>CALSCE010010855.1:7046549-7062414 GCA_943593645.1 Bovichtus variegatus | reverse complement strand
GTGTGTGTGTGTGTGTGTGTGTGTGTGTGTGTGTGTGTGTGTGTGTGCGAGCGTGGGATTTCTTCTCCTACTGCATCAAAACAAAAACTCCAAACACGTCTCTTGGTGTGAATCTTTTCTTCTATGGTTTTTCTGTGTGATCTCATTAGACCAGAACAACAACGAGCTGCCAGGACAAAAGAACAAAGTGCAGCAGAGGTGAACAACAACAGTAACAACACCAGTTCCCAGCCACAGCATTGTCACCTCCTATGGGCACGTTTCTAAAGGTTGAGAATGATGAAAAGAAAAGCAACACCCCCGGGCCAGCCTCTGAACACTGCCGAGAGGCTCCCAGAGTACTGCACTCTCAGCAAGTCAACTGGAGTACAGAACACTGCGGCCTCCTGCCTCAAAATAAGAATTGAAGAGTTTTCCTGCAAAGTAAGATACGCAGTGAAAATGCAGTGACATCGATTTCTATGAAACAATTAACTGTTCAAAAATACTTGAAGTGGCAAACTGTTGCATTTCACAATAGAGGGACATTTCTAACATGGACTTTGGTCCCATTTGTGTGTGTTAATGTTTAGGGTTTGTTTGCTAGTTTGACACACACTGGTGCAGCTGTGAGTAATGGACTAAAAAAGATGCAGCGATCTTAAAAAAACAAACAAACATATGGCTGTCGTGGGTTGACCGGCGAGGCTATAAACTACTGATACTGTGGACCTCTGCCACAGCTTCAGTTCAGTTTCCATGAGGTTGAGCAGTCAAACGGAGACGGTCTGATTTGTATACCAATGCATTCTTATGTCTTTTATTTAATTTTATTTTGAAATTTAGTCTGTGCTTCCAGTCAAGATTAGCCAGATGAAGTGTTAGATTTTGTCTGCCACTTGTACTTATGTGGCCGTTTTTAGATCTGTCCCAAGATGAATCTAAGGGGTTGTGAGGTGATCACCCAGGTTGGAAATTAGAGAGAAAACTAAGCTCTGCTAAACAAAATTGTTCTTTTTCAAACTCTGCTCAGATATCTACTTTATTTTCATGTGAAATTTGGCTTAGTTCTACCTCAATTATTTAAATGAAACGCAAAGATAAAAATAACTACTTCATAGACCTGTAACTTGTGACGAGGGGTCATGAGGAGATATTGCCTCCGTATTAAGGGGTCGTAAGCAATTCAAGTTCGGGTCGCACGGCTCTAGGATGTGGTGCGCAATGTTAAAAACACAGCCACATCAAGAAAACCCCTCCGACAGTGATGCTGTGTGATGGGAAAGTTTCGAGCCAACGGGACATTTTGCTCGAGTGAAAATCCGAAAAACAATCCGCTGCTTTTCTCAAACTAGAGCCATGTTTTTTTAAATATAATTTAGAAGTGTGAAACAACTCCCTCTTCTCCCCTCCGTAAAATCGCTGCAAACCAATTTGGAGATGATGTTTGATTATTAATAACTAATGCATGTGAATACATTCAACTGATCTAGATTTATAGATGTGCAGAAATGCAAATTGAAAACATACAAATTATATAAAATTTAAAAAAGCGGTTACCTTAAATTAACTATTAAAGATATCCGATACTTTGCACTGTCAAGAAGGGAAATGAGGGTTAGCAATCTTGTGACCGGTGAGCGATTCCTGAAACATCTTCAACGGCAGCTTTAACTCTTCCTCTCGTCTTGTCTTGTATCTTTCCCTCTCGTTCTCTGCTCTGCCAGGGTTGCGATGTTTTGGGCTTGTGATGAAGGCCCTGGTTGCCGCGACGACAGAGTAATTAAAGGGATTGATTGCAGCACAGGGTGAAGCATTGCAATGTGGGTACAATACACACTCACTGACGCACACCGTTTTTCAAAGGAGAGATCGCTTCCACTCTATTTCGCAGACTTTGGGAATCACGGTGCTAAATGTACCAAGTCGATCCAACATAACGGTTGCATAGGGGGAAAAGCATGAGTTGGCACCATGTGATGGAATAACAGCGTCAGGGTGGCAAGTTTACACGACGAGGCTTCCAAAATTGCAGGAAGAGAGTTTTGTCTTTCCACAGTGCATTGTGTAATTAACATGCTACTGTATGAAGTAGTAGTATCACTACAGCATAAAATAAAATGACAACCAATAATTGTTTGTTTTTGTTTCCAAAAAGGAAACACTATTTTGGACATTAAAAAATGAGTAGCACTTCCAAGGTTGCCTTTTATTAGGGCGATTTATGGACAATTAGAGTTATCTCGTGCCGTGTGTGTTGATGATGCGTATGATGTTACTTAAGTGCTGTTAAAGCTGGCGCTCTTCACTGCTTCACTAACTTTTTTGACGTAATGAAAGTGCACCACTCAAACAAGCTACTTTAAACTGCCTTTATGTGTGTTTTAAAAGAATAAATAAAGCATCCTTCCTTCCTAGAAATGAAACTTTCTAAAAGTAATATACTGTACTGTCCAACTCCTCTCTGTGGACATGTTGCGCTGGTGTTTGTGTGCGTAAAATACCGCTTAATGCGTTGTTTTTATTAACTGGTATTGCTAACAATACTAACCTGGCTAGAACTTGGTTTTATGACTTGTTGTACTGGACTACTACTTGTCATTCCCAGCTCACATTTCCCACTTCCCAGTACAAATGTAACGCACCATAACGGCTACCATTCGTCGCTATCTTCATATCGGCTTTCAGACTGGGAATACGAAGCGGCAGAAAGACTGAATAAATGTCACTAAGAGTAAATGTCGTAAGACCTAAAAATACGCTTTGGAGAACTCTGCATTTTAGAAGAAAAAGGGAAGAAAAATGTTCTTCCCTGTTAATGACGGAGAAGGGGCTGCAGGATAAATAGGATGTGATCCAGTCCAAGCTTTTAGCCGTTTTTCCAGCTCTGGTTAAAAAGCAATCCGAGAGAATATCATGACCAATAGTTTCGAAAGGTTTCAGAGAGGTGAAGTAGAACCAGATGACGCACAGGCCATTTTTCACTCCAATGAGAAGGTTATTTGTGGCTCTGATTTGAGCTTTCTGCGCACTGTGACCTGAGATAAGGTCAGCCCCGAGTACGGTCAGGACTGGTCATTATTGCTGAGGCTGGAATTGATCCGTTGTATAATAAGCAACTGTCTGTTAACACTCGAGTTGTTTAAGCTGTAATTAAACCTGTAAATCGAAAACCTGTAATTACAATGCACTGATGGATGGACGTTTTTTTGTTTTTTTTATGGTAAGATGGGGGTAAACTTGTCCAGTTGATTGAAGAAAAAAAACAACTAATTCAGAACCATTTGCCTTGCCCATGCATCATTTCTGCTGGACTGAAGATCTGAGAGGTGAGTTAACAGCATCATTTTTAAACAAATTCAGTCAATGGTAAAAAAAAAATCAATGTTCACATGTAGCTTTAATATGTTTTAAAATTTGACAAATGAAGGGGCTTGGGCTTCTTCTACTCAAATCATTATGAACCTGAGAAATAACTCTATTTAACCTAATTGAAAACCTACCTGAATGAAAGTAGTGTTTTGGGGATTCATTAATTTATTTTAGCTCCCATTTACTATCCTATCCACTCCATGTAGAAACTGTCATGACTTTCATGTCCAATCAAAACTCTCAAAGGGATCTGTGGAAATGTGAGGAACGTGTCTGAAAATGTCCAAAGTCCAAAGAGGAACGTATCTGAACATTTCCAAAGTCTAGTCATGTTTCTGGGTTGTTAGCTAAAGTTATTGAAAGTTGAGTTTTCAATAAAAACGCAAACTGGCTAATCTGTCACTTTTTTGCCGACCAAAATCAGGAACTCTTTAATTTCAGCGCTGTGTCATGTTCTTAACCATTCATCTCATGAATATGTGTGTGTGTGTGTGTGGGGGGGGAGACTCCTCTAAGCAAAGCTTTTTAGTACATTAACCTCATAGCTCCACTGTGATTTGACAGTCCAAATTATAAAATACATACTTTTTTAACCATCTAAGAGGTTTCGCCGTCCAAATAGCATTACAGATCAGAGAATACTGTAGCGCGTGAGCCGACGCCACTGTCAACAAAGCCTAGCCAACACCTGATCCGCTGAACGTGGAAAGTGAAGTGACAGTGAACATGCAGCATCAACCATTCAGCGTGTCAGTAAATACCAAGAGGAATATTGTCAAAGACTTGAAGCATCATTTATATATCAAGATGCCTTGACTCTCTGCACGGGGAGAGCCGTCAGTGTATCTGAAAACTGAAATGCCAAGAACTGAAGACGACTGTGATGAAGCCACGTCTCATTTCTGTCAACAGGAAAACCGCACTAGAAGATCAGATGTAAACAACTGCCATAGCACAAACATGCTTCAGCACTGATTATTCCTCTACCTCTATTGTCAGGATGTGAAGAAGACGCACATCCCAGTTCCCTATGTCATTAACTTTACCAGTGACTCCTGGAAGCCACTGAACTGTAAGAAGCAATTGAATTCCAAGGAAGAGGGTTTCTTTCTTTTCTTTGCATCTTCCATAAACTACTTTTTTCGAAGAGGTATTAACTTTGAATATTTCACTCCAGTGCCCTTTGATCCCACGCGATGACATTCTTTAATAAATCACTTAGATTATCTTCTGTATGTTCCATACTTAGCGTGAATATTGACATTGTTTTTTTTTTTTTATTATTAAAGCTGCATTTAGTGAGCACTGGGGAGCAGAAAGATAAGATAACATCAGCAAGCCTTTATTATACTATATGTTACTTATTGATAATGTATTAATTATTGTATTTGCAAGTAATGGCAAATGTTTTGCAGCCAGTAATAATAGTTCAGGTCATGTGCTTCTACAGTTTTTGGTCATAGTAAATCCTCCAGACTGGCCTCTTTATGAAAAATAATAGCGTCTATTCTCTCCTTAGTGAATATAATATATGTGAAACATTTTCTAATTTATTTAAGAACCTTAGTGCAAAAATGAACTTTTCTGAGAAATTGTGAATAGTTTGTTCTTGTTATTATCAATTTAGACAACGTAATTGTGTAACACTATAAATGATTTCATCACCAAACGAATGCATTGAAAGACCATAAATTATAGTATTGAATTATCGCCCAGCCCGACATAAGTTTATGTTTAAGTACTCCATGTTGCTCTCTAGCGATCGAAGACATTATGACCGTCCGTCATGTCCTTCGATGGCAAAGGAGCGAAGAGTGCAATGTTATTACAGAGCCACAAAGTACACAAAGGGAAGAGGTCGGGATTGATCATTCAGCAAAATGTTGGACTTTTTGTTGATTATTAACAACAAAAGTTGTTTTTTTAACCACGTAACCAAGTTTTGGAGACATTTCAATTTTGTCCGATAAATTGCTTAATGGAGCTTCTTTCCTGGTTTGAATTTACTCACATGGTTCTCCGATTGCACAATGTTGCTGTTTCTTCACCAAACAGTCACTTATCCACTATACCTCATCATAGACTGAAACACATGTCAGATTTGGCAGCGTTCCTAATTTCAACAGTATGCTGCTCAAACAGTAAACTGCTTTTCCCCCTCAGTGTACGTATTCAATCATTTGTACATTTAATTGCTGCCAGTTATCTCAGTTATTGACTGAAAAGAAAAAATTAAGCTATTTTCATGCTGCATTAAATGTTGATAAACTGCCAACAGTTGATATTTGATGGTATTTCCAACTCAACCCGACCCTGTGAGTGGTGGCCGGTGAAGCAGCTTTGAAAAGCAGTGTGCAAAACGCTGGCATTTCAGGGGATATTCAAATATCTGCGAAATGACAAGAAAATCCCTTTTTTAAATATTCTATCACAAGGTGGCAATATTTACTAGTCTTGTAAACACACACAGGGATCTGTAAAATACAGAGTGCACGGCCACCGACAGATAGAGACGAACAGAATATAACCATTGATATTTTTCAGCAAATCATCCCCAAAACATGTGACATAGTGCTCTCTATGCTGAAACAGAGTTTCTGACAGCTAAACTAGCACAAAGCCGCTAGAGACTCACAGGCACAGTTGGTGTTACAATGACAACTTTGTCTAGCTTGCATGAACTTAGTGCCCCCGGAACATAATTTAGATTCCCCCCGGGATGGTGCTGGTAGTGGCTGCGATGCGACCGGGCTTACTTTGTGTCTGCGGGTGGCTGTGGAATTTGATTTCGTCTTTACTGCTCTGTGCTGTCCACGGCATTGATTATTATTCTGAGAGAGAACCATATCTCAGACTGATACATATTTCATGCTGCTTCTGGAGTTCTCATCTGTGAATGCATAAGCCCATTCAATAATGTGCTTCATTTTTTGAGAGTAATATATTTTATTTCTAATCCCAAACAGTTAAAGTGGCTCTCTTTCCGCTCACTCACCCGCCCACCTCGATGTCCTCTGCACTGTTATTCCGCCTGTGTTTACTCCGACTCTCTCTGCTTTTCCTGCCTATGCACAGATAAAAAGTGTATTTGGTTTTGAAAGAAGAAAGGTTAATGTAGGTCTGAATGCTTAGGGCCTGACATCCTGGAAAGAGTAGCATACTTAAGTCAAGATGTCTGAATGCATATCACTATTTTTACTCTCATGAATCAGTCTTTAAAGATAACTGCGGGCCATTAAGATCATAGAGCTGTGTTGTTGTTCGGGACTTCTGGTAGTGGAAAATCACACTTTTATGTGCTCCGACATGGACGTGGAGATGGATATTTTTAGGATATTACTTGTACCTGTATTGATACTGATGCTGCCTATCGGTACCTAGAGGTACTGTTATTGATTGTTCTCCATAGTTTAGTAAATAAAATAAAAAATGATATATTCTGAGAGAAATAAACAAATAAATAAAATAAACAGAACAAATTAAAAATTGTCTTTTAGGTTTTTGTCGCTGCCTTATTTACATTTAAATAAAAACAAATAAGACTAGAAGAGGCTAACAGCACTAGATAAGTAGTTTTTCATTTACGACCACTTTTAAAGGTCACTATGACTTGTAACCAGTTGCACCAGTGGTCCTTGAACATCTGATGTTTGTTGTAGTTTTTATTTCTAGTGTCGGCCCAATTACACTAAGAGGCTGTTAAGTAGTGTTGGCTATATTATTATTCACGTCGCTGAAGTAATCCCAGTCTTCAACACATTTTAAATCTATGCCATATAATAACTGGAGTCCACAGAATCACATTGAATTTGTGAATTTAGTTTCAAATCTTAGAGAGTAACTTAACACCAGGCTGAAAAGCAATGTTTCGCCCAGCATTCATGTTGTCATGATACCAAAATGATGACTTTGACTCGATACTTTGCTAAGTATCTTGATACCGATACCACTGCAAAAACCTAAAACATCAGGAAAAGAGATGGAATAATAGATGACAGAACATGAAGAAAAAAAAGAAAAAGAAGATATTTAGACAATGTCAATGCAAGGCAGTGTAGGATGTGAAAAGAAGCCATTAAACCCCAGGAGTGAATTATTGTAATTTAGCGTGTTCATACATTTGAAACTCTTCGCTGATATCAGCTCTGTGTTCACATCCCTCCACCTTCACATGTCACACTGCTGCTTCGAAAAGGTTCAATCCTCGCAGAGATAAGTGCGAGCATCGGCCTACTGTAAGCTATTTTGTTGAGTTGCCTCTTAGCAAAGTGCTCTGAGTGAATTTAAGTTCCCTCCGGTAAGCAGCGATGCCGTGTGTGTTGGCCTTTTATTGTAAGAAAATAAAAAGAGTGAGGCTGTAATGCGCCGCCGCTGCCGTCGACAATGTGTGAGCAATAAAGAGTTTGCCGTGTTTGTTCAGACGACAGAGCCTCCATGTTATTATTGTATTACCTTCATAAGTATAGACGCAGCTCCTCGACTACAGTACTTTAGTGCTTTATTTTGCTCCTTTTGCCTGCTTTGTCGGAAAAGGCGTGGACGGTCGGCAAGAGCTTTTGTATTTAAAGCGTGCATATGATGGAGAAAAACACGCACCCTATGCCTGCAGTGGAATTAGAGCGCTTGCTGCACACACACACACACAGCCCCGCCGTAACACATCTAAGCAAATCATAAGTACGGCTTTTTATCAACTAACTGTCATTCGGGTCACTGTCATTCATTAAAGGACAGATACTAATAAAATGTTTTTTTTTTTTAACGGCAGGGTCTCGTAATAGTTTTCAACTATTGGTATACTATTGGCAACACTACCCAGCAACAGCGATGGGCGTTGTGTGTGTTAGTTGTGTGCTTTGTTGTACCTGTAAAAACAGTGGTTGTGACAGTGATGTCACATGGTCCTGGAGTATACTGGTGCATCACTGGAGGTCAGATTTTAAGGTACATTAAGTTTTTAAGTTAAGTATTCCTCTATAACGGGGGTTTTCAAAGTCTGAGACTGTGGGCCTCCCCTCAGACAAAGCTCTCCTCACCCCACCTTAGTTTACTTCCTTAGTTTTGCTAACTTCCTGGATGCCTATGGGATCATGATTATATTATTTGATACCATAGACAATCAACAATTGAGCAAAAATAACCTAATCTTGTTTGATATAACTTCAGAGTACACAACACGCATTAAAAAAAGGAATGTCCTGAGGCATTTTTTTGTTTCTGACTCTGAAAAAAAGAGTAAAATACCCCAAAAGTTATTACCCGTTTAGGCTATTCTATGTGATCTTCTTTTGATAACTAAAGTAATAACTAATATAATGTTTTTCACTTCCATTCTCCGAGCCTCCCCTGAAACAGTTTATAGCACCCTTGGGGAGGCCCGCCTCCCACTTTGAAAACCTCTGCTCTATCACGTTAAATATTAATGACTGAACAAACAACAATCAAACATAAAGTTCCGGAAACAACATACTAAAATATAATTTATTTAGAGTTTAACACAACAAGCATGAAAGTGTACAGCCACACTAGAATCAAGCATGCTAGCTTTGCTTAACTAGCAGGGTACAACATTAGCACCATTTACCAGCCAAATGCTAGTAAAATATTCAAGTAGATTTACATCACTCGCCAGCCAAAAAAAACAATAGTTATCTATTGAGTGGCTAGTAAAATTTGAACATCAAAACGAAAAAAAAAGTAAATTTTTCCCCCTGCTAACTACCACTAACTGCCAGGATCCATTTTAGACCAGTTCTCGATACACATTCCTTTTAAACTTTAAATATTTTACATCAAACTTAATCTGGCATTTGGAAAGTGTGATTCAGTCAGTGGATGCTAGACATCATTAGCCCATTAATAAAGACAATTAATAACGATGCCAGATTCAATGTTATTGAATTGACCCAACAATCTGTTCTCCTATATTCAGCTTTACTGAACTGAAGGCAAAACTTTCAATTAGATCAAGTCTGGGAACTCTTAAGTGTTGCAACTTTTTGTCTCATTGCATTAGAATGTCAAAGTAATTGAACAAGGGAAGCGCTGACATTGATCTCATTGTAGTCCGAATGGTATCACACAGCAAGTGATATTGAACAAGACATTATTTCACAAGATGCAGTGTCTTTTTCTCCCGCAGGTTTGCGTATCACTGAAACAATTGGGGTAATTCTTAATTCCCTAATGTGTGAAAAATGCTCCAGATGAGATTTCAGTTTATTCAGGGTGTATTTTCACAATTTATCACATCTCATAAAGAAGAAAGTCTTCAGCGAAGACACATTCATTAACATTTATGACTCTTCCTCTCTTTTCATTATACCCTCTTCTCCAAATTCCCATTGCCTCTCTTGTATTTTATCTCGTGTGATGGAGAGAGTGTTTCTAGAGGTAAACAACCGCTTTCTGCCGCCACCCACAGGTGACCATCCTATTCAGATTTCAGCATGGCACTCTGCCCGCACGATTCCCCCTCCTTCCGCCACTGTTCCCCTCAACCCCCTGACCTACTCCACTCCTACTTCTTAACATCCCATCCTACCCCTGTCAAGCTCCACACTGATTTAATCTCGCCCCATAGCTGAGACCAGCTCACAGTTGTTCTTCTATCTCTCTATCGCCACATCTCTCCTTCAGCACATCCATCCCAGTGATAGCACCTGCCCACTGGTCATAAAATGCCTTCCAAAGCCATTTTCCAGCCTTAAATGGGACAGTTTGTCAAGAGATTCAAGGTTAAGCCTCCCCATCTGAGCTGTAGTGCTACTTGTTCTCATTTATCTGCAGTATATTTTTTATTTTCTCCTACACTGCCAGGGAAAACTTAAGCATTACAATAAGCAATTTTCTCATTATAAGCAGCCTAAAAGATTAAATAAAGGCAAGGGAAAGATGTGAATTGAAAAATACTTGCGAAAATAGCTTAAAAACTAGGTGAATGGTTTATGAAGATGGTCAGTCGCCTTCCCATTTTTAAATGTTTTTTTTTTTTTTTAAAAGGATCGTCAGAAGCCAAGGTAAAAACACAGTAAAAGAGAAGAGAATAATCAAAAAGCTACCTTTTAAAAAAAAAAAAGGATTATTCTCAATAATCAATAATACTGTAGTTTTTCCCCTCGTTATTATCAAAGAGCATTTAAATATTTGTCAATAATGTATCCATTTTTACACTTTGAGTGGCCTGGTTTTGTTATGGAAACTCTATTTCACGGCACACCTTCCAAAAAAACCCTGTTTTTTTCTCTTTTTTTTTTTTTGTCCAACTTGGTCTTAAGTTATGGCGGCGTTATGGTCATAATTACTCTTACAGGAATTCCGCCTGCGTTTTTAAGCCCGTCACCAGCAACTAACGGAACAGATATGCTCAGATATGCTATGTGTCTCCACAAACTGCACAACGCTATGACGTAAGTAAAGACTCCGAAACTGCCGAAACGGAAACATTTCACTCACAACAGTCAACCGTAAGCTGAATGTTAGTTTTAAGTAAATCCCTTTCTTTTCCAAGATGATTCCTGAATGTAGGCTTACAAGTGGCCGTTGTTAGCAAGCTAGCTAAGAAGGCTCTTGGTAGAGGCTAACCACCTCCTCTCCCCTCCAGCCGCTGCCCTAACCTAAGCTTGATGCAGTAGTCGGTGTTACACGGTGACAAAGCAGTTGCAGGGTTAATGTCGCCATCGTCAAAAATCTAATCAAACTTCACTTAAACTGTCCTGATAAAGCAGGCTCCGTTTTTGAGTGTTAATATCTTCCGAAACAATACTTAAAGATGTTTTTTATTTTTCATTTTTTACTCTAATTATTGTTTATTTAGTCATGAACATTTGATGTTCTGGACAAATACTTAAAATGTAAAGCCATATTTTAGGGGCTTTAAAGTAGCTACATTTTCCATTTATGAGTTGTGGCAAGGAATATGTTGTGTTCACAGAAAACTAGATAAGAGTTTGTCTCGGCTATTATAAAAAATAAAACAAATCACCGAGAACACTCTGAGGTGGCATGGCATGTAAACATGTAACTTTTAGTTCTCAGTCCCTGCAAGCTCATTTGACGTGTAACTGGCTTACTTTGTGTGCTAAATCATTGGCAGGAGAACACACAACAGGCAGAGATGTTTTCTACTTTTGGGTACATGCATGCAGGGAAATTTTGGGTTGGGTTATCAAAAGTGCATTTACATCTAAGCACATGAAAGGCTTCTAAAAAAAGAAGTGTAACTAGGATGTGAAGCAGTATCTAGAATGCGGTGTGCTTGTATGAAATCATAGCCTTTTATCTATTTTCCACACTTGCAGATGCAGAGACTTCTCCACAGCTATGCAACAAGTGCCTGGTAAGAAGAAAAGTCTGTGCTCTAAAACACAAGTTTGAGTTTTATCAGTTTTTACTCGACACTTCTGAATGACCCCCCCCACACACACACACAGCTGTGTTTATTAAGTCAAGAGCCGCTTCAATACGTTCCAATGCAATCTTCCCGGTAGCATAAAGCAATCCATGATTCCCCTCTCTGGGTCCTCTGCGTCGCGATCCCGACCTCACCTTTTCACCTCGGCTCTTAATAACCCATCACTTCTATTGGCTCCATCCCATTGTCGTCTTCAGCTGAATCTCTTTTCGCCAAGGGAATGTCCGGGTAGTGGTGCCAATCTACTTCAAATCCCATTGCACTAAGTGAAAAAACACAAATATACACACACACACACACACACACACACACACACATGGAGGCATACATCGACACACACAAAATGAACCTGCAACCGCTATACCCCCACACAGCCTCCCTCTCGCCCGCTGCTCACACTGACGGTGGAGAGTGATTTTAGGATTCAGCAGCAGGCCTGATGAAGGTGTGCAGCCCAGGAGGTCACTACTGCAAATTTATGAAATATACATCTTCTCCACTGCAAGGCGGCTTCCACTTGAAACTGCAGCCACAAGATTAGATTTTGTGTAGGCACACACATGAACACAGTGACACTTTGTGAATGCACATGCCGGCACATGCAGTACATGCAAAGTACTGTGCATTTATTTGGCCCTATCATGCACAGATGCATGCATAGACCAATGCTTATAGCACTTGTCCAATGCATGAATTTAGTATCAGTTTTTTTTTGTTGTCTTCCTCCTCCCTAACCTTCCTACCGCTCCAAACTCGGAATAGAGCCCAGGTTTGTTTATCTACCGACACTGTCAGGAGTGCAGTTCTTCCATCTTCATTACAAAGAAAAGACTCCAAATGCTGTTTTAATGGTAGCTTTTATCAGTTGTCTCCTAGTGCAACGTGTCCTCTGAGCTGCACGGCAAATTTACACATGAGCTTATGCCTAGGATCTCCAACTGAAGGGTATTTAGCTGATAAAACCTCCAGGGGTGGATGGGGATATGTATTATAGATGGGGAGAAGGTGATTTGTTGTTTGCAGGGACGGGAGTATGTGACATCACTCTCAATAGGACCTGTAACTCTCTGCGGAGTCTTCATACTCACAGTGTGGTTATGTGTATGCATGAGGGAGCACAAACACAGACACTCCCTCTTCTCATGGGCCCAGACTGAGGACAGTCGGTACAGAGTGATGGGCATTACAAGGGAGAAGGGGGACATTCAGACGTGGGGAGTTAAAGGGGAAACGGCACAAACTAAGATGGAGTGTCAGGGTTGAGGAGAGCAGGGAGGTTTTGCTCGCTTCTGCTTTTAATCTTAGCTAAAGTGGCAGAAAAAGGAGCACTTAAGCAGAGAGCATGCAGAGATATTAATGTCTTTATGCTTGAGAAAGTTTTAGAAGTAAAATCGAGACACAGTTACGAGGGGAATAGATGGGGTGCTATGTAATTAGTTCCTCATATTAGTTTGCCCCGGGTGTCTCTCTGCATTTTTCAGTTTTATTTGGTAACGAGCATTAACAGATCAGTTAAATCTCCGGAGGATGCATTTCGATTTTATGTCTTTTTGCCACGTACAAATTGTCATAGTGAATTTTTCAGAGCAAATGTAGATAATGTGGTACTTCATAGGGATGGCACAATCTAAATGTTCATCTGTGCCACCTTCATTTTCAGTCCCGAAGAATCTCGTGAAGTGCATTTCTAAATGGGTGCCCACGGGGATTTGACAAAAGTTTGGATCAACTGTGCAAGATAAATAAACGGCCAAAAGATGCGATTTAATATCAGTCACTCTAAACCCCCCCCCCCCCAAAAAAAAAATAAAATAAATACTTTAGTGTGTAGATGTGATAGATAATAAATTAGAGAAGGCAAAAAAACTATCAAGCTAACGAGAGCCTCGCAAAACAAACAAATCTTCAGCATATACTCCAGTAATGAAAAAACGAAACAAAATGAATAACCATCTCTATAACACTGCGCCGGTAATGAAGATACAGCAGCCACAGAGAGCCACAATTGGAATACAAGTATTGATCGGAGTAGATGGAAAATTATATCTGACTAAAAAATAAAAATAAATTCATGCATTAATGTTCATGCTGTGATGCATGGCAGGGCTGACCTCATTGCAGCTCTCTTATACGAGTTAAAGAGCATTGATTTGACTCGGTGGGTTATTGATGAAATATGATTATTTAAGCATGCACCACAAGTGCACTGACACATCCGGCCTTGTACAGAATCCTCTCATATAAGAGGATACTGGATTTTACATATTTGTTGAAGGGGGATAAGGCATTGGTATGTTGTTGAGCTGAATTATTAACAGGATATTGGAAACTGGAAATGTTACCTGAACTCTTATTTTTCAAGAGTTGGCACTTTTTTAGGGGTTTTATTTCACACTTTTCTCTTAAAGTGCCGCCAATAAATGTTTATGGGAATAAATATGTTTTCATGTAGGATTTTTAGACTGACCTATAAAAGGGGAATGTGTTCTCTGTAACTGTTTATTTTCATAAACCGTATATGAACTTCTGCTAGCTGTACTTGTTTTTCTCCTTTTACCCCATTTCATTCTGGACTTTTCCTTTCACTTTGTTCATGTTTAGTGTTTTTTTTTCTATACGTGTACCACTCAATTACCTTAAACAAATATAAAGGAAAAGTATTTTCATCAATAAATGTGATAATTTAGAAGAAAAAGTCTGCTGGGGCATGTGTGTAGCAGGGCTGCCGTGTAGCTATACAAGCAGAGATTTTACCAAATGTTCTCTTTTCTGTACGATGCGTCCAATAAGTGCTGCAAGCGTCAAATGACACGACGCGGCCAGACGTGTAACCACTGTACGTTAATAGCAAGTCAGTAATGCGCTACTGCTCAGCTACATTTTACATGTAGTCATAAACATTATGAAAAAATGTTTTTACAGTAGATACACTAACAGCTGCCTTGTGGCTCCTTGCATGTTGGCAACTGTTTGACATATTCCATTTCTCAGTAAAACGTGTTTTTCTTTTTTGCTTTTTTTTTTAATGGTTTAATACGAGGCTTCGTTGCCATAAATCATTTGCCACCTGTCATTTTGATTGCCCATTAAAGGACATGATGAGATTCTATTTTGCAAGGATTGCGTCTTATAGTAAAAATGAAGCATAAGATGACAGCTGTGTGTTGATATGAGAGAGCGAGGGAGAGAGAGAGCAATAGAAAGATACAAAGCGATAGAGAATGTACTCGAGAGATCCCCTCTCCCTGTCATCATCTAAAAATCATAAAAACATAAAACTATGATGAGCTAGAATAATCGCAACAATAAAATGGAGAAACATAAATATGTAGTCACACGATGTCGGAGAAACATACACACAGTACAAATCCAGCCAATTCCAGGAGCTGTCTGTGGGGTGTGTGTGTGGGGGGGGGGTGTAGCAGAAAAGGCGGCTGTTGGTGGTTTGAGGGACTCTGATGCCCATCAGCTGCTGATGTTGAACTCAGTCTGATCATTGCCCCTCGGCGGGCCCAGAGAGAGCGAGCTTGGGTTTTCCTCTACTTCTCCTTCTCTTCCTCTTTTCTTCCTCTCCCCATTTTTAATGGGCATCCTGTTCTCCCCCAACTCCATCTTCTTTACTTGCAGTGTGTCAGGCTGCTGTGCACAGCAGAAAGACAGCACTTTGATGTACGTCTTCTCATGTTTCTCCCCGTGTCTCGCTGTTGTTCTCCATCTCTTGGTCTCCCATCCCTCTCTCTCTGCACGCCTCGCGCTCATAACAACCCACATAATGCCCTTCCTTTCTTTCTCACAGCTTTCTGTCCTTGTTATGCTTTTATTTTTTCCCTCCCCCCCCCCCCCCCCCCCCCCTCTCATACTGTTCAATAGCATTTGTCTTTATGCCTCTTCAATCTGCTCTCGCTGTTTGATATTGAGGAGAAAAAATAGCAAAGCGAGACTGACCTGCCATGTACAAAATGTTTTCTCTCTGTCTTTTGAGGATGAGTGTGTGAGCCATGTGTGTGTGAGCCCTGTGTGTGTGAGCCCTGTGTGTGTCAGCCCTGTGTGTGTGAGCCCTGTGTGTGTGAGCTCTGTGTGTGTGAGCCCTGTGTGTGTGAG
>CALSCE010010855.1:6940532-7046539 GCA_943593645.1 Bovichtus variegatus | reverse complement strand
AGCCCTGTGTGTGTGAGCTCTGTGTGTGTGAGCCCTGTGTGTGTGAGCCCTGTGGCTTCCCTCTTTTTTGGGCGGTATCCTTCAATTTCTTATCATCTTGTAATATGGATTTGTGATGTTCCTCTGTTTTGCTTTTAATGTTTTTTGTTTGTTTGTTTTTTTTTTACAGAATAAACTCCCTACACTCTTGTGCTTCTCTCAGTAAGTGGGGTCAAGTACCACAGAGCAAAGGCACTTTTCTTTTATGCATAGTTAAGGATGTTTTCTTGCATGAATGGGTATCTATAATTGCAAACCAGCAGCGAGTGAAAGTGTTTACAGTACACGAGTACCTGTGTTCACTTTGCTTATTTTGTGTTAGTACTGTTGCGCCTGAGAGAAGGGTTTCATAGCAAAAAAAAAAAAAAAAAGGCTCGGGGGGCCTGAAGATCTGCTGCACCTCGGCTGTCAGTCTCAGCAGCCCCCCCCCTCCTCCCTAAAGCATAGCTCACAGGAGCAGTCAGCAGCTATTAACTGAGGTGTTAAACCTTATGTCAGACACTGAAATAATACACCGAGCAGGGGAGCGGGATGTGACCAGACGAGAAGAAGAGCAGGCCGCGACGGCAAGAATGCAAAGACGCCGTGACTTGCGTTGAGAATGTTTGTCTTTGTTGACTGGGTGCCATGTTTCTTGAGGAGACCGTACGCTACGGCTCAATTGACACAGCATTTTAAAACTGCTGCCAGTTCATATTTCATGCCAATACATACAGGAGGCCTTATATATACACTCACATTACATACAGTTTATTCATCTTTATAAAAACATTTCTTTTTAAAGCTCAGTGTTTCCCTGGTACTGGCAAAAAAAAAAAACCCATTGCTCCGCAAAAAAAATAATGTTTCACTGTAAACATCAAGAGCACATTATAGGCTAGTTATCACTGTTGTACTTGAAGCAGCAGACATCGGGTTGTCGGGAGGCGTTGGGGCAAACCCCTTCTTACTGTATATCTTTTACCATGACGTTTTAACTGTGCGAACAAATGGAGATGTAAGACTTCACTACTGAACCTCAGTATTCAGTGTTTTTTTTTTTGTTTTTCTTTCATTTAATCTACTCACACTTATTCTCAGGCTGTTGCCTGCATGCAGACAGTATCTTTTTTAAAAAATTCCAGGTGCAGTGTAGATGTTTTAATTTCAATTGGTGATACTGCAGTGCCTGTGCATCTAAAATGCAGACGAGGCTAATAATAGCAGTGGATGATCAAATATAGACGAGAAGTATTGATCGGCCTGTGCAGTCTTTTATATTATCATATCATATTTTTTCACGGTTGCTGCCAAGATGCTCATGTGCGCACGCCTCATTCCCAGGGCGACAAATACTCAGCGTCTGATACAGGGTTTTAAGTAGGTACAATGTATACCTGTCCTCTGCAATGTCAGACGCACAGAGTAAGTGCTACAGAAGTGAAATTAGATTGCAATTTTTACACTACTTAGCTACTTATCGCTAGTTTCTTATTTTCAACGAAAAATTGAACAGCAAAACAATGGCTTACATGTTCTTTAAAAAAAAAAAAAATATCCAGAACTGCTTGTTCTGGATGGGAATGAACCTTGTAGGTGCTTAATGTGTCACTACAGGCCTGTCTGTCCCAACGAGGGTTGACGCAGCACCCAATACATGACAGATGAAACATCCTCCACGTTGTGCAGCCCGTGCTGCAGTCCGTCGCCTTTACTGGGAACCAGTCCCGGGGGGAGCGGAGTGCAGTAGCATGTCGGGCCGTCATACGTCACAGTTGTCCCGCCTCCAGCCCAGATAGCTGAAGCAGCAATAGACCCGAGGCTGCTCCAACAGAGCAGTGCTCTCCATCCGCTCCCCTGCGGCGCCACTCGTCCAATAGTTCATCAATCCCGCGTGGCATCGTTTTCTCGCACGGATGAAAAAGATAATAAATTAAGAAAAAAAATTCTAAAATGTGATGCCAAACATACTCGGTCGGCCATTAATATACCTTGGCGGTCCGCCCAAGTAAAGTCTTATCTGTGGGAGACGCAGCATACAGAAAAGTCACCCACAAAGACCTCACACAGCCTTACATATTCGCACACCCTTGCAGCTGACGCGGAGTGAGATAAAGGTTGTGATGGCTGACGGAAAACAAAGTTTCGACAGACCTTCTGACAGGGACACAGAGAGACAGACATCCAATCAGACAGCAAAACTGACAGGTACAGCACAAAGGCAGAGCTGCTAAGTGACAGCTTGGGAGAGAAACAGTGACTTTAGTGCATTGCGGCATTCATGTTCTCGACTGTCGGTGAAAAAGCCCCCTGGAGACTCAGGTGACATGACAAACGACAGGAGAGAAGAGCAGATGAAGTGAGGGAAATGTCCCAAGTATGTGGGTCGGCACTAACTAATGTTGATGTTAAATATTATTCCATATGATCTGGATGTCAAAATGCATTCTGCGCGTGTCAAAATGTGTGTGTCATGGTTATTTGTGTCTTCATGGCAGCATAGTTATTGCATGTTAAAGTCAGTTTTCTCATTGTTTACCTTCTCAGAGCCACTAAGTAACCATCCTCGGGGACACAATCATAAATTGCCGACGTATAACTCCAGCAAGGGAGAGGCAAGGCAGAAACAATGTGCTGGCATATAATGAGAGGCTAAAGTTAGGCTGGACCTCTGGAGAAATATGATGCACAAAAGGAGAGAAAAAGAATGATATTTAAGGTTTTGACCAGCTAGAAAGAAAAACTAAGCACTCAAGAAGACAACACTCTGCCATGAACTATAAATGTCTGGCTTTCTTTCTTTATTTTTTTATTTTTTATAAAGGAATATGCTTTCTGAGATATAAAGCACATTTTTGTAGTATTTGCAAATTAAATAAAATCTTACTTTCTACCACTTCTGGACTTGTAAGATAAGCAGCAACATAAATGGCAAAGAAGTGACTTGAGACTAATCTTTACATCCAATCCACTGTTGTGCAGGTTAATATATTGAATGGAGGAATGCATTAGTTATTCAGGCTACATCTCCATCTCCCCGCTCCTGGAAAGGAACAAGAGGGTGTGAACTTGAGTGTTTTTCACAGTGGTGTGGCAGCAGCGGAATCATGTTTAACTGTGATATTAATGGCATTCACACCGCACTCACGTGGATGATGTATGTGTATCAAAACAACAATGAATGATGGAATAAATCCTCCATGCAGGATGTCAATGATCTCATTTCTGGGCCCTCACCGGCAGCGCGCTTGGACATATTGGAATAGTGTCTGAAGTGTGTGTGCGTGTGTGTGCTTGTGCGTTTGATGATGATCTGATTCAAATGTAGTCGTATATCATTGATTGTGTAGCCACGTTCTGTTAACCTTGCAAACAGACCCTGTTTGGCTCTTTGCTGAACTTATTGATTTTGATTAAGTCTTTTGCTTCAGTCAGCCTATTACAAAGTCTCATTTGGCTTGATGATTCGCCGTGACCGCCTCCTGCCGTGCATGCTATTCGCTCATTAAATTAACATGAGTGGAATCAGACAGCTCAGACACGGTCAGCAGTTGTACGTGTTAAAACTCTGGGGGGTTCCATCAACTGCACATTGACACGAGCACACACTCGTGCACGATTACACGCATAGGCAGAGTCTCACATTCCTGCACACCACCCACTGTTTGACAAATAGTGATATTAATGACAACAGAAATGCTGTCCATTGTTCATTAAGCCAAACTGTGGCAGCTGGTGCCTTGAGTGGAGAAATGAACCTTTTCTATTTTTAAATACCTCATGCAAATCAACAATGGTCAAAATCAATGTCACAATGTTAATAGGTCTTTTTTTTTTTTCTTCTTCTCATTAATAGTACATATAACATTATGTATGTAAATCAATATTCAGTGCAGTGAACTGTGTCTCCCTTTTTAAAGCATTAAATCAGAAAAAACAACTTTATACACATGGAAAATAAACGGTGCCACAATGTTTTATATGCTAGACAAATGCTGTGCGCGGACAGTGATATGTCAATTAAGCTAATGGCAATATGCTATATGTGTGTGGCTGCTTGTAAGACAGGTAATTGAACAGTTAAGTACAACATTTAAGACGCCATGTGATTATTCTGTTCATTACTTTCATTGTGTGAATGAAAACTGTCATGCACGGGCAGACATTTTCACTGAATTGCATTCAAATTTGCATCGACCAGGCGCACACACACACGCGTGTAAGAAAAAAGACAAAAAAGGTATATATACTGTATGTATGCATTGTAATTCACCTGCTCTTATTAAAATACAAAAAAATATATCATGACTTTAAGTGCAAATGATTTGCTTTGTGCTTAAAAAGTTTTCACTGTACTCTAATAGATGGTGATCAACATGAAAATTAATTGCAACATCAGGTGGTGGAGAGGCATAACTGCAACTACCCGGGTTGAATTTAAGATAAGATAGAACTTTATTTATCCCGAGGGGAATTGTTGTGCAACAGTTGCAATACACAGTAAGAGACAGTATAACAATTCTAAAATGTACAAATAGTGCAATGAATTTTTACAAAATATATATATCTAAAAAAGATGTAAACATAAGATCAGCTGAGATGGGGTAAGTTGCAATATTCAACAAGGTGAGGTAAGGTATTTAGCAATATAATATAAAGAATCAAAATTTACAGAAATTACAATAATTACAAAAATTACAAAATTACAAAACCAAACTGAGTATAAATCGAACTGAGTATGAAGAGGGAAGTAAGTTACATATAAACCAGAATATAAGACTGATATTTCTAACTCCCGCTAAACATTTCTCCACAGGGGGATATTTGAAGACTTAAAAAGGTCTTTATTGTTTAATGCTGAACCAAAATCTTTCAGAAGCCATAACCAAATTACATAACTGAATTGTGCGAGCGGTACACACGAGATTGACGTACATTCGTCAATTTGTCGTTTGCAGAGAGTTGCTTATTTACACATCCAGCAGACAGAAACACATTAGCATTCATTTTGACTTGTGTTTCTGACCACCTGGCGAATGTTATTTCCAAGTCCAGGTTTTAGCTCATATTTCTGTTGAGCCTTTTATTTAACTTAATAATGTAATTAAAGCGGAAATTGCAATAAAAATGGAGGGACCAACTTCTTCAGCTTTTCACAATGGCTGGCATTTACAATTTCCTACCATCCTTCTGTTAGAGACACACACAAACACACAAGTCCTGCAGACACACACACACACACACTCACATACACAGTCAGTGGGGCACACAAAGATAACCTTGCCACAATGAAAGTTTCAACAGTTTATCTGCAGCTCCTTTTCTCCAATTCAGCTGTGGGAGGAGAAGGGACCGCTTCTATTGACAGGGTTTCACCTGAGAGGCTCTCCACAGCTTCCTGACTTCCCTCAGACCCTCGTCGCGTCTGCAGCACAGTGGCAGGAGAAAGCGCTGCCCTTGAAATATGTATGATTCAGAAAAAAGAAAACGGAGGAGGGAGAGCGGGTGAGGAGGGGGAGGGGAGGAGGGGATGGGGGTGATGTGGCTGGATGACACTGCAGTGGCTGCACACATCAAGGTAACATGCTAGTTATTTACAATGTATCACAAAAGGTTAAGGTTATATGATAGTTACTCGCATTAGATTAGATTAGATTTTTTTTCTGTCACAGATCAAGGTGTGCTCTGATCAGACACGAGGTTGACATACAGTAGGTCTATGGAAACTTCAAAGAGCATGCCCTTCTTCTTCACACTGTTCTGTAGTGCACTGCAGTCGCACGCTGCGGATGGACTGTATAGTGCACACTCTAAAAATAGCACTTTAACTTTTGAGTACTTGTTTGAGGATTTAGGATTGTTTAATTTGCATTGCATTAGTCATAAATGAGTGAGAGGTTTTCCTCTCGGAGCACAAGTTTTCGAAATTGTACAATTAGTCTGCTGTTCAGCTGTGGAAGCTCACATCTTCAGAAATGTCAGTTTCAGTTTAACTTTGGTTCCAGCCGTGTGAAATACAAGGACGCATGTCTGCAAGTCCCCATAGGCACCGCTAAAAGTTCCTTTCATCCCTTCTCACTGTCATGCAAATGCACACGTGCAAAAACGTTGTAAGAGACGCTATTATGTGTAAACTGTCTTACGAAGGCAGTTACTACTGAACAATTCAGTTAAGAAAAAGAGGTTTGAAAGTTCTAGGATGATCAGGAAACCATGCAAGTAGAGAGGTTGTACTGCCTTCCTTTTGTGCCTTTTTACACTGATTATTTCACCCCAAAAATTGGTGGCATAGGCCAGACATGTTACATAAAAATGCAGATACTGCATTCCGCCTTTTATACAATCATCAGGGGAAACTCTACTAAGCTCGGCAAATGACCTTTTACCAAGAGTAGTTTAGCCAGTGCTACGTTTTCTTCAATCTGCCCTGTTTGTCAGTTGTGAAATTTTATTTAATTTAAAGACTAAATGCAGCTCACCAGCTAGCTTTAACTTGATATAGCTGTATTTCTATTCTTTTATTTTGATCATTCTGATTCTGAAATCCCTATTTATTTCTAATTAGGCTACTGTAAAAAGGTTTTTAGTGGTCAAAAAAGTCTGATTCCAGTCGTATGTCGCTACTGCATTTTTGCTTTGGCCAGGGTATTGGCTTTCTCCACTAGAAATCTAGCTGTGTTAACCAGATTCCTCTTAATCTCTTAACCCAAGGCAACTTGGTTTGTAATATACATGATGTTAAGAAATCAGTTTACTTCAGAAAGCCGACAGTAACCGGATTACTTAAGTGCACGTAAACACACTCTAAGAGCCATCAGTCCCTCACTTTCTACGTCACTGTCTGTTTAACTGTAAAAGAAGGAGCCGGGAAGAGTTGCCGAACGTGGAGGTTTATAACTGCTTGCAAAGTAGAGGAGCTTCCCATGCTGATGGACAGAAGTGGCAACAGTTTGAGGGCGTGGGAGGGTTGCTTTGAAAAGCAAGGAAAACTCTTGTCAGCTGCAGAATTTGTCAAAATGCTAAGAAAACCGGGAGGAAAAAAATCCCTGACAAAACTATCTGCCTCTCTTTTGTCTTTCCTGTCTGTCTGAAAGTAGATCTCCTTGTCTTAACCTTCACAGAACTACCTGGTTTGGTTTGACAGGTGAGTCAAAGGATAAAATGAACACACACATACACACACGCACAGACACAGACACACACGCACAGGCACATGCACACGCACACGCACACTTGTCAGGACTCCCCAAAGACCTGCTGTCTGTTGAGGGGCAGATGAAGGTATAGTAAGAGTAAAGTAAGTGTGTGTGTGTGTGTGTGTGTGTGCGTGTGTGTGTGTGTGTGTGTGTGTGTGTTACCCTTTTCCTCTGAGAGTCATTACGTAGTTTTCCACTTTGGGAATTGACATTTTCTTCCTTTACTTTGCCATTTCACAGAGAGAGCTGTGACTTTCTTGTCACAACACACACCCACTTCTCACCTTGAATGGCTGCGTAAAGTTTTCACACACTTGTATCCCCATATTCACACACACACACACACACACACATTGACACGCTATCCCTGCAACTTTTAGTAGGTCAACCCCTTAAGGGTGGCCCAAACTTAAACTCAGGTAAGAACACAATGTATATTTCTAGATACATGCAACCTAATTAGCAAAGAACAAAAAGATCACATTTTCATGTACCTAGAGTTTCTAATTAAAGGAAATACCTCATTTTCCTCTCATACCTATTCATGACTAAAATAGACATCGAACAGGAAAAAAAGTCTCAAAGTACAAAGTAGAATTGTACTCTGCCTCGGGTGATTTGTCTCAGCCCCAGGGCTTAGGCCCACTCACTCTTTAGGAGTTTCACCATTTTTTTTTTTTTGTTCCAGAGTTATCTCCATCCCTCTGTCTGTTCATATTAAATAGGCAAGTGGATCAGAAAGGGAGGAAAATGAGCAGAAACCAAAGTCCTGTGCTTTCTCAAAAATGGACGTCCCTTTGACTCAGTGTTCTGGGCAGCACTGGCTAATGGGGCGTTTTTATCACACACCTGTCAGCTGTGGAGAACTGGAATGAGTACCGCCTGCGGTGAAGATCACACAGAGTAGCGGGGCCAGCCCAGAACAGGGCTTCGGGGCCTTGAGGGGGTAGGGCGGGGGGGTTGGAAAACAGACGCAAAGCTCTGTTAGCTTGTGGTGACAGATAGTTAGCCAGTGTTAGCAATGCTCGCTGCGGGCAGCGAATGTGTCGAGGGAAGGATAAATAAGCAACGGCACCTGTGTGATAGAAATCCCATGAGATTATCTGGCAACGGCGCCAAGGCTGACGTACGAGGACAGATTTGAGAATGGCTTTCACAGAAAGACTGCACCACCACTTTAGTGCTGAAACTTTACAAGAATGAAAATTACACAGAGGTCAAACAGGCTGCCTTTGGTGAGACATCCTGCTACCCTTCCACACCTGTTCTTTTAATCTTCAATTGTTGTGGAGTTGGAACCACACCTATTTTCTTGTAAATCAATATATACCGACTTTAGCTTGTGCTAAAGACTTTCTTCTCCCGTGTTTTGTTCGACACAATTAGTCTCAAACTCACGTTTCAGGAGATTACACCCAGGCCAAACTAAACCGCACTTTCTCCTAATCACTAAATCTCCCTTTTTTCCCGCTTCTGTCTGTCCTATTCTCACTGCCTGAGTCACTGTCGTCCTCAGGACAAATACCCACTGATTGAAATCTATAATAAGATGCATATGCGTACGCAGATAATGCAAAAAATCAAACATGGCAATCGATCCATTTCAATTTGGGTGTGACAATCGGCTCGGATTGTATGGCAGATTTGTTTGACGGTGTCTGAAAGCTGAGGTGATGTGTTTTGTTTTTTTTCCCAGCGAAAGTGATTTGTAAATGTTAGATGGAAACAAATAGGATTTAATAATTACAAGACAAAGGCTTTTTAAAGAAGAACATGAGGCTAGAAGAACACCGAGGGGAGAATGGAAACAAGTGATTGATTTTTCTCGCAGATCTCAGCGTGGAGCGTCAGAAGGCGAGTTATCGACCTGTCTTTCACTGATCTTTTCTCACCTACACAGCTGACAAACACCTGAGAGATCAAGACAAAGCACCAGAGAGGCAGGTTTGATGTCACGCTAACTGCCGACTCACTGAAGGCCCTGTCCTTTTTAGATGACTTGTTGTGACACACCCGATGCAGAATTCCAGTCGGAACTCGTCCCTAAAATTATCCTCGCTTTCATGAACTCTCTCCGTTTCGTCTGAGCGAGCCATCAAAGCTCACATCCAAAAAAAAAAATGCTTGAGGTCATTCTGATTCAAAGCAACATTTGCCCGCCCCTCTGTACCACCTTTTCTCACTAATTACTACGTTGGGGATCTCGACAACAGACGAAAAAAATAATGATGCAATCAAGCATCTCGTCTTTTTTTTTCTCCCTGGCTGACAATGTGAGACTGTCCCATGTGAGTGCATTGTGAACCAATAGGGGTGTATTGATCCAAGCCTTCTTTTATGAATCCATCAAGGACTTCTGTCATGCCCAGGCACGTCAAAGAATGCTTTGATTTATGGAACGTCTGTGTCTGAGCTGGACCTACATCAAATCTACCTGCAGTCTGGCTGCAATATCAAACTACCCCCCCTTAATTATTCAAAGGTTTCCGCAGAAGCTTTTATTCTTCTGCCGCAACCAGGATGCAATCAAAACGATTCTTTTTCCTGTGAGGTAATACTTTAAAAACAGAAGGCTACACAAAAAACTTTTGAAATCATCCTTTCGGAGGGATTTTTCGTGGGGTGACCATTTCTTCAATCGGCAAATTCACTCTCACAGACACACACACACACTTTCTGTGTATCCAGTCTAGGGTATGACGGTGAATCATTGATGGGTGAATTACATTACATTTAGCGGACGCTTTTGTCCAAAACGACTTACAATAAGTGCAAACAACCATGAGGATACAAACTCAGAACAGGATGAGACATTTGACTCTTCTTGGAGCTCTGTTTGAGCAATAACAGCAATGAATTTTGAAATGTGAAGTCGGAGATGAGAGAGGAGGTCTTTGTTCTCAGACAGCCAGGGATCAGAGGCCTATATGAATCAGTAACACACACACACACACACACACACACCATGCACTCCTCTTGCAACTACATCATTCTCTCTCATTCTGCCTTTTTTTAACTTAATTTTGTCACTTCCAAATCCAGCGTGACGCCGTGTTTTGGTTTTTAAGGAAATAAATATCCTCCCATCTGTAATCTTTAAGACATCAAGATTTAACTCCAGCATTATTGGTTTGAAAATCTTAGCTTAGTCTTGTTATATTTAACAGGTTTAAGAGGTTTGTATCTGTTTACACTAGAATTGAGTGAAAAAGTGTGAAACAATGTGCACCTTATCTTACTTTTTCTTTGATAGCTGAATGTGTGTGTGTGGGATATATAAAAAAAAAAAAAAAAAAAAAAAAGGAAGAACAAAAGCAGTTCAAGCTGAGCCGAACACATAAGCAGAAAAAGAGAAGTGAGCAGAAGTGTAATCGATAATCAAAAGATGCCTTTTTTTTTATGTAGAAAGTGGAGGGGAATGAGGACGAGAAAGCAGACAAAAGGAGTAACTTCAGTGGGAGACGAGTAGGAGGTCGGAGGTATCACTTAAAAGTCGACGATGCTGCTTATTTAAAGTAAAGAACACGAGGCGGTGCTCCTGGGAGTTGGTTGCCTGCACAGGAATAATACACAGGACTTTGGTGTTTCAAAAGCACTTTTGCGCACATGTTCCCTGACTCTGGGGAATAAATTAATTACTCACATACTTTCTCTCACATTCAAAGAGAGAACATTTGTTTTAATTTAATAGCCATAGTTCATGTATTGTTGTGGCTCTAAATGGCAGAAGGATCTGTTGTTTCCTGCCTAAGCTCCAACTTTCATCTTCCATCATCATTTTGTTTCCTGTAACCGTGCAACATTTGTCATCATTGAAGCATAACTCGAGGGGGATTTATGCAGTCAACAAACCTCTATAACATACTGTGCTCTGCAATGAAAGATGCAGCAGAATGCATTCCTGTCTCAGCCTGCACAGAGGAAACTTTTAAGTATTCCAAATGTGTTTAGAAAATAAACACAATTTAAACCTGGGTCTTTACAGTTGAAGTGACTGCGATCGGGATCAATGCTAAAGACAATGGATGGCCGTTTTTACCCACGCTAATGGACGGGCTTTACGGACAGCAATGTCCGTCAGTCCACTGCTTTGGACCACACTGAAATATCTGTTAGGTGTATTGCCATGGAATTTTGTACAGACATTCATGGTCCCCAGAAGATAAAACCCACTAACTTTGGTAATCCCCTGATTTTTTTTATCTAACGCCCCCTGCAGGTCAAGTATCCGGTGACATATCTAAACATCCACTAGATGGTGTGGCACAACATTTGGACATTCTGGGTTCTGAGACAATTGAGAGTAATAACTTTGGTGACGTTTCATCCAACGACATCACCCGGTCGAAGTTACAGCTTTATCCAATACGTTGGTTGTAAAAAAAAAAAAAAAAACTAATGACATCCACATCAGCCTCAGCTCTACTTTGTTCTAATGAGCAAATGTCAGCATGCCAACATGCTAAACTAAGGTGGTGAACTTGGTTAACACTGGAACATGAGCATGTTGGCATACTGAAGTCAGAGGTTTGCTTGAAGCACCACTTTACACACAAAGCAGAGCAGCACGACTGTGGAGTTGGCAACCAGCATGTAGAACATACTCATATTATACTGTTTTTGTGTTACTGCTTTAACAGGAAATGTCACAAGACTTGTGCCAATGTATGTCAATCAAAGTGAAACATTTTTAAGTCCCTGCCAAATACAAAGGGACGGCAAAAAGCTTTTCATAAGATTCAAGGTTACTTTTTATGATATGTTCTGATGTGTTTAACCTCCATTCATAAAAAAGTTAGTGGTTGTGTAGTTTTCCAACTTTTAGTAGCTACTTCATTTTCTGTGTATTGTATTGTGGGACAATAGTGTCCATCAACAGCACGCTCGGTAATCTAGCATTCTTTTTTTTTGTAGCAATCTTACTTTTTTAAGTATTTAATTTTTTTGTTTCTTTTTCATTGACTATAGTACAGACTCAGGATCTGCTTTGAATAAGTGTGTAGCGTTCGTCTTGTTGCTAAATTAACCAGCACCCAGTCGCATCATTCTACAGTATCACTATACGCCTGATTAACAGCAAAGCCCATGTGGTGCGAAACCAAAACAGCTACAGTTTGATCATCCATAGTTGACTTGAAAATACAGTGTTTTTTTGACTAGATGTTTTTTTGGTCCTCTACACAAGCTCATAATCGTAACCTTGTCTCAAACTGAATACTGTCCATCCTGTGACTGCTGGTTGGGGAATGTGGAAGCGCAGAAACCAGAAGGAGTGAGGATAAGGGAGCCAAAGATTAGGGATGAGTGGCTGAGTAGATGAGGGATAATGGGTAACAGTCCGCTTTCGGAAGGCATGGCATCGCGTGGGAATTCTGAAGAGGACCAATTCAGGCCGGATGAGAGAGAGGAAGCTGATTATCCACCCTCCTTTTGTGTGTGGGATCAGGATCAGCGAGCAAATCCTCCACTCGGAGAGGAAAGTCGAGTAAAGGGGGAGGAGGGGCAGGTGAGGCGAGGCGAGGAAAGACAATGAACGGAGGGGGAAGATGAGGGAAGGAGATGACATGACAGAGAAGAGAAGGATGCAGAGGGGAATAAAACAGAAAGAGAGCGTAGGGAAGGAAATGTGAGGTGAGAACTGTGATTTTAGCCTTTGTGCCCTGATTTGGCATATACAATGCAATCAGGTTATTGCTGATGCCATTTTCACTTGCCATGCATGATTATGTGCATATAGTATATGATTATACTCTCATTCATGTACTCTGGTTTTTAAGCCTTAGTCCTCATTAGCTACTTCATTTCATTGAAAACTGCTTTGTTCCTGTCCCCCTGTTTTTTTTTCCACACCTCACAGTCTCTGATGATTAAATGAACTCAGAAATATCTTGCTCTAACAACCCGCACTGTTCTTGTTCGTCATGGGAGCAAGAGAAGCCAAACTAATTGCCTGCGCATCTGTTTGGCGGATACTCTGCGAAGCTGAAATGCAAAGTGTGCGCGCGTCAGTGTGTGCAAGCATGTGTTTGTGTGCGCGTTTGTCTTGGTCCTAGGTTTTGCTTCCCTGTGTCAGATATCCCTACAACTCTCTGTTACCTGCAGCAATACAGGAGCCATTAGACACTCACTGAGTGATGACACAAAGCAGTTTTCATTACAAAGACATTTGGTAAAGACCGGAGGCCTTGAATTGATGTGAAGCGAGAGACAAAGGCTCCTGTTTGTCTTAGGGGGGGCTGAGTGACTCATATGTCAGTATTTCAGACTGCAAAATCGAAGAAAAAATATTCTGCCACTCAAAAAAAACAGTGACTGAAAGCAAGCCAAGGTTTGGTGACTATGCGAGGGAGGCAGGTGTGCAGGTGTGCAGGCGTGCGTGAAAGTCTGTGTGTCGGTGTGTGTGTGTCGGTGTTTCTGTGCTGGTAGGACTAAGTGAGGGAGAGAGAGTGAAGGACGCTGTGAAGTCATTTGGCAAATTTGTACAATGCTGTAGAGTGAAACTGAGATACTGTTGCTAACACCTGTCAGAGCTGTGGATTAACAAGGACTAACTCCCTGCATCTACTGCCTTCCACCTGACTACCTACGAAATACCCCAAAGCCCCACCTCCCCCTGGGATTGGAACCACAACCTGAGGCACGATTGATTGGGCCACCAGCCATCCCAGCCGGAGTGAATTACTGCCTCCCAGAGACATGTTTGAAGAGGAGAGTTCAGATGAGCAGAAGGCTGAAACAGGCGAACTTCAATTTAAGTTTATTTTACGCTAAAATTTCAAACAAGGTGGATGTAACTCAACCCGTGGGTAGAAAATTCCACTGGTTTGAAGAATAATTAGAGTGGAGAAAAGATGGCAGAAAAGTCATAAGGGTGGCATGTCTGCACTAGATGGATAATTCTCTGTATCTGCAGCCATTTTTCCCGTTCATTTAAGGTATCCACTGACATATTCTGACGTGCGCGGCAGAGGAAGTGCAGGTACAGCTCGGCAGATGCCACTGTTAGTGATTCCATTAGGCCGTGCATGTGCGTTATGCAGTGCAAACATGCAGACACACCACACACTGTGGTGGTAACGCTCCATGAATGGAATGCTATGCTTATCACTACTGTGTCTGGGAAGAATGTTTTGTGTGCGTGTGTGTGTGTGTGTGTGTGTGTGTGTGCGTGTGCGTGCGCGTGCGTGTGCGTGTGCGTGTGCGTGTGTGTGTGTGTGTGTGTGTTTGTAAGGCTGGAATGGCCTTGAGGTTAGGGTTAGGGCAAAAAACACCGGTTACTTGCAATTTTTGACTTGAATTAATAATTTCCTAAATCAATCAACAATCTGGCTGGAATGGATGGAATGGATTTTTGGGATGTCAGAAGTTTTGGTCATTCTGCCATCTCATTTCCTATTTTAGCTGCTGTGGAAAGATCAGTAATAAACTGTGGAGAGCTCATTTGTAATATTTATTGGAGTAGTAGTTATATAGTATAGTATATTATATAGTAGTATATTTGCAGTCTTAACTGAAACTGAGTTAAAGTGAACATCACTGCCGAACGGGGAGGCCATGTCCCGGATGGGTGGGTGCATTCATTTGTTTCGTCTTCACAAAGTAATGCTGCCTTTTCTATTGTGTCAACATTTCCGAGGCCGTGGCCATCTTGCTTGTATGACATTTTATTGGAACTGGACAAAAGCAATCAAGTTTAGAAGTTGTGCATTTTGTCGTTGCTGAAAGGGTGATTCTAATGTGTGGTGGGAGTTACATCGTCATAAAATCACCCGGTGTCTTTTCTAGAAATGCCCCAGAATGGCCACTTCGAACCCCTTGCTCTGACCACAGCCAATCTTTGAACTCAACCTTCATTTTGATATTTTGATTTTAACTACACACCTGTTAAGTTTCACGACTTTATCTTGCACAGCTGTGACGCTATCGCGGTGACATAACTGTCCACAGACGGACAGACTATATAAACAAATAACTCAAAAACCTCTTCTGTGGTCGTTCCAGCTAAAGTAGGTGTCTTGAGGAACACATTTTGCCATGATGACACACACACACGCACGCAGACTCATCAAATGAAAACAATACCATCGTGGTTGTTGTGGCTGGTAAATATGCAGTACATCCATCTATATAAACCGGGGAAATAACACCACAGTACACAATTTATGAAAACGAAATACGGGATCTTCACAGGACACCTGTTGCCACTTAATAAGACTCTCTGTACTTCAAACAAACTAAGGACAAACTAATAAAATGGTACTAAGGATGTCTAGCAATTAAATTAAATGGAAATTACTTTTTCTTTTACCTGAACACATCAAAAAGACATTTTCTCCAGCCTGCTTAAGGCAACAATTGGGATTAAACCACTTCTGGTCGTTGACAACAACTTCTGAACAAACTCCAGAAATGACTCTCAGAGGGTTCTTGAGTTTAGGTTCTTGGCTTATTTTAACCAAAGCTTACAAAAGTGGATTAACTGTAACTGTAGTAATGTATAACCATCTCGCCTCTAAAAAAGAGACAAACACATTTAACCATTTCAAACTGTCATAGATAAAGATAATCCTAACGGTGCTCATAATCATTGTAATAATAATAATAATAATAATAATAATAATAATAATAATAATAAAAAATAAAACTTAATTTATAAGACACTTTTCAAATGACAGATGTAGCTCAAAATGCTTTACAAACAAAAATAAAAATACAGATGCAACACATTTAAACAAGGGCAAATAAACAATAAACTCATTCAATAAAAAGACAATAGATGCTAAAATATACACGTGAAATAAAAAAAACGGACCATTACAAATAATAATAATAATAAAAATAAGATAATTAGTAAAGAAAAGAGTAAGAATGACATATATTATATGCCAAATTAAATAAATAGGTGGAGCTACACAAACAACTGGAAGCTAAACAGTAATGGCACCGTTTCTTTAATGACCACAGGCTTTAGTCCTTTTAAAACCTGAGACAACCTCTTGCTGTGCGCTTGCAATAGAGGATGCAATAGAAATGCAAATGAGCCTGATATGGCGCTTCATGACACAGTTTAAGAGAACAATAACATGCCAATTGGAAAAAGGACTTTCTTCACTTTGCCTGGAGGCGTCACCACTGCTTAGTCTGCTGTGACGAATGTACATTCATTGAATGTTTTACAATGTTTGGTGTTTTGCGCATTAGCGAGGCAGGTAAGCTGACATGATCCATCAGTAACGGCTATTTCCTTGTCAATATTAATGGCTTCGAATAGGTGTATGGTTTACTGGACTACAAAGACCGCTTGTACAGACTAGACAACCACATAGGGACAAAAATGTTCTTGCTTTATGGATGCCGGATGCATACGAGTCTGTACACGTGGGCAATAGGTGAGAAACATTTTGTAGATAGCCGTTGCTGCAGAGAAGGGATATAAAGAAAGTGGGTATATATTAAGGTGTTGTGTAATATTATTTGATAAGCACAAATGCGCACACATACACACATGCAGAGGGCTCTAACTGAGTCAGAGAGATGCCCCAGAGTGGGAAGGTTAGCCAGTCATGAAATTACTAAACAAATAGAGGCTTACAGGCTTCCCAGCTCAAACATTTTAAGTGGTTGTTGAGACCTGCAGATAAGGTGTGTGTGTGTGTGTGTGTGTGTGTGTGTGTGTGTGTGTGTGTGTGTGTGTGTGTGTGATCAAAATGTTAGTGAACGTGATGCAATTGCTGAATTTTTGCCTGCAACAATATGCGACATCAAACCCCACATCTATTGATCCTTAAATATTAACTGTAACTTAAAGTAAAAATTAACCTTCTTAATTAATAGTGTTTATAATAGGGTTGGGGCGATATGTAAAAATGTACCAATCGGCCACCTTCAGCCCAGCAACCAAGACTGTCTTGGTCAGTATTTCCACTGTTCCAATAACGAACCAACTCTGGTTTGGTATAAATAAAACCTTAATACTCCCAGTTAGATGTGAAAATGTGTCTGCTCTACGCACTCTCACTCTCGTTTCTGGCAAAATAAAAAGGCAAAAATCCACAAAAAAAACAACGACAACCGATATATTCGTCCAATCGCCCAAACCTAGTTCATAACTTCTGTAGTGGTTCACAATCCACCGTTTAATGATGCTTACTTTAGTAGAAAATGCATTTGACTAAGATAGTGTTATATATAGTGGACGATACGATTTCTTAATGGTGGATACTTGATGAATTGTAGGCAATCCTAGCTAAGCTGGCTACTATGATACTACTTTGATAAACGAAGGTCACTTTGCTAATGGTGGTAGCCGAGCTAGCAGTGTCTCTAGCACTGCCATTGGTTGTGAGAACTGTTATTACAATGGTAACCCCTTGAGACTGGGAGCAACACACTCGTGTGTGTTTTAGATTCCACTTCAATCTGTAAGCAGGCATCACATCAGCTAGATGAGAGGTTGGCTATGCTTGTCAGATGCAGCTCAGATTCACGAGGGAGCTCAGCATGTCATCATTGCTATGGAAGAGGAAATATACCAGGGTAACATTACCTATTTGCCTGGAATCCAACGGGTTAAAAATTGGAAACCGCCTAAGTAGACGTGACCGCAGCACAGTAGAGGAGAAATCATAAGCAAGTTATTCAGTCGCATGTTTTAAGTTTTCCAGAAATCTTTTTTTTGGGGATATTTGGCAACACCACGAAAAAGTCCTCACAATCTGTCAACGCAGACAAAATATCAGATCGGAAAATACAATGAAATGCATTTAAATGAATAAATAATAAGTTATCTCTAATCAAAGACGATTATCATGATTTTGACAGCAGAACTGTCTGTTTACATGACCAAAAAATTACAACTCAAAGTCCAGCCTCATTCCTCAGTGGAGATTGGTTTAGTTTGTACTCACATTGCAAGGTAACTAAATCATCTCCATGACAAAAGAAGAACTCCCCGAGGAAGACCATGGGATGTGGTTGAAAGCTTCGAAAACAACAAGTCCGGTGGACAGTTTAGTTGAGATTTGTTTTGTGTATGTATGTGGATTAGTGCAAATGTATTTTAGTTAGCCCCTTGTGAGGAGTGCTAACATTTTTAATAGTTTTGTCCCTGGTGTCCGGATTCATTGACTTACAGGGCTCTGTTTAATGTTTAGTTGACCACCTCATTTAAGCTCTCCTCCTGTCATGTCCCTGTACTTTAAATGATCTCTCCATCCTCCATGTCAACCGGCTTTCTGTAGGCTTTCTATACTTCTCCTCCTTCCATCAATCCCTAACTAATTCCCCTCCCTGTAGAGTAGCTTCCAGTCTTTGTCCTGCTCTGCAGCATGCAGGACCCTGAGCCCTAATCCCCTCCGTGTCCTGCGAGGAAGAAGGAGTGAACAGGGCGTGGATTTTAGCCTCTGGAGTGTAGGGCCTGGATCTAATGTAATTACTCATTACAAATGACCCTGGTGACGGGTGGCTGCTGCCTCAGAGAGACGTACAAGACCTCTGTTCTTTCTCTCGTAACTCAAAAGCAGGGGTGAAAAGGAAGAAAATTCTGATGGAAAAATAATTGTCATCCACGGTGACCTCCATATTCTTACACGTAACTTGTCATGACAATAAGTACATATGCGATAGAACACCGGGCTCACATGGGCCAGTTTTCACTTTAATCTGCTCCCATGGGAGAGGTGAGGCTAAACAACTGGGTACACAGCTTAATTGTGCAAACTTAGAAATCGTCTCTGCAGCTGTGAACAGAAAGGTCAAGTAGGCGCTCGAGTGTGGGCGTTCACATGCTTTAATATTTGTGTATGTATGTTCCACTTGCTTGGACGAGGATACATCACTCACGAGGAACCAAGCACTCCGTTTTTAATTAACATGGAAACCAACAACAAAAAAAAAAAAGGTAAACAACTATTCTCTTCGGGAATGATAAATGCATTTCCTCCCGTTTACCAGCAGGCACTCTCTGCCGGATCTAACAACCTGTATTTCACATCACGTCTCAATATGTCCTCCCAGCAGGACGCGTTGGACTTGCAGTCAATACATCTATCATCGACTTTCATCTTCAGAGCTTCAAACGTTGAAGCCTTCTGATCCCCTCTGCCAGCCCGGCAAGTCTCTGGCAGAGGACAAAAGTTAACAAAAAAGAAATACAAATGAATTATTGAGTACAGCGAGGGACAAACGAGAGCTTTATGTGCTGCTCAAGCGCCCATTTAACCTTAAGTAATTATTTGGCTTCCGCTTTTAATGGAGGCCTGAGCAAGTGAGATAAATCAGTGCTCACTTGAGAGATACTAAAGGATTTGGGAGTGAGAGACAAGTTGACAGAGTGAGTGCTGATGAGCCTTTTGAGACGAGGGAACTCGCACGCACAATTAAGCTCACAAATGTATATTATCCAAGGACACAAGCACGAACAAGCACTTCTTTTTCCTCTCTGAGGTACACACGAGCAATCAATGGCTTCATTTTACCTTCAGAATGAAATGAGTTCCGATCGAGGATGTTGAAAATATAGTAAAGTAAATAATTCACTGTGTTCCTGGCCACCGATCGATACAGCAAATCGATGGATATGCATGGTGTTGCATAGGTTGTTGGCCCTATAGGGAAAACTGCAGTGACAAGAGAGCTGTGGTTGTTTCTGTAAGGCACACAATCGTACACGCAGACAGAGCCGCACAGTCGTTTTGAGTGAATTTGATTCATGTTCAAAGCACCTCGGTTGCTGTCACTCAGCTTTCCGCTCTGTAATTTATTTTGAAAGGGGATCATCTTAAAGGGGATGTTTTGCCAGTCTTGCCGTTATGACGGATATTTTTCAATGAAACAAAATCACTTTGTTTGTTTCAGTTTGTTTTGCTCGATTCACAATTCAAACGATGTTATTCAATAAATGCGTTCTAAAGAATGTGTTAACCCCGTTCACTTCTCGTTTTCCCACCACCGGGTCAACTGTTTTACTTAAACAACATTTTGGCCTTTTGAGAAATGATAAAAAAAAAAAAATAAAAAAAAACCGATAGCTGGATATTCCATGAAATTTAGGTTTAGATATTCACAGCAACCCCTCTGACCTTTCTTTTATAAATGTGTGATATTTGGCGACCCCCTGACCTTTCTTCTAACGCCACAATCGAGCCAAAATTTCCGCTTGTGCCAAAGAAAAATCAATCTTAGGAGCAGATGAAAATGACATTTACATTGCACAGTCGTTATCCCCAGAGCGTAAAGCCACTGCATTGTGGACACCCACGCTTAGGTCAAAATGTCACCTTTTCATTAGAGTGGTTGCCATGATGTTTGCCGAGTATTCATGCTCCAAAGTGGATAAACCCTTTTTTTGATTGAAATTATTCTGCTGTCTTTTCTTTATCACCACCCTCAGGACAAGGGAAGATGAGTTACTTTTAAATGATCTTCACCTGAATCTGATGTCACACATGCAGCATTTTTTTTATATGCTGCTGCAAGAAGTCACCGTTGCCAAACTTTAGAGTATAACATGTGTCCTCTTGCAATACGTTCAGCAGAAAGTAAGTAGGACAGTAAAAGTACCATGTATTTCATGCATGTTTGCACCGAAAGTTGTATTCTTAAAAACCCGCTGTCACCTAGGACCGCTACCAGATTTATTATACACAACCTTGGTATATCTGAATATGCTCATATGTTAATAAACTTGGATGTTTTCGAGCTCGTGTGCTTCTTTGGTGTTGTCCCGTTTAATAATATGTGCTGGCATTAAAGTCAGGGAAGTGTGGGATGAGGGAAGATTGAGGGGAAGGGAAATGAGAAGTGATTTCAACTGAAAGTACAGATGTGGCAACATTGGCCGTGTAATGAAAATGAGAGTGGTGTAGCTGAATTGCTGAGAACACACTGGCTCGAAATATGTTAGAAATCTTTTTTTTTTAAATACCCACAACAGAGCTTTTCGAAAAATGAACTCCAATGCGGATAAATGTGAAAACGTCCGTCTCACTGAACCAACGACGAGATGAGAGATAGTGTAACTGCTGTATAGTCTACATCCAGAAAGTAGAACGTTACAGTTGGAAGAGCAATGATATGATTCCCTTGTATAACCTGTATAACCAGTAAATTATTCCCTTGTATAACCTGTATAACCAGTAAATGATTCCCTTGTATAACCTGTATAACCAGCAAATGATTCCCTTGTATAACCTGTATAACCAGTAAATGATTCCCTTGTATAACCTGTATAACCAGTAAATTATTCCCTTGTCAGGAAGGAAGTTATAACCAAGTAAGGACAAATGTGACTTAATTTGAATAAAAGGTGGGACTTTGACCACCGGCAAAAAAAAATCTGCGTCTGATGAAAGAATAGAATGAAAAGAACATTCTGAGGAAGACCATGAGATCACGATTGAAAGCTCAGGCCAAAGCTAGTATATTGAGAGTTTTCTTTTGTCAAACTACAATTTCCAATGTCACAAATGAACTTTCTAGCTCAATTATTCTGATTTGTTAGACGACGTTGCTACACTTTGCTACTACACGATTGTCGTGGCTAGAGTAATTGACATTCATCTTTAACTTTGTTTATTTTGCGTTTTGTCTCTTTCTTAGCAAATAAATTACACTCAAAATAGAGTCTATAACTTTACAAAAAGCGTACAAAAAGAACATTATACTAATGGATAGAGATTTGAGAGGTGTTGGATTATTTTCACGATATTCTCATATGGGTATTATTAACATGATATCAATATTACATCGCCAATACCGGTATATCGCGACACCCCCATTGACAACATTGAAGCAATGTAAATTACCACTGATCAACAGAAAAAGATTATTTAATGTCAAAAGTGATTACGGGCCTTTACAAAGTGAATTGCAAACAAATTGCATGTTTGCATACATTTTCACCACTTTTAATACAGTTCAAAAGATTCAATCGAGTGCAGTTTACAGGTACATTTCACTCCCTGCATGTATGTGATCCATCGGATAAACTGACTGCACTGTACTACCCTACTGGTATACAGTATTGTATGTTCCCATATCTGATTCACACATGTTCACGTGAGGGTGACGACGGCGGCTCCCACTGGGGCTCGTGGCAGCTTATTGATTGCAGTGGTGGATGATGATAATGGCGGGATAAGGCTGATGGGGGATGAGGTGGCTTGCCTCAGGCAGTAGTAATCAAAGATGTCCTCCAAGCCCCCTGCTTCACTCTCCTTTGATCAGGGGACCCAGATGGATCTTAACAGTAGTGATGGGGATGTGCGTGTCGGGGGCAGTGGGCGGTATTGAGACCAAATCACAGAGTGGTACACACCAGTAGCCCCAAGGCAAGAAGCACACTTTGAAGGAGGTAGTTCACACAGGCTCACTGCTCCATCAGCTGACTGACAGAAGACGGAGGAAAACACTGCAGTCGCGATACAGTAGAGTCCCAGTCTCCAGTTTTTTTTTTTTTCCATCCGCACAACATCTTCTGTCCCTCTCTAGCTCGCTTAAGCTTCTCTTTGACTGACTCGAGCAGTAATTCTGTCTAGACTGGTCTCATTTCACATCATTTACACACAGATTTCCTCAGTATATTGCTGTGAAGTCAACAGCCAGAAAAAAAAAAAGAAGGGAAATCGCTCCAGTGATCTGTTTGAGCCTTTATTTTATATTTCAAAGTGTTAATGCTATAGACACATTTCCATAAAATCTCTTTGTGGAGGCTGGTGAAGTAGGCTTGGAAAAAAATAGATAGGAAATTGTATAGGGGCTAATATGGTATACTATGCATCCACATATATTGAAACTCCTATTTCTTTCCCTTTCTTTAAGATAAAAAAAAAAAAAGTACTTTAAATGTGTAATGGGTATGTTCCCAGCAGTGTTTGGTGACACTGTAATCACATTACTTTACCCAGTAACATACTACTGTCTGATTTCCACTAATTACAGCAGAGTCACTTGCCTGTGAATGGGAAGAACTGGCAAAAGGTGCTTTATAAAGCAGATAAATACTCAAGTTATGTTGAATTCATGCCATCTAAATATATATATATATATATATATATATATATACTGTAAAATATTGTAAAAGAGTAGTGTCAAGGACTGAATCAAGTTTTCTGCAGTCAGCAGTTGATCTTAACACATACTCATGTCGTGGCAAAATTGGCCTTTCCAAGACAATAGTGATAATCATTAATGTCTCAGCCCCTGCTACACAGGATATGTTCGGATGGTAAACAATGATCAGAGGAAGAAGCGAAGAGACGTTTCTCTGCATTTTTGTGATGTTAATGGTGTGCAAAGTCCATTTTTGCCTTGGGCCATACGCGTGAATGTCATCCCTGAAATGTTTGGCCGGTTTGTTTTTCTTGCATGCACTGTGTATAAGAAGTGGAGGAAGTCACTGCAACGTCAACGATTGCTTTGTGGACCACCGCTTTGAAGCCTCGGCCAAGATGTCGCAATTAACTTTCATCAACTGACGAAAACGGCCAAACTGGAACGCGCTGTGGTAGCGACCTGTCAATCACAAGGTAGCCACGCCCTGAAGCCTACCCTGCCATTTCATCTATTTTACTCTAAATGGGATCATCATTTACAATATGAACATGATGCTGTATTGAAGAAGACTTGAGAAGAGCTTACTGGGTTGGTACGAGGTTACTGAGATAGTAAATCAAGTGAGAAGTAGGGTCATTTTCACATAGACTTCTATACAACCAGATTTATTTTTGCAACCGGTGGAGTTGCCCCATGCTGGCCATGAGAAAGAATGCAGGTTTAAGGCACTTCCGCATTGGGAGGTTGGCCCTTGTTTTTTTTGCGACAAACAGCATACTCTGCATTTGCTAGATAGCTAGACTAAGAGTGTGTGTGTGTGTGTGTGGAAATGTGCCTGTACACAGTATGCTTATTTGTAACAGCTCAGGCACAATATTTATCTCAAAACTCACCACTCAGGTTCCTTCTGCTGTTTTCCTCCAGAACCCTCTACAGAAAAATCAGGTAATCTTTTTTTTTTTTTTTTTAACCAATTTTGAACTTCCTTTGTGCCTTTTACTGCAAATTTGTGTCACTTCCACTGGCATCTTTCCACTCTGTATGCTATCACGCTGACTTTAAAATCACTATGAATTCAGTCTAACCTCACCTTTTGGATTGGAAATACATGAAGGACATTAAAGTAATGAATAAAGTACGTTTTTGAAGTGATAAGGATTGCTTTCATGAAACATTGATTGTGCTACGTATATTGATTGATATAATATAAAAAAAGTAGTTGCACCACAAGATCAAATTATTCATCCATTACACAAACCCTGTTTTAAAATAGACATCACATCAGTTTATATAAAAACACTAGCTATTAAAAAAAAAAAAAAAAAAAACAAGTCGACACAACCCACAAACCTGGAACCTTCTCATTCTCACCTTCAATGAAAGGTCATAACACTGATTTTCTTAACACTGTCAGTCTATTCTGTGAAGATCTGAAGAAAGTTTCCCCTTCAAATTCAATCTCAACTAGGTGAGAACAACTCCATTTATTTATTTTTTTAAGAATAACATTTAGCGATTAGTCTGCCACATATTTTTAGAAGCTAGGTTTGAGTTAGCCTGAGGCCACTTTACACAACTGACTAACAAGAGTTTTTTCGGCTTTTTACTGGAGATAATAGACCATGTTGACAAGGCTCAAGCTTAAGGCTCCATTTCAAGTTTTAATATATATTTATGTCATTATTCTCAGGTACCTCATTAGTCCCATTAGATGTTCCAAAGTGTTGTATTTTGAGCTCGGAGGAATGATACCAGTCTTGTCTTACAGCATGCCGAGTTAAATTATAGAGGGAGGTTGAAATCCAGAGAGATTTTGCGTGTGAAATAAGCCCCTGCCATTTGCCACCAATCTCTCTGCCCTCACCATCTCCTCTTTGACCTGCTCCATCCTCCGTATCGCCACCTCTTTCACACTTTCTTTAACTCGCTCCTCCATCTCATCAAATAAAGGAGAGAGACCGCCTCCGCCTCCTCTAGACAAATGCCATTTCCTCTGGGAATGCTGCCACTGCTCTGAGCCTTTCTTTCTCACACCATTTCACTCACAAGTGTTTTTCTTCTTTTTCCCTTCCCTCTCATCTCCTGGGAGGAAGACGAGGAGAGGAGACCTCTAAACAGGCAGCCGGCGGGTGGAAAAGCTGGGACGTGTGCTTCTCTGCTCGTCGTCGTTTCATCCTCGCGCCCTTGGCTGCCGACCTTACAACCTCCCTGCCTCTCCTCTGCCCTTTCCTTCCTTCTTTCTCCCCTCCCTTTCTATTTCAATCTAAATGTAGTGTCTCTTGAGACCGCGGAATAATGAGCGGGATCAGTAGGCAGGCTTTGCGTGACGGGGTGTGTGTGTGTGTGCGCGCGTGTGTGTGTGTGCGCACCGCAGTTCTTTCATTCATTCATTCATTCACTCAAACCTTTAATGGGCTCACAGTAAATCCCAGATGGAGCCTCACTCATCATCATCATCATGGACAGAAAACCATTAACCCTCTACTCTCCCTCTTTCTCTCTACATCGACACATTCTGTAAAGTCATGGCGGAAATTACAGTCAATCTCTCTCTTTTGTCGTAATTAGTCATATAATGTGACATGCGGCGCATGTGCTCCTCCACAAGTTGCCAGCATTCTTGTAGCGTCATCACTTTAGTGAAATTGAGCAAGGAGAAAGGGGTTATATTAGCTGCATGATTGAGATTGGAAAGGTAAATGCGCCTGTGGGAAGTTGAGTGATCAAGCGGATAGTGTAATATCCTTTGTGATTGTGATTGCTTATGTGTGTGTGTGTATGGGTATGTGAAAAGCAGAGGTGAGAAAGAGAGAGAGGCCTGTGAAGGGAGCCAGCTGTTTCCAGTATTACAAGTTTGAAGGATATTGGGGTCGCAGAGTTTCCACCTGAGAAGAGACGGCTTTCATTATAAGGCAAGTGGGAGGTCAGGCCAGGTCTCTCACACACACACACACACACACACACACACACAGGGATGGTCAATGCTGGGCAAATGACCCCAACGTTTGCTTTTATCCCCTTGTTCAGTTAGCTTAATCAGGAGGCGATCAATGAGCGCTGAATCTTACTATGAACAAACTGTGATCGGTGATTTAAAGCATCAAGGAGCTTTGATTACTGATCAGTGCTTGGTGTGTTTGTGCATTTGTTGCCCACATGCTAGATGGAATGACGTATTTTTAAACTAGAATACATTTAGTTCAAAACAGTATTTTGCAACCACGTGACTATATTTCCAACGTGAAACAGGATGCCCCTTTTTTTAAAATTGCAAATGTGCTTGAATTGACATACATTACGCATACATTTCAATGTTAGTTTGCATAATTTGAAGTGAGATCACCACAGTTATGCTGGCTTCTTTTCCTGAAAGATTCCCGTTAATGGAAATTCACCACAATCCACTTATTGTGAGGGTTTTTTATTGCGATAAAAAACTGTATTTCCCCATCCCTATTCAGTAGTTAGGAAACCTGCAACAGCTGCCTCGAGGTCTCTATGCAGGCTGCTTTGAAGACAAACATCACTTACTGTATAATATTCTATCATGTCATGTGGCAGCATATTCAAACAGAGCGAAGAAGTATCATTTTATTTACTAGTGCAGTGACCATTCGGGATGTGCTCGTGCCGCTGCTTCTGGGGTTTTGAAGTGAGCCTCTGCACGCGTTGACGGTAGCAACGTCACAGTGTTCGCATCAGGAGTGCAAAAGCTCCCATAAAAATGTTATGACCTCAACAAAGTCAAGGCCCCATTAAATGTGTTTGCCCCAGGTTTGATGAAGGCTTTGGAAGAAAGCCAGACTGGCCGACACACAGAGAGACATCTACATTTAAAGGGCGGCGCACCTTTGTGGCCGCAAACGTGAAACGTGTTAAACCCACATCCTCATTTCTATCACCGGTAACGCAACGGTGCAGACAGGCGTGCTATTTTGTGAAAGTAAACAGAGTTATCCCATAGTGGCCGTTAGCGGACGTGCCCGTGCTGTTGTGTGGATTTTGTTGCGCGTCTCTTTGCACTTTTCAGCTGTCCAGCTGGGAGGACTGGGTTTTTCGCAGGTTTTCTACAGAACCTGCTGATCAAAATAACTTCACCCGCGTCACTGCACTCTCTCGGGTCCTCAGCAACACACACACCAAGCGTGAAGTAAATCGGACCAAGTGTCGGGGAGATCATTGACACTCAGATACACACACACACACACACACACACACATACACAAACAGAGACCTCTGTCATGGTAGTATGACTTATCATTTTGAGGCGTTGATTATGTTTCTGATCAAATCCTGTGAATGTACACCTCCTCTGAAAACTGTTCCCTAGTATAAAAGAGGCAAAGATCATGTCTTCGTTGGACATTTGTCAGTTGATGCCTGTTGCACACACAGGATGTACATGTATTATACAAGACAGTGGAAGTAGTCAAGGTAACTGCCTGTCCAGAGAGCACATATAGAATTGTTGCTTTTTGAGTTAACATGCCTCAACGAGAGAGAGTCATGTTTCCTGGTGGCATGATGTGCGTCATCCTGTGTCATCCGCTGCAGGTTACATAAAGAAAGTGTTCATAAAGAAAGCAGTGACTGTGTGTAGTCATGCATAGGAAAAAAAAAAAACACACACAAAATACCTATAATCATGAGATTGTCTTGTAAATCGGCATCATCTCTTTTCAAAGTCTTTGAATCAAGGCAACAAAGCAGTCATCGCACAGTGTTTGTGACAAACCATTATGGACATAATTTATTATTTTATACAGTGGCAACTTAATTTATTGCACACAAATGGCGACAGTAAAAGAGTTGGCATATTTCTCTGTCCTTATTGCGTTAAAGCCATAATTGCCTCATGCAGTGAGACAATTAAACTGACACAAACGGAGTTGTCACTGCACCTTGTCTGACTCGAGCATTACTCAACCCCACAGTGTAAGAACAGCTCTTCTACTTTAAAATTCTCATTTTCTTTGTTGTTTTTTGTATGATACTATAACATTAGTACGATAGAGAACAAACCTGATAACATCGCACTTGACCAAGTTAACTCTACTTCTGGAGCAGTGTGAGATATTTGTGCAATAGTCTGCTCAACATGTTCGACCGGTTGGCAAGCTGTTTACAGGGACGCTGAGATAAAACATAAAATAATATCTTTTTTTTTTTTTTTTTGGTAGATAGTGGAACGGAAGCTCCGGGTTCTAGTTTACATCCAAAAGCTGCACACAGATTTCACTATACTTATGCAAACCTTCGCTCTCTGTACTGACGAGTCCGCTCTGCGCTGGAGGTTTCCTGTTTCTTTACCGCCGGTGTTGTGTCGGAGACGCTTTCCCTTTCTATTTGTCGGCATTTGCGTGTTAGACAGTGATTGGTTATCTTTTGGCGTGCCAAATCTAGCTCGCACGGTGTACGTTTAAATCTCAAGTTTTTTTTCCTAAGTAAGTGCACATACATTTCCCAAGTCAGTGTCGTCAAGGTCGGACATTTTAGGGGACATGAGCTTAAGAGAAACATACTTTTGAGCGGAGCGGATCGTTAAGGTTAAATTGACGTTTACTTTGATGTAAACTAAGCCTGCATGTCTTAACTGTACACCCACCTAAAAGTTTTGAAAATCCTCCAATCCGCCATGACACTCAAAATGAATGCTCTCTCACGTTTTCAAGTGCGGCATTTCGCTTGATCTTTCATTAAGAAATATGCGGACGATGCTTCACACCTTGTTTGCGATATTCATGCGAGTCACACACACTTGCTGGTTTGGTATTCTGCCAGCAGCTGCATGGAAACAAAGATGCGTGGCAAGGACATGTAGAAATCACATGTCCGTCCACATATTTATTGAAGTGCATAAAATTATCTTTCGTGTGTTTGCGTGCTCACCTCATGCATAATATAGACATCATTCCAAGTAGACACATTTACAAACATTACATTTGGTAGCAGCCATACATTTTGACAGCGTAGTTCATTGAATATGCATGCTTTTATTTCGGTGTTTGTTTTTCTGGATCCGAGTGAACATGCTGTGCATATGTTTGTCATGTGAAGCTTGTTTGTGTAGTATACACTCGGGTTTGTCTGTGCGCGTGTGTGTGTGTGTGTGTGGTTGAGGAGCTAAATCAGGCGCTGTGATTGCGATCCACCATGTTGTTGTTGAGCAGAAGAGACAGGTCTGAGCCTGCGGTGTCAAGGGCTAGATGGATGTCAGCGGCGTGGGTTAAAATGTGTTTCTGCCTGCTGTCCTTGGGTGATTTCCACAGCACACTGAGCAGAGCGCGCAGTCCTGGCCAGGGGGCACCATTACTGCCGCCTTGTGCAGGAGAGTCGTGGCAAATGTACCTGGATATGATCCACAGAGAGGGGCTGCAGGAAAAAAAAAAAAAAAAGAAAAAAAAAAGACATGACTCCCCTCTTTATTTGTTTGGTCTCAACTGCATTTTGATTTTAGAATTTGTGTGTAGTCGGAACTCATTTTTCTATTTAGACACTCTACAACACGCTCACACACAAGAAATCTATAGGTTAGTGGTCACAGAGGCACACTTTTCCCTGCTGTGAATGTTGTAAGAAAAAAGGAAAAAAAGCGTTTTAAGCTTAAGGAAGAAAGCATCACACACAGTGTGGTCTGCTGTGTGTCCTCATTCCACATTCAGAGAACGAAAAGCCCCAAAGGCACTGGATGCTGTAATTGATGCATATCATTGGACGCTCTAAATGTGATGTTCTTTTTTGGCCGAGTACGGAGGGAAGATTTTAAGCATCAGACCTGACACCTGTTTGTCATTACTGCAGTACTCAAGGAACGGCATCATATTTCTCTTGGAGTTGGATAAACGGCATTCCATGTCTCCTGCAAACTCTTATTTGGACTACTAATTATTATGATTCATCTCTATTTGCTGACCTAATAGTAATTCCTTTAATAAAATAATTTAATTTGAGACATTTTGAACAGAAGTAGCACAAGAATCCTTTGATTTAGTGTTTCCCCGAAAAGATTCTTTCTCTTAAAGCATCTACAATTGTTTGCCCTCACATGGCATGGTAGTTATATCATTGTGAAATTGTGCGCATTTGAGCACACAAGCATCCCCTCCCCATATTTACCCACAAATGCTTAGCGAAATGCCAATGATTAACCCGTTAATAGCAGTGTAATTTTCTTGTCATTATCATTTAGGCTAAATGTCACAGACAATGGCTGATGAAAGAAAAGACCCTAAAGAAGAACAAGTTTCACTGACTGTGAAATTGAAAGTGTAAAATAAGAAATTAGAGGGAAGTGGAGGAATGGAAAGATATGGTTTGAGGGTCTGGGACGTGGTATTTGAAACAAAGGAGAGGAAAAAAGAGTGGCAGAGGGTCATCGATGCGGCTAATCATGTAAGTTCTGAGGCTTGTAACCGTTTTTTCCTGGTCGGACGATGTGCGTCATCCTGAGTCATACGCTGCTGGTGATCATTGCGATGAAGAAAGCAGTGCTTATACGTGTACGTAGTCATGCATAGAAACACACGCACACTACAAAAAAAAATCCTCAATAACCAAGAAATTGTGCTTTTCAAAAAAAGTTATTGCTGTCAGAGAAGACAGTAAAAGAGCTGGCGTTCTTTATGGCGCTGACGCCGATCTGCAGTAGAGTCATAAATGCTTCATGCAGTGAGAAACAATTTTACTGACTCTTAAAGTCCACTAATGGAGGTGTCGGTGCACTTTGTCCGACTCCAGCGTTATTCAGCCCCACAGTGTAAGAACAGCAATCCTGCTTTTAAATTCTCATTTTGGTCCTGTTTTTGCAGGATAATATAACCGTGATTCGCCGGGCAAACTAAACCCGATAACATTCCACTTGACAAAGAGGACCGAGTTAACTTTACTTCTCGAGCAGTGTGAGATATTTGTTCAACAGTCTGCCTAAGATGTTCTACCGGTCGGTAGGCAGCACGACGCTCTCCGCAGCAGCGAGCTGGGGGAAGAAAAAAAAAAAAAACATCAAAGCGGGGTCTGCAGGAAAGATTAATAATCCCGGTGTAAAAAGGGATTGCTGTCTTGTCGAGACCGGACACCCCGGAGGAAGGAGCGGAAAGGGAGGATCAGGACTAAAGTGAACTCCATCTTGGACAGCACCTCCCAACTGTCTGCGCTGTGAGGAGCTGGGAGGCTGAAGACACCCCTGAGGTGTTACACTGAGTGCTTTAGGCTCTTCTTTGTGTCACAGCCATTACACTGCTCAATGCTTCATGTTGAAATGGCCCCGGTTTGAGCCTACTGGGAGGGGGTAGAAAGGAACACTGGAGTGCTGTTACATTTCTCATCCCTTTCAATACTTTCTGCCGAACAGCCCAAAGGATCCGCACACGAGTCATCACATGTGACACTTAACGCTACATGTTCCTTGCTTCTTGACATAAAACGGCTATGTACAGGCCCACAGTTTGCTACAGTCATTTGATTAGATTGCGTGCATGTGCACTGTGCAGAGTTTTAATATGCAAGGGACATGTGCACACAATTAACGCTCCTGGACGTCTTCTTAAATGTGTTCAACTTTCACATACTTTTATTTTTCTCAATTTGCATGCATAATGGTATTTCTATACAATTGAATATGGCGTGCTTACTGATTGTTATTTATGTCCCTTAGTTATGTACATATTTGATGCAAGCACATCATCGAATCCAACCATTGTTTGTTATAATTGTGTCTAAGTTTGACTATATTCCTTTTGTTCCTTTTTTTCCCATGCAGAATTCAAATCGCAGCTCTCTCTCAGTTTCCCAGTGTGAATGCAAACATCACCTTGTCCCTCACCTGAGAGATGAGTTGTTTCGAGAGGCAAGCATTGTGACAGCAAATGTTATCGGGACCTGAAACAATGCCTTGTGAGATCCTGAAGGTGACGTACGCTGAAAGAGAGGACGATTGTGACGGAGACTGTGGGATTGGGATCCGGTCTGAGCTGAATCTACGATACCAAGCAGTGCTTAAGGCCCTCGGTAAAAATTGCACGATCTACTCATTTTAATGTTTCCTTATCGTCTAAAAGGGTTAGAATCAAGCATTTTTTTTTCTGCCTCTGTTGTTCAAAGGAAGTCGTTAAGTTTCATTAAATTTCATTGAAAATTGCCCACAAATTGTGGGAAAGGAAAATTACCCCCTAAAACATATTTAGACTAATTAACTGTAATCGGCTTAATTATTTCCTGTAGTTACTTGGTGATGAAGTGTCATGATCTGACATTTTCGACTGATTTTTAGATTCAATTTGGATACATGTTTGTTTATGTTTGTGTGCTGTATTTGGTATTCTGACTTCATAGCTCTTGAGCGCAGGAGTGTCCCGCCAGCACATCGGAACAGAACTGAGCATAATGCTCACTGTGATGGATGCACACACAAGCTGAATGTAACGCAATGCACTGGAAAGTGGACAAAGCCGCTTGGACGATGTGATAATGCAGATTCTGTTAAAACAATTGTAGGTAGACTTATTTGCAATCATCATTTAGAACATATATTAGGATCTATTTTTCTTATTAAATGGGTAAATGGTGTTTCCCTATGCAGCAATCACAAATGACATATTTATCTTTTTTTTTTTTTGTTCATTAAAGTAGTTAAGAGATATTATAGTTTCATGCCGTTTAGGTTTAGAGAGCAGTGTACGGCGTGGTATCCACCGAAGTAAGCGACTTCAAATGCTGTTCCACTAAAGTGTGATCATTGGTTGACACACAGTGTGTGTGTGTGTGTGTGTGTGTGTGTGTGTGTGTGTGTGTGTGTGTGTGTGTGTGTGGGGGGGTAAAAACTGAATGGCCTGTTGTGACTAGAAAAATGACAACTTTTCCTGCTTGAACATAAATTGAAAGCCTAATTTAAGGAGATGCAGCATTTACATACTTTCCGAAATGATTTAATTACCGTAAGAGGTCTTGAATGACTTTCTCACACAGTTTGCCTTTTTAGAAATGCATCAATACGTTTCAGCCACTTCATTTGATGCAAATCTTTCTGCCACTGCAGTGTTAAGTAGGTCTGTGTCACCCCGGCAGGCACTATAGATGCAACTCAAGTACTTGAATACACAGATAGTTGCATGGATGACTTTTAAATTCTTAAGTGGGAGTTTTAACATTTTATTAAATGACTTTTCTAGTACATTTTTCTTGTGCTTGTCAAGTGAGTCAGCTGTTCAGCCAGGGACTATAGTCTTCTGCAACACGCTGATAAAAAGAGGGATATTTTTCATACTATATGGCTTAAGAGGAAATGTTATTGCAGATATCCATCTTTCACATATGAGCTTTGTTGACCCCCCTCATTTTGAAAGTTGAAGGATAGATTCACCTTATCAGAACGTCTTATTTATAGTTTTATGGTTTATCACAGCCTCTTTTATTGGTGGTCATAGCATTGTGCTTTCTAAATGAACAGTTAAGATCTCGAAACAAGATGAAACCACAAAGTCAGACAAGGCAGGGAATACAGGGAAGATTATATTTGTATGTTTTTTGCAGATAAAAAGACAACATGCCGATGAAAATCCGTCCCTCAACGGGGTATCTGGGTGTGTGCGGAACTATAGATAGCAGGTCAAAGTTTGGGCCGTAATTTTACTGTCACCTCAGTTTTTTCTTCCAAGTAAGTTGGCTAAAGCCGCCCACACATGATGAGTGGTAAAACCGCTCATCATGTGTCATGAGATAACAGCTGTATGTGACGTTGCCACTTTTTGATGACGTATAGCTGCGCTGAGCTTTGCCCCTGCGAGTGGCTGCACTATGCTCTGCGCTTCTCTTTTTTTTTTGCAATTTTTGCAAAAGCCAATTTTTTGCAATATTTAAAATAATTTATTGTTTGCGTCGATGTTAACCAGGCATCTCAGCCCAGTCAGTGGTTCCTGGCTGAGATGCATTGGATGTACTGTTTTTTTTGTCTCTTTATGTCTTGAATTGGAGTCTCACTAGGAAGGCATCACTCAAGTTTGGAGTGACGGAATAATTACAGAAACCTTAAACTCTTTAAAGGGGAGAGCTCCAAAGCGTAACACATTTTGGTTTTGGCTAAATAATAAAAAAAAGATATTTGAGTTAGATTAATCATGTTTTATGCAAGCAACGTGAACATCTCCGCTACAAATAAACACTTGAAGTTTACTTTTAGATCTTACTGTTCTTGTACAATTGCACCGATAGTGGCGTCAGTGAAATGTTACAGTTGAACCCATGGGTCGGATTAATTGTAACAGATAGAGGGCTGTTTGTTACATGTGCTAGAAAAGTCAGTTTGAAGGCAATAATTCAATACAATTCCATCTATATACTATAGGTGGTTAATTTGAATGCATGCTATGTTCTAGGCAACATGCTCGTTATTGAGATAATATAAGGTTGGATTCTGTGACAGTAAAATCCTTTTGATAAAGAAATGTACTCGCTTAGGCTGAAGACACTCTTTGCCACAGATCTGCACGAAAACACGTCCAGACTTTTTGAGAATGATTATTAGACCGACTGCTGGTATTGTGGTAAACTGACCGTAATCACATCCTGCTCGACTCTGTTTGACTCCGTTAAAGGTCTGTGTTACATTTAACCCCACGCTATGAGTTCCCCCGTGTGCACCCCTACCCAGTGACTATAAAGACAAACGTAAAAAGAAACCAAAAGAATATGACCCTTACATTTTAGTAGCTGAGATCCAAGGTCTTTTCAAATGCCACTCAAGAGTGTACTAGAACACACAAATACGTCCAGCAATTCAAAGTCCTCATTTCGAAGTTGTGCATCTCATTTTGACATGAATGAATGAATGTTATGCTTACGTAATGCAGTTATTTTTTTTATGAACTTCGAATTACTCATTGCATGTCATATGTACAAAAGTTCAGAGACGTACAAATTGTGTATTAATGCTCCTGTCCCCGAAAAGTGTAGTTTTACCCCTGACAACAGCGATGTATGAGCCATGTACAGTGTTGGTGATTGTGTGTGTGTGTGTGTGTGTGTGTGTGTGTTTGTGTGTTTGTTTATGCATGAGTGAGTCATGGTGACGGGGTTGCTCATGAGGCAGGCGCTCTGGCACTATGACAGAATGAGGTCGCCCCGCTCCAGAATGACACGCTCACCATGTCAGCCTCTCTTTGGCGCGCACACATGCACAGACACACACACACACACACACCTCACTATGTCAGCTTGGATAATGGTGATTCCCTTGGCTGTGAAACACTGCCCCACTCTCAAACACACACACACACACAAACACAGAAGAGAGAGTGTGTATAGGTGCACAAAACAGTGATATGGTTATGCATGAGACAGAGCTGAGTCACAGGAAAGCAAGTCCTTATGGGTATTTTGGCCTTTTTTTTTTTTTACCACCGTTACCAAATTATTTGCCACGTCTGAAGAGTTTAATTTATACTAAAATGCAGACTGTTTGTCGGAATAAATAACAGGAGATTGCAATGAAGGTCCCATTTCCCTCAGCATTTTGCATACTGCCGCTTGTGTTGCATCATGGGAATGATCAGAACGGGTGGAACGAGGCTTTGATTATTCAGACTGCTTGGCCAAAACCACACCTGCCGTATAACTCTTGTTTAACACAGTGGGGTTGTACAGTCGGCAGCAGCAGTGTGGCTACTTTCTTATGTTTTACGAAAAATAAAGCAGTAAAACAGTGGCCTACCAGATTCATTGAAAACGAGTACGGCTCTGCATGAGAATGAACGTCGTGTGTGCGTACTGTGTCACAGGGAGCCTGTCGGCCCATCCCGGGTGAGCATGTCGGGCCGCGGCACGCTGCCGTTGTCCCGCTGTAAATCTAGCCCGGGCAGCTGACAGCGAGGCCCAAGAATGCGGCAGCAGAGTGTAGCTCTCTCTCCGCCCTGCATCCATCTCTCAGACGGAAAACAAAACATTTAACTGCTAAAATGGGGTCTCCCAATATATCTGTGTAACGGGCCACATTTTAATTTCTTGTGTAACTTAAAATTGTTATTCTTGAAGTCACAGAGAATTGAGAAATACTAAAAACGGTTTGGTATTTGTCGAGCACGAGTAAATCTTAACTTCTTTTCCTAGGTTAGCCTTCGTTTTACATTATTGCAATCAGTTGATAGGCCTATCACTTGGTCAAATACAAAAAAACTCCTGATAAGATACTGAAATTAGCACCTCGTACTGAACCGGGAATTGAGAATGAGTCAGGAATGGTTTTGAATTGAATCGTTCGATGCCAAAAGGACTCACACCCCCTACTCGTTTCTGGCATGGCTACAACACATGCTGGGCTCAGTGAATTGAGAAGCACAAGTGAGGAGTGATATGTGGGGGAGCCAATAACAGGAACAGCCATTGATGAATATAAAGCATTTAGCTAATGAGCAACACTCTTACGGGAGAGACGGAACAGTGATGAACTCGTGAGCCCTGCACTTCACAGGATATCCTGGAGGTGTTAGCGCGCTGTCACTCATTAGGCATTACTTGTTTCAGCTGAAGCCAACTTCCTGTATCTGTTTTATTAGCATTTGATGCTTGCCATAAACACAAGTGTTATTCTGTGTTCTTGTCTGTACTTGTGTGCTCTTGTGTACTTTTAAAAAGTCATCAGACACGGCCCAATGCTGTCCCAATTCGAAGTCTCCATTTAGCAAAGTTATTTCATTTTTATTGTGGATGCTTTGGGAGCTGACTCCCAGCATGCATTTTGGCATCCAGCAATAGGCCGTGGCTGAGGACATGATGGAACACACAACCATGAAAATTTAATGTTTTACTGCTATTGTGTCTGCCATACGATGTTTTGAGAAGTTTTTCCAAGCAAGACATTAATTAATCATGTTAATGTTCTTTTTTTTTTTTTTCAAAGATATCCTGAACGTTCGTTGTTGCCAAATTTACAGAAGGCAAAGATGGAGTTCACGTTTTTATTGGGCAGTTAGCGTTGGGATTGCATGTGGAAATAAACATCACAAGCAGTCGGTTGGTATGCGAGTTGCTTGTGAAAGATTTTCAACAGATAGCAAGACATTTCATACAAAGCCTTATCATTTCACCAGCCTCAAGCACTTCAGTTCTTTTGAGATAAAATGTAAACATAATACTACTTTCTATCACTAAGCTCAAAGGAATGCCAGCGTTTATATTGTTACGACCTCTTGATTTGATTCTACCGCAGTGTTTGCCAAGACACTCACTGCTGGCAAGCAGCTGATAAAGGTATATGACTTTACTGGCCTCATAAGCCGAACTCTGTTAAAGTCTCATACGATGCTCTTGAAACTCTTCCTGTATAATGTAGAAAGCATACTTTGACAAAATCATATATTGGAAGATTGCTCTTGGTTTAACACAGAGTTTTTGATGCTTTGTTTGGACTTCCTTGCCCTTACAGTGCTGCACTGATCTTTAGAACCTGCTTGGTGCTGTTATCAAAGGGCCTCTGAGATTGAGCCAAGTTGCGCTGAATAAAACATGTTGCAGCTGATCCTCATCAAATACTAAAGCAAATGGAAGAGAAAGGAAAACTTCCCTCTTGTACTTGTTTGTATCTTTACATTTGTGTTTGTGTGGCAAAGTTAGAAGTTCCCTTCGGGTCGCCTTCTATCTCTCTTCTTGGCCTATGTAGCCCTGCAGCTCTGCAGAATGGAGTTGTTTCCTGATTATTTTTTACTTGTAGCATCTCTGCACTTCCGCACACTGTCAGAGTAATGCATAGACCTTATCGTCGACAGATACCTCTCTGCATATGAACTTGGCCTTGGGCGGACTACAAAAGGATATCACTGCAGATTGTGGCGGTAGGGGAGAGAGGGCTGGTGAGAGGAGGAGGAGGAGGAGGGGAGGAAGAAGGACAGAGAAGAATGAGGAAGGGATTAAGTCACCTGAACAGTTGATAAAGCCAAAAAAAAAAAAAAAAAAAAACGTCTGGAAAAATTTCCTTATAATTTAATAACATTATTCTTTGCCCTTGTCTCTTGGGTTTTGCATTTCATTACAAAGATAGCATAAAGTATTGAATAATAATATGTTGAACAGTAATGGGATGAATTTTAATGAAATGATGAGGATATATTTTTCAGGCATTTTAGATGCATATAAAAAGGGCACAAGCGCTCACGGTGCACTGACAGAGCAGGAGGGATTAACATTATTGTTTGGCTATTTAAAAAAAAAAAAAAAAAAAGTTTTTGCAGAACTTCTCCACTGTCTGTCAGAGGCTGTGATACACATTCATATATTCTGGACAAATGAAGAAAAGTATTAAGCCAGAAGGTTTGCATAGTGTCATTCGGTGGTTCTTACATCCTGCCTACACAGATTGGTTATCGCTGCGTTTTTCAGACGTCCACCTCATATGCATCTGTGGGAACACAGCCACTTGTTTGAATAAAAATATCTGGCCATGTAACAGCCAGCACTTAATGCGCGTAACTGTGGCCTGAAGAATTTTTTTTTTTAGCATCCAAGTCTTCTTTCTAATACATTCTGTTTTCCGCAAGTAGTGGTTGTTTGTCGGGCTCTCAGAGCTCCCAGAATGCGGGTAACGTGTAGCATCCTGTGTAGTGATGGATCTGCTTGTCTGCGATCTTATATTTTGGTAGTCGTGGTCCTTATTTCTGTTAGCTATGATAACTTTGTAGTCCAAATCATTTCGAGCATCTGAAAAATAATATAGAACAAAGCCAAATGGGGCTGGAAACTAGCGGTAAAATAATCAGACAGGCTGCGGATGAGCCACATTATCTGCGTGTTATGTGTGCACATGACTATGGATAGTGCTGTAGGACAAGGTTGAACCAGGAAGTTGGTCTGTACACTGCGAGAGATGTTTACAACAGGCAGTTTGGGTTATCATTTTACCCATTACCATCCTTTTCTCTTCTTAATACAATTACGTAATCCAGAGGTTTGTTTAAAACTTGTCTGACTTTTTTTGAACGAGGTTGCCATATTCCCAGCAATGAACTTGGGGAGAAATGTTGTTATGATTACCAACAGGAATGACCGCCAAAAAAGACTAAAGCTATGATAAACTGGAATTTTCCTGTAAGACTTAAGAGCTCATAAAAAACGCCGTCTCTAAAATACAATTTTAGCAAATACCCTAGGATGATAATAAACCATGCTGGTTAAACACTCAAACATAAACTGCTAATTGTTGCACAGCATCAAAGTACCATTCCGATCCAGTATCCTGTGATTAATTTGCACGGCACATTTATTCACATGTACACATCCACATCCACATGTAACGTTCTGTCTCCATCCCTCCCTCTCTTAGACACACAGACACACTCCTCATGCAAGGCATAATCACGGTCCTGTGTGCTGCCCTAGGATATTGCCGACACACTCCTCAGATATTTTAGATAATTGAACAAATTACGTGCGCCTTGTTCTGGGGTAAGTATGGCTCCTAGCGTTGAGGACTTGCCCTTTTGTCTGTTATTAACTGTGAAAGTTGTTGCTTTTCAATTCTGTTTTGCTGAGCAGGCATCATTAGTCACCAGGCAAACCTGCCGCGGGCCACATTTGGTACCAGTCGCCTGACCGACCACAGGGACAAAATACTACCAGTTAGAGTGCAAACGTGTGTGTGTGTGTGTGTGTGTGTGTGTGTGTGTGTGTGTGTGTGTGGGTGTGTGTGTTACTCCCTATTTAGAGTTTTAGTGTTTTGTCAACCAAGGATATAAAAATGAAAATGTCAGAGGTCAAAAGTTCAACCAAAGTTCAATCTCTCTGCCATTCGGCTCTGAAACTATTGACGATAAGATAAAAAAATGAAATAAAATGAAGTAATAATCACCAACTAGGGCTGTGCACCTTTCCCACTGAGATTGAGTATTCATCCTGATCAAAATGAACTACCTGAAGCATGTAAATATATTTTTAGCCCTGACATTGACTACAACCGCATTTCAATCGTAATTCTACTATTAAGTCTTCTAATATTAGAGATTTGTGACAGCTCGGGGAAATCCAAATTAATCCTCCACTAAAACAGAAAGGAATCATGTCCTAGTATGTATATGACCTACATATGGCGTTGAGTAATGTGGTTGTGGGTGTTAACTTTTATATAATCCCTACACAGAGATTAAAATGGGGTTCCTTTCACGCCTCTGTCTCCTCTTTCCGTCCGTTTTTATAAAGATTTGCATATGACTAACTTTGCCACTGCCTTTTCACAATAGCTTAATTTACAGGAACACTTCTAGGGAAGATGCAGTACGTTTGAATCAAACACAAAATGCAAAACTAGAAATTCTAAAATGCTGTAAAACTATAACAATGGAGATGCAAAAGGATGCCATCCATTGAAAATTGAACCTTGAAATACATTCTGGCTTCGCCAAGGGACACAGCGTGAGTGAGTTCAGCGAGGTTCAACTTTAGGTCGGAGCATTTTGATCATTTTGCAGACGCAGCAAAGTTGTAATTCAACCACGTAAAAGTACTTCAAACTAAATGGTGGAAACGCTGATTGTCACGGTCAGCAGCAACAGCTTCGGTCTGTGCCAGAATATTGGTAACGGGAGAAAATCTAAAAATCACATGCTCAACGCTAAACATACCCTTAAGCTTCCGGGCTGGTAAGAGGCGAGAGAGAGCCAGCCACATAGCGTCCATAGATGTGAACACGGCTTGCAGATGCATGTTATGACATCAGGCTGACTAATACACCAGGATTTACGCCAGTGTATTGCAAGCCCAGCGTCCCGCCGGGCCTAAGTCTACACCTGCCAGGCCTAGGCATCCGGGATTTCTTTTTAAAATATAGATTTTTAAGATGTTTTTTAAACTCAAGTGTGTTATACATGTAGCAAAATGATCTAAAAAAAAAAATAATAACCCCGTGCATAGGTTGTGTGTGTGTGTGTAACGCTAGCGAGTGCGGTTGAGAGAGAGGAATGGAGAGAGAGCGTGTGTGTGTGTGTGGCGGTGAGTATGAAGTCAGCAGTAACATTACAGCTGTGAACATAGCAGTGCAGTGTGTGTACAGTTTATGCCATTTGTTTGGTGAACAATGCTACAAAAACTAAGCCAAGTTCCCGTCGTGTCTTACTTGCAACCTAGCCCCGAAGCTAGCGCCGACTACAGCTCAGGCTAGACCGGCTATTCTTATTGTAGTGACCCGCCCCCCCCCCCACCGTGCAGCAACCGACTCGGGCAGCTTTTCTGGCGGAAACCCTGCTCATTGAAGACTGCATATATTTTATATATCAACGTTAAATAAAAAAATTGTTGGGCTCAGAGTATTTTGGCTTTTAAAGGTTAAACACAGCGCTTTACTATTATATAAAAGTTTTGGTCAGGCGTTTGGCTGCAATACAAAAGAGGCTGCTGTAGTAATGCTGTGTAATGCAATGGACTTTAACACCGTACAAAATACTTGAGCATGAAATAGTAATGGCACCCATTAGGTATGGCCAGTGGATAAGAAACGTTTATTGAACTTTAAAAATTCATGCAGAATCACAGGGGCACCTCATAGTGACTCCATTATTTAAGATGTCTCGGTAGCTGAGCAGAGGTCCACTAAGTAGAGAACAAATGTGATGGGTGTCTCCTCAACACTAAGTCTGTCTTTAAATTAGAAGACATTTAATTTAGTTACCTTGAGTGCTCTAAAAGTGCATGGAAGACTGGGAGGGCTGTAAATAAGCCATAGAGGTACAGTATATTGGATTGGGATTGATTCCAGGTGCTGGGAACCTGGGATCTCTTGCCCAGATTCTGTCTGTTTCCTGCTCCAGGACTGTGCAAGCAATATCCCATTAATCTATTTTGGTAAATGCTAAATCATTACTGCTATCTAAGGATTTAAATAAGCTGAAAATACAAATGCAGATGAATAAAATAGAACACACTGAGTACATTGATTGATTAGTGGGACTAACGATGTCACCCATTAGTTTCTTAATGGATGTTTTGGAGCCTTCAGTTTGGGTATATCAATTGCTGCCAACTTCTCTCTTAATTTCCTTTTACTTTTATGGCAAGTCTGAAAGGAAACACAAGTTGTACAAACAGTGACTGGACTAGGGATTGGCAGTTGACCACCATAGCTGACAGACTTGTCAGTTAAGGCAAACAAGTCCCCAAAAACACATTGAATATTTTATTCTTAAGCTTTCAAATTCTAAAGAAAATACACCTAACCAACAAAAAGACACAGTTCCAGTCCTTTAAAGCAGTCTGCAACCTGAGCATTCAGGTTGCTAAACCAAACATTAATACAGTCTATCAGAACGTTCTCAATGGGACCGCAATACAAGTTTACTAGAGTTTTGGTGCTCATGCCAAACTTCCTGAGGTGCCTCAGAAAGTATCGTCTTTGTTATGCTTTCTCGAGGATGCAGTTGGTGTTAAGAGACCATGTGAAGGTGTCTGAGATGTGTATGCCAAGGAATTTAAAACTATCAATAATTTCAACAGATGACCCACTGGTGAAACTAGGAGTGTGATTTTGTCTGGTCTTCTGGAAATCAACAATGATGTCCACCTTTCTAATACTGTTTGTGATGAACACAGGTGTTCATTTCAAAAAGCCATCTAGCTGTAGAGAGGAGGGAGTCGGACTTCCATGCCGTCACCATGCGCATTTGAATCAATACGTCCCCAAACATATATCAGTAATGAACTGATAATCTTCAAAGTGAAGAGATATTCTTATCCTGTGTAGTGTATTGACTCTTTGTGGCCCCTGAGAATGCAGTAACGTGTGAATATTGTGAAGCCATATGGCAGTAAAAATGTATGTGCAGTGTTGCGCTGTAATGGCCTTTTCTCATTGCACACAATAAGCAAATGCCCTGTTCCATTCACACATAGAGTCCATGGTACCATGCCAAATGAAGTAGTTCTTCCCGATGTTGTGTAGCTCCTTCTTTTAAAGGGTAAAGTCCATTGCCCGCTCTCTCTCTCTCTGGCAGGGATATTCTCTTGACTTGCAATTATTACAGAAATAGTCAGCTTAAAGGCTAATTCACTACAGAATCATATGGCAGAAATCCACTGCTGCATTCTCCAAGGGCTGCAACTTTGAATAGTTCTGGCCAGACCCCAAATAGTTATGTTGCCGCAGGTGTTTTCATCAGCTGTCAAAGGCAAAAAAAAAAAAAAAAAAAAAACCTGCTCTGACATCCCTGATTTCGGGATTTGTTTAGAAGTGCACCTGTTTGAAAGTTTCAACCCGTGGAGAGTAGTGCAGAATCGGTTTTAGATTCAGTTTTGATTTACCCTTTAAAATAAAAATCAGGGCTACACTGGTATAGAAGCAAACATCTATGAACAAGCCTTGAAGATTGAGTAAACAAAACAACACACATTTTCTCTAGAGAAAAAAAAAAAAAAACAGATACACAATTTTTCAATTTGCTTGTTCCCTCCTTCACCGGTTACAATCACCACACCACCGGTGCAGATAACGCGAGCAACAAGAAAAGCTTTCAAACTGTGCAAATAGTTTTTTCCTCAGGCATGGTGTTAAATGCTGCAGACCTTAAAACCTTAAAAGGCTTCATGTAAGAATATTTGGCATGGCGCCAAAGCTTTCAATCATCGCTTAAGACCCACTCTGTGCTTGCCATTAGATGATGGATTCCAATTTTCAATTTCAAGCCTTGCTGTTTTGGTGGCTTGTGTCCAGAGGGAAGTGTTTCTCATTCAAACAGCAGTCGCTCCTGTTAGTCATCATTACAGGAAATAGCAGATTTTATTATTGTTCGCATCTACAATTCACAAGGAGATGCCATGGGCTGGTTTTTTGCTGACATTTTTATCACAAAGCTATAAAACAAGTATAAAAATATCAGCAGTCTGCACAAGTAAAGCAGTTTGTCCTTTTATACCAGAGCCATGAAACACGCATACCGTAAGCAGTGACGTACATTTAAACATATAAACTTTGACCTGACCTTAACCTCTCCATGACTGTGTCCTCTCAGATGTGTAAAGAGTTATTTAGTAAGCGTATTAGCTTGAATTCAATGAAAGATAATGCATTTTTCTCTGCACATGCTCACTTGATACCAATCTCTCTCTTTCTCTTCTTTTCTATTTTGTGAAGACAGAGCGAGCGATCCCTAAGGAAAGTTATACGGGGCTGGAGGGCTGATTGTGCTATTCAATAGAAGCGTTATTACAATCAGTCCGTGGCTGGCAATGCAGACAAATTACTGATAGGGAGTCTCAAAGAGAAGGAGAGAACCAAAGAAAGGAAACCCAAGGAGATGCTGTCAAAGCCTATCACAAATCCCGCCACCACCATTGAGAACTTTTAATTTGTTCAAACTGTCATGGCTGACTACTTTTCGAAACCTTTGTTTGTCATCAGAAGAAGTGAAATGCATTTGGATTCCTTGTGATACCCACGATAAGGGAAAGTGATTTACTTTTTTTTTTGTCATTTTTATTTGTTATTAAGTCAGTGGTGTATCATAGCCGTTAGTTCAGGTTATGTATACAGAGCTGGACTGTGTGTGTCTGTGTGTGTGTGTGTGTGTGTGTGTGTGTGTGTGTGTGTGTGTGTGGTGAACGGCATGGGGAAGAAGCGAGGGGAGAAATTGGACTGTCTGGCAGTATTATAGCAGCTATCAAACCCTGCTGCTGCAGCAGTGCACATAATCAGAGCTGGGGAGGCAAATTGACTGCTGAATAGATTTTGAGTTTTTCCTCTAGTCAAAATGCCCCGTCAAAACTGAATAGAATCTTTGCTGGAGGCTGGTGACATTGTATTTTTTGCTCTTGTGGAAATTATTCACTTATAATGGGGTGGATGACCTTTGACATCGTAGGGATGTCATTCATTTACACTAATGGTCTCATCCTGAGTCTGAATCTGTGCTCATAAACAGAGTGTGTGTGCCAGAGAGAGAAGTGATAGAGTGAATTCATTACCCCATTTGACATTAACCCACTGTAAGGGGATATTGCTAGTAATTCAAATTTGTTTTGACAATTCGAAACAGGGCTCTGTGTTACAGTGAGAACGAGGAACATGCCTCTCCAGCACCAAGACATCACAGTGGTGCGAGCCTTTAGGGTCCTCTGTTAATTAAATCCCCCACCTGCCAAATAAAGTGATATGTGAATGCTAATGTACACAGCATATAGCAAAGAGAGGACGTTTTTTGTTAATAAACCCCGACACTAGCTTGGACAAATGAGATGAGTTCAGTGCTTGGAACATTGCTTCCAATGCTAAGTTGAGTAAATGTAAATCAAAGAGCACATTACTCACCTGTGGGCTTTATCCAAATCACGTCAGGGGTTTTTACACTCCATCATGTTAAGTGGGTGGACCCAATTTCCTCCAACTAGCACTGTCACTCGTCCTCAAACACCTGACTAATCCAGTTAAAAGGCCTGTCTTTGGATATTTAATCTGGCAGGATACAAAATAAAAAATACGTCCAACCATGAATGTTTCTGAGTGGCCCTAATTTCCCTGGATGACAGTGTTGGTTTTCTACCTTGGTGGGCATTGCTGTTTAGACAAGGCAGACTACCTGCCACAGGACATCGTGGGTAATAACGCATTGGCATTGCACCAACTCAAAGTAGGTCTGACAGCAAGGGCACAGACAGCCATTACTGCTTGTCGAGAGGATTTATGGGATATTTAGGAAAATGTGATGGGTGCTTATCGCTGCAAAATTATGTCTGTCAGAGAAGCACGCCAGAACAAGCAAAATAATGTCAACTCTGATGAAAAATGGAATATGAAAAAACAAAATTAGGCCACTGATGCAAAAAGGGATGGGGTATTTTAAAGCAACCACACCATTTGTTGGAGTTGGAGACAACTCTCCATACTCAAATACCATAACATTGCAAAGTGGTGATTGTCTTATGGGGTCGCAGCTGTCCCGGTTCACAATTCTACTAAAGTCTAAAGTTTAAAACAACGGCAAAACATTTGAAGTGACATGTTTCACACCATGTTTGTATTTTCATGTATCTAAATCAACCGCTCAATCAAGCCCAGTAGCCCATTCACTTTTGTGATTGCTGAAATAATCAGCACAACCTTCACACAAACAACTTTGCCATCTTTGCTGTATTTGGATCCTTTTTTCAAATTGTCTTGCCACTGCTAGAGCTGAAGTTGTGATGAAGGTCATGGATTTCAGCTACAATCACCCCAACTACAGTTTTGTTTGTCCATTTGCACTAAAATATTTTGTATTTTTGATTTTGGATAATCTTTATCAACTGGATGATGCTAAACTCCACAGGCTGTTTCAGAAAATAGGCTCTAAATGTTTACTATTATACACCCGGGACAGTTCGACACATGTAGACTGCTTACTAAAAGTTTTACACCACTTTATTTCTTTGTGTTTCAATACCTTCCTTACTTCCTTACCATATCTGTGGCTCTTAGTCCACAAACCCTTTTTTGTGCTTACTGAAGACTTACATCTTTAAAAATGAGTCACAAATATTTTTTTCATTTCTACAAAAAGACTAAATATGTAGTTTTGGTCTTTTCATGGGATTTATCGTCAATAAGAAAAATACAGAATATGAAATTATACTTCAATGTCGGAGTGCAAAAATCACTACCTGTGATTTGAGTGATGCACATTGGTCGATGTAAGTGATGTCCTCTATAATTTCTTGAAGATTTTTGAAAAGCCATGTCTCAAATGAACACCTAATTTATGTCTGTTATTTGTTGGGCTAATTTTATGTCTTTGGTGAGCAAAAAAACATTTTCCCTCCTTGGGTTGACAAAGTCATATTCTATTATCAAGCAAGAGCCTGGCAGTCTCCAAATGTATCCTTTATGCTCCTGCCATTCCATCACTCTCTTTCCTCCTCACTACTCTGCTTCAATTTCTGTCCATATTTCAGCCTCATCAGATGATTTCCAGAGTCATTCTAGAAAATATGAAGACATTATAATACAGGATGAGGCGGCAGTGACTATATGTTCTTCCCAGACATTGTGCAATCTTGACACAGCTTTATGCACTGAAGGTTTACGTTCATGCTCCAGTGCTTCTTCAATCCCTTAATCGCCGGTCCTTAGCGGGACCGCTGAATGTCATTACCGGCTCCTCTGAGCCACTGACAGACACACGCTGGGGACCGGGAATGACACGGGGCCCCCCAAAAAAATCTCATTACTGCCGAGTCAAATATTTGAGAGTGAAACTGGATGTCCAGCCTCACACCTTCTTCATTACATACCCTGCTGTGTCACTGTGCCAGCAAGAGGGCAAGCAGCTTGAAGACAAATGGCCGTCCATTCTTCTTCTACTTGTCAGTCCCATTATTAAAGTTCAGGGGAGCTCTACCTCCTGTGAGAGGCTAACTCACTCTCAGCTTCGAGCGAGCTCATGGAGTGTCTGGGTCTTTAATGTGAAAAACCCATTTCATCACTTTATTGTATCATATTTTAAATTCCTTTATGTTAACGTATAACGACTGTGTTTCAATGCAGTATAACCTTTTGTAATCTAGTTAAAATGAATTACAAGCTTACAGCAGCTTACCTACCGTTAAAATTGTATAAAATAAATAACTTAGCGAATGCAGTCCAGTGTTGTTGGTAATTGGCACTGTGTGGGTGCAGGGGTCACAATCATCGTTGGCTGCTATTTAAATTTAAGAGGTTCACAATCAGAGCTCTCGGCAGTGTGTTGACCTGCTTTTGTGCCTCAAAAAATGGCAAAAAAGTTTTTGCTTTATTACAAGTAAAGCTTTTTGTACTGCTTGAATTAATTTATTTTATAGTGACTAATATATTAACTCCATTTTATTATTTTATGACATTTATCTAATGTAGAAAGCAAGAACACATAAAAATAAGCAATCAAGTAAAGGCCTAGCTGTTGTCTGTTGTATAATGATATTTCAATTTCAAAAAAATTCTGTCATGTAAAAGGAAAATATTTTTTTGGGGGGAAATTTGCTTATTCACTGTTTTTAGTTAGATGTGACATCACCAATTAGTTTGTTGACTACTGCTTTAAATCTTCGACTTGCGCCATTGTGACGTTGTTTTTTTTGGCTCTCGCCATCTTGCATTTTTAGAACCAGAAGTGACACCAGAGGGTGGAGCTATTTTGTGCAACCAAAATGTTATACTTAACTTTCATGAACTGAAAACGGAATGTGAAAGTTCTAAGACAAAAACACGGAGCGCACCCAGACCGGACAACGCCATGGTAGCCGCGCTCAAAAGCTATATTGTCTATTGTACTCTAAATGGGACAATCATTTACAAAATCAACATCATTCTGTTTTGAAGAACACTTGAAACTGGCGACTGAGACCTTAAACTCATTAGGAAAATATTTAGTGAGGTAATAAATCAAGTGATAAACAGGGTCATTTTCTCATAGACAACTGTACAACTGGACTTCTTTTTGCAATCAGTGGAGTCTCCCCCTGCTGAAGGCACTGGCTTCACTTTTCAGACCCAGCTGCTACCACTTGGTCCATTTAAGAGTAACTTAACACCAGGGTGAACAGCAGTGTTTTGCTGCCCCGTCAGGTTAAAGGTTTCAAGCCTGTTTTCACGTCTGACCACATCACTGATGGTGCACTTGTAACTTACAGTCACAAGGTCCTGGAGTACACCTGTATAACACTGGAGGTCAGCAAGCACAAGAGTTTCAGGTGGTGTTTAAGTGATCTTTCAGTATGAAGCTCTAGCTAGCAAACTTTTAGTTTAGCTTAGCCAGGCATAAATACAGGAACAGGGGAAAACAGCTAGCCTGGCTATGTTTAAAGTTGAAAAAAATCTGCCTACATACACCTCTGAGTTTGAGTGATTAAAACGTCATATCTTGTTTGTTTAATCTGTTACTGAACAGAAATGTAAAAACGAGATGTTTCAACTAAGCTCATCTTCTCATCTTGATATTTAGCATACAGACGTTGAAGTGGTGTCATGTCTGCAGTTTAGGTCCTCTATGTAGCTGAGAAGTCAGAACGACATAACCTAAGATATCTTTGGATAATGCAGTCAAAAAATCCATTTTGGTTTGGGGTCGCTTGGTTCTTACAAAAATATGATTCAAGGAGATAAAGCACGAGGACAGCAAATAAAAGAAATAGGGAAGATCAAGCACAGTCAGGGGTGTATGCAAAAGGCCTTGTTGAAACGTGAGAAAGGATGAGGGTAAGATGAAGGGAAAGGGAGGGAGATGGGTAATTACTTTATGTTGACATAAGCATGGATGAAGATGTGCTGTCAAATTTCACAGATAAAATGCATGTAAGGATGTATGTGTTTGTATGGAATTCTTCATTGTTCTTTGTCAAAATGGAAAATTCTGATTTAATCAATAACAATATGAGTTGCCGTTATTTGTATTAGCCATGTTTTGTTTGGTTTTGTTGCAAACAGTTCGCTTTAACATAACACGCATGTAATATGAAAGAGAACTTGTATCACAATCTAAATGGAGCTGATCACTATGCGAATGCGTTTTAATTACTATTCATGCTCATTAGTCGAGAATTTCTCCTGAAGTCCATTTGGTCTCGCACACAACGTGACCAGGTGTGGTTGTGATAAAGCATTCCTGAGAAGAAGAAAAAAATTTCTAAATAGCGTGCTAATCAGAGCCATTTGAAATAAATCACGATTTATTTAATCTTGAGTGGCTCTGATCAAAAGGGAATGTGGGTGGGTTTTGCCAGTTCAAGAGTGCATTGGTACATAATGTAGCGACGGTGCAAGCCGGAGGATTACAGTATTTGAGAAGATGACGGCTGAAAAATGGAGAAGTGCTGATGAAATGCGACAGTCATCAAAGAGATTTCCTCAACGTACTCTCGGCAGTCCACTGGGATGGTTGTGTTTGTTATATTTTCTAATTGTAAAGACAAACTGCCGGCTCTTTGTAAACATGCTGCTGCAACCGAACACACTGTGCCTGTATCCTGCTCCAGAGAAAGCAATCATGATGTTACTCGGAAATGCAAAACAAAATTATTGAATAAATTTACATCAAAATGGCTCAAGAATATTTCATAATCACTCCTCTCAAGCCAAATTAATGGCAATATCATGACCTCAGCAAATCCATATAGTTGATTAAGTTGCAGGAAATGCTCATTATTAATTCCTGCAGATGTTGTTGACACCTAAAAGCCATAATCCTCCGTATAAAGACGTGTTATCCCTGAGATAGAAGCAAAAAGTGACGCGTTATGTTATTTTCCTTCTAGAGACCAGAGAATAATATTGTGCTTTGATTTATTTTCCAGGTTTTGCACAGAAGTTAGAATAGCTTCACAATAATACAATCATCCTGGAAAAATGTTCACAAACTCTTAACTCCCATTCAATTATCTGTCTGCACACGGGCTCCACAAAAAAAGTGTACAAGCTATGCAGTTATTGCTGCATTGTTCAGTTGGTCTGCTTCAAACACAATAAAGAGTAAAACTTGCTGACAGTTATTGGGCCTGCGAATGCCTCCACAATGTACTTATGTCAAGTCTGTTGGGGTCTACTGTGCACATATTTAAAATATGTGCACAGTCATTTGACAGCTGAAACAGAAAGACAGAATATCCGTATATATTCAAACACAGTTGGTAAACACAGAGAAATATTCAAGGGGGGGCTCTTTATATGTTAGATCCTACACTTCCCATAATGCACCTCTATATTGTCTTTCATAATAATCCCCCTGCCCGTTAAATGGCATAAAATTTCAAACACCACACCCCCCAGATTGTAACTCCATTAGTGGAGTGCCCCTTGAAGTTAATCTTGCTATGATAACATAACATAAATTATGGTTAAAACTAGTATCTTTTAAACTTGGCATGCTAGCTAACACGTCGGGCAAAGTATTAATACATGTTGTTCCTCTGTGTTCTTCGTCCGAATTTGGCCAGCAGGTTGCCTTTTTATTTGGTTGTTTACTATGCATTTTAAATAAAAATGAAAAAGTGAAATGCATAAAGTAATGCCTGTAACCACCTCTTCCTATGTAAACAAACAGCAGCTGCAGACTGAATTAACCCAATAATTGCTTTTATGTATCCAAAATCCTTTTCTCCAAAAAAAATAAATAAATCAAAACCGTTGCTCGTCTCATGAAGTTGCTGTACGAGTGGCTTAAACGACCTGTCTCATTCCCAATAGTCAATGTGTTGCTTTGGAGCAATTTGTGTGTCATCCGACATTGCAACAGGAAAGCTGTTTGCCAAAGACTTCTTTTATCCTGGAAGTCATTTTATCCGTTCAATCTCTATTTCACCCCCCCCCTTATGTGCTCTCATAAGTCCATCACCATTTGTGGTACATGTTTAGAGCAGTGGACGTTTGAACTGCATCTTTATTCATCGGGGCGCAGAGCGTGAAACACAGGATGAACAAGTTGACCTCTCTTTTAATAGTGCTGCATTTGCATCTGAAAGGGAGGGTTGTAGAGTTCAAGTGAAGATAAGGAGAGAATAAGAAATGCTCTATTTCCTCTGTCGCCTCCCACCATTGTGCCTTGAGGCATCTGATCTCATTGCTCTTTTTATTTTGGCCCATAGAAGTTTTTGCACACACGCACACGCGCACACACACACACACACACCGATGCACACGTTCCCTTTTGTTTGACCTCTTGTGAACAAACAGGCACGCGCACTCAATTCTATCCCACTTCATCTCCAGCTAAGCTCTTGAACTCTGTAATAAGTGCTTATGAAAAGGAAGTGAGAGGAGGAGGAAGGGAAAAAAAAAAAATAATTATCAGCGAAAAAGCCAGAGTGCCCTGGTGAGGGATCAGGGCTGAATTCACTGCTCCCTCCATCCATCCTGGGTTGCTGCTTGTCATCACTGCTCTCCATCATGCTGGAGGGAGCGGTCCGTGCATGACCAGTGTGTATGTGTGTGTTAGTTCCAATGTGTGCCTCCTGCACCTTTTTTGTGACTAACATGTAGAGCTGTTAAATCCAAAGGTATTGATTTTATGACATAAAACAGAAAGAAGCAGCCAATCCTCACGTTTCAAATAATTGATGAGCTATAATTGTCAATCAATAGACACAAGTCTGTTAATCAGCTAATTGTTTCAATATGCAACGCAGTTACGTGCACTATTGTGCTAATATGTAAACACTGTATGGTTCCAGACTAGGGTTAGGTGATATATGTTAAAAAAAAATGTGTGCGTGCGGCGCTGTGAGGAGCATAGTAAAACACACTTCACTCAAACTTACTCTCTCTTCAGGGGCAGACCATTCCATAAGCAAAACAAAATGACATAAATTGCCCGAAAATAAAACAACCATTGACGTCCTCTGCCAGTTGGCGATAGCCAATAACTGCGATATCAGCCAACCCTTTTCAATGCAGTGGCTCAGTCTTTCATTTTTCACACCATTTTTGTGAGTACACACACAACGTTGTACCAACTAGTTGGCTTCAAGCTTGTTGAACCTTAAAGGCTTAGTCTGACATGTTGGGGAATATTAAAAGATAAAAGTGTAAATTCGTCATTTTACGGTGAGCTATATTCCTGTCTATTTCTTGGCCGCAACTCTCTGGAGTTTTTTGCTGGTTGCCTGGCAACCACTCCTGACAATGGAAAAGGTCTGGCAGATAAGATAACCATAAAACGGCAAAGTGTCCTTTTTACACTTCAGTTTTTGTATGGATTGAATAAATGATATAAAACATGTTAATTGGCGAGCTTAAGCGATGCTGGTAGGTGGATTTATCTAGCAGTTCTATCTCCTGTCTTTGTGCTAAATTAACCTAACAAGTTACTGGCTGTAGCATTATATCTAACAGATATGAAAGCGGTATCAATCTTCTCATTTGGTGTCCTGCCAGATAGTGAATAAGCGTATTTCCAAAAAACGTCAAACTGTTGTTTTAAATCGTCTGTATATGTGAATTGACTGTCCAAATCAGAGCAGTCCTACAAGACAATACTTGTATCCACCTCCTCTCTCCATCTGTCCTTTGTCTTTACAATGAAATATGTGCATGTAAGGTCTGCCCTCGAGATGGTGCATAATTGAAGCGACAGCTCAACCCCGCTACTTTTAAGTTTCAGAAAGAAGCTCTCAGAAATGACCTCCAACCTCATAGCTCAGCACAAATCAACTGGCACTCAGTATATTATCTGTGTGAATCAATTACATTTTATGTTTTTTAAGAGCCATGCACTTTCAACCCGGTAACATCGTTTTACTCGAGAGGAGCTTATTGCATCATGATCGTACCATGATCTGAAATGTAAAACGCCACAAGCTGAGGAAATTCGCTGTGCTTAAAATTTATGACGCTGCATCAACAGACTCTTCTCTCACACTCTCATTACTCAGGAGCCATCAAATCTTCCTGCATGCTCTTGCAGCAATCTGTCATTGTTATTCATAAAATGTGTAAGTATGAATTGCAACGTTTTAAGTGAGTGACAGTTTAATCTTCACCATCTGCATTATCGCCCCCCCCCCCATACCCTCACACGTTAGCTAGTGCACCATCACCTGGTGACATGTTCATTCATAATGATATATCAGCCTTCTGGCTTAAGGTTAGGCCACTTGAAATTGATATTTTCAAGATTGTTTATCGTTCCAACTTTTTTCACTTGCAAGATAATAGCCTATTAGTCCAGTGATTTTTGACAACTAGCGTCTCTTGCATTGGCATTGAGTGTCAGTCATCATCAATCAAGGTTGTTTTTCTTTTTGTTTTGTTTTTTACCAGTACACCAATTCACTAGATTCAGTTACTCCTTTTTCTCCAGTTTCTGGTGTTCCAGTCATTTGTTATCTAACTCATCTGCCCAAATCCTGCCATAGCAATGCAAGAGAGGTCAAACGACAGTTGATTTTTCTGCTGATATAATGGAATACGACGCAGCATGATAAAATACAGCTTGACGTGATGTCAGCTTCCTGATTTTCATTGAAGTTGAATATCTTAACCTTGCCTGTGATTGCAGAGTGGATGCTGAGAAGGACTGGCAGTGGAAAATGTTGAGGAGACAAACAGGTGGCTGAATCTCTCGACTGTCTCTACACTGATCTCCCGGTGTCCAGCCCTAATTAGACCATGTTTATTCCCCACACCTGCTGGAATACCACTGTTGTTATTCTCAAATCATCTTGTTTATTCATTTGCTGTCAAGTCAATTAAGGTTTTGATTGCAATAATGAAATGAAAAATGTTCAGGGAAAAAAAAGCTTCTCGGTCGGTTGTTCAAGGAACAAACCATTTCCACCATTTATCCATTACTTTTAGCCAACTATTCTAACCATTTATACTTTTCACTAACTATTTTAACCATTCATTCATTACTTTGAGCTAACTTATTTAGACTTATGTGCATGCTTACTTGCTAGTTTTCAAGCGATCTCAATCGCAAAATGTAGTGCAGATGTTACAGTTTACTCAACATGTGGACTCAATTTTGAATCAAATTATAATTCGTCAGAAGGTGACAATTTCTTTCCTCTTTTTTTTTTTTAATTTTTTTTATTAGTTGTGCTACACTACAATCTTTCTAAGTGTCACCTGGTTGGGAATCAGTAGCCTTAGTCCAAAGAGGTAAGTGTCAACAGCACCCTCTGTTATTGTTCTCGCTGCTGGTTCTCAGTAATGTTCTTTATATCTGAGCTGCATTCAAAAGCTAATTGAGAAGCAAGGAAAAATTGTTAGCAGAGTTAAACTATTGGCCTGTTTATCCAGCCCAGCGTGAATAATAGGCGGCGCGTACTCTGCATAAACATCGTCTCAAACCAGCCCTGCCTTGACTCCTCATGAATTCAGACACTGAGTTTGTGCTGTGACTTTGGGAGACTGCGCTCATTTGTCTTGTAATTAGAGCCTTTGAGAAGTTGTTGTTGTTTTGTTTTTTTGTGAGCATGCATGTTTTTTTGGTTGTTTACTGAGAGAATCTTAAGCAACATAAACACCATGCGCCCTCCCACCTTTTCCCACTAACACTTGCCTGGTGACACATACACACAAAACTAATGAACATAGCCACAGGCATAATGCCTGCAGACTACATCTCAATGGACATGTATTATACATAATGCTTGCCAGTGTGAAAAAAAAGACTAAGCTGTCCACAAGAAATTGTCAGCTGAAAGATGTGTGCAGAATATCCACTCCTCTATAAATGACATGTTGTTGATTCCTATTTTTTGTTGTTGCTCAAATTCAATTCTGGTCTCAGTTATGGCCAGCACTCCACTCAGTGGAAGGGGCGAATCTAAACACGAGAGTGACATCTAAAAATGATCTTGTAAATAGGATAAGATGAAACTTATTTATGCCAAGTGAATTGCTGAAGTAGCAGCCAGAATGACAAAGACAGATGTATTTTTTGGTCTTTTTATATGTATATGTATGGGTAAATATAAACCCATACCAAATAACTTCCACTTGCCTGAGTCCTTTGCCGCTATCCCTTACTACCCTACCTTTTGATACAAGACAGATAAGGAGAGGATGTGGGAGAAACGGCAGTGTAAGGCCTTTGGGATGTTTGGGATGCACCACAGACGGAGGACGGCAAGGAGACAACAGCCTTCAACCGAAGCTTGTCAACCTTCGCACTTGATGTCAATCCGAGCTCATCACAAAACCTGAGAGAGGCAGCCTCGACAACAGAGGCAGGTCAGTGTGGCTCGTTCCCAAACCCCATGCTGTAAATGCTATAGCAGTCAATGGAGAGGCTAACATCCATCCATCTCTTCTTCCTCTCACCTCCATGTGTGGGTAATAAACCAGTTTGTCTATTTTGGCCCATCTAGGGTCACCAGCACGTAGACATTCGATGGATTGCTTTGAAATTTGGTACGATACGGTCCATGTTACCCAGAGGATGAATTCTAATGACTTTGGTGACTCCAACCTCAACCAAGGACTAAAATTATTATTTTTTTAAAAGTATAACCATGATGTTTCCTAGTAGCTCTGTGTTTAAGTTGCCCAAACTGGTTAAGAACAGATTGGAAAACACATTTAGATTGTAAAACTTGATCTCGGTGGTAACATATGCCGCACTGCTAGGACATGCTTGGATCCTACAAATCCTTTTAACAAGCCATGCTAAAAATATTATTATAACGAATGCTTTCTGATTCATTATGTAATTATAAAAGCAGCCAAGAATGAACATTGCAATTTTAATGGGCTATCAAATAATCTATTGTAATCACCATGTTTTCTGTAACATACAGCCATGGCCATAAAACCTGAAAATATAATCACATGTACACATCTGCAAAAATCCATCACTGTAATTAAGTGTGATTTTCCAAGAGATGCAGCACACATAAATGACACTGATGAATGATGGAAAAGTAGAGATTGGCTGTGGCAGGTCGACAGCATTGTACGCCGCCTCTGTTTAAGGTTTTAGTCTCAAATTTATAAGTGCTAATGATGTATAAATATTTGAACATAAACCATGATTTCTACCTTATCAGGCTGTTGCTATAGCTGCTTTCAAATGGTGTCGCAGAACTAAATCAGTCACTGATTTGGTGCATTTGGTAAATCATCGTCATTACATTTGTCGCAGATGCTACAAAATTGCCCAAAATGAATGCAATTTGAGACACTGAGAATACTGTATGGAAAACATTGCATCCTCAAGACTTGATGGGGAAAAACTGTTCAAGGAATAGTTTGACTTTTTGTTTTAGCCCCATAGATAGCCTCCTGTAAAGCCACAAATAGTTGTTTTTACGCTTGTGTTTTCTGTGTGGATTAACAAACGAGATATAATGTGCTAAATAATGAGCTTTAGAGGTGAGGTAGTCAAATTTGTAACCTTCGAACCCAGTCGTGGTAGCCGTTTCCTCTCGTTTCCAGTATGTATGCTAAGCTAAGCTAACTGGCTGCTTGCTCCAGCTTGAATGGACAGACTTGAGAGTGTGTTCATTTTCTCATCTATTTCCCCAAATGTCGGACTACTCCCTTAAAGAAAATGGTCTAAATCAATTACGTCCTTATGTCTTTGGGGCGACTACCTGCATACTTTTCTCTGTATTCTTAGTTTCCCGTTTTTGAATGACCTTCTTAGTCCAGTCAGAACAGTTTTTACAGTGTTCATGCTTAAAAACAATCTCCTCAAAAAACACCTAATGTCACCATCTCCCCTCTGAATCAATTCCCATCTCTTCTAATCCCGCTAATTGCTCTAAAAAAAACTATAACTCTCCACTTAGCTCTTCTCCTGGCACCTCTGTCTAACAGGATTATTTACAATTTCAGGAGTATTATCAGGGCACTCTGACCTTGACCTTTATTGGTTGCTGAAAGGGGTGTAATGAAAACAGCTCTGTTACCTATGGATGGAGAGCAAGCTGTCTCCTGAATTTTCAGCTCAGTTTTTCCGTTTAATTTGACGACTGGAGAGGATTTTGCGGTCAGCGTCATTTTGCCACAAAACAGACATGTTTCTGAACAGATGTGTGCTATCCACTATCATTTTCCGTCTTTTGATGTAGTTTTATGCAATGTGCTACTAACAGATAAGCACATCACTGATTTCTGAGCAGATAACCTTTGCTGTGCTTTGTTGGCAAACACTTTCTGCAGCGACTTTACAGTAAAAACCTTCCAGCTTTTAAGAGAGAACAATACATTCTCTGGCCAAAACTACATTTTGGTTGCATCGTTATAAATCAAGAGCAAAATATTGATTCAACAATACAATGATGTTTTATACAGCTAGTACATTTTAAGCATTCAAAAGCCTAAGAGAAACATTTATTTACGACTATATACCATAATACATACAGTACTATTTTTGTCTTCTGCACCTCATTTTTCTTTGCATGTTACTGTGCCAAGTTTGCTACCGGCTAAACTGTTTGCTAACAGCGTGATGGGAGACACAGGTCTAAATAACCATGGTTACAATGGCATTAAAACATTTTATACCCACCACTGACATGTTTTTTCTTTACAGTTCAAGTAAATACACAGAAGTATTTCTATGTATAAGTCTGTCTCTGTAGGATTACTAAAAAGACTACAGAAATCCTGGTTATACCCTTGTGTTGTCATGTAAGTATAAAAAAGAGCAATTACCCCACTACTTGTGAGGCATAGAGACATTACAGGCCAAAAGGTTACGGCTGAGTGGTTGTGGTCTTCTTAAAAAAATAGTATGAAGCCAGAAATCGATACCAGGATGAATTGGAAGAGGAAATGAAAGAGGGAAAGCGAAGACGTACAGTACTTTCACCCTGACAAGAGATATTACCTTTTTTTTTTTGTTTCTCTTTTTTAGTGTTACAAACACCCAATTGGGAGTTTATTTAGAGAAAGAAAGTGAAATACCTGAATTAAACATTTTTGTGATATTTCAGTTTCTAAATGATGTTCACTCAATGGTATTTTTATTTATGTTTGTCCTTTTTGCACCAACCTAACATGCTGCTTTAATGATTATCATCTGATTTACTGCTGGAAACGGTATCATTATTTTTATATGTTATTATATCATCTGCATGACAGCATGTGGTGGAACTGTAAAATAATAACATATTTACCCTGGTGGCTCTTCATGATGATTGGGGTTGTCAGGTCTCATCTTATTATCTTACTTAAGTGATCACTTAAATAATATACAGTGTGTTCATTCAGGCACAATAACAACATTTTAACCCACCTGTTTATATTTATGGATCAGTTACATAACATGTATTTGTGGGTAATGCTAGCAGCTCTGTGAGGCTATTTATAGACTCAGTGATGCTTTGAGCCCACATGCTAGCATGATGATGTTTAGCATGCTGTTTGTTTTAGTTTTAGCATGTTAGCATGCTTACATTCGCTAATTAGCACTAAACATAAAAGTACAGCTGATGCTGATGGCACGCAATTAGTTTTGCAGGCGTTAAGTCATAAACCATGTTTTTAGACAACCTGAAATTACAGTATGACCTAGTGATGGTGCTTCAAAAATTAAGGGATCACCAAAGTTATTACATTTAATCCTGAGGGGAACATTGAGGTCTGAACCAAATTTCATGGCAATCCATCCAATAGGTGTTCACACATTTCACTTAAAACCACACGTATGGTGCGTGCATGAGAATCAGACGAGTACATTTGTACCCAAATGGTTTCTAGACGTTATAAGAGCATCACATTGGTCAGCAGCGTCACTTTTGCCTGAATTCTTGATATTTCATGTAAACTCCCGAAGGACGAAAGTCAAATAAATGTGTCACTGTCATGGTGAAAATATATCCATGCATTTCCCGAATGCACACTATAAATGACGCGTGTAGCGTATAACAGGATATTAGAACTATATGTGTGCTGTTTAAAAAGCACATTTTCTCTTGTGCTCGATATTGGACCATGACCTTGTGACTTCACACACCAGCACTACCCATATACACTTGGCTACTAGGGATTCTGTTGTGTGATATAAGTGTATGTAATTATGCTCTTTTCTTCAGAAGGAGTGTGAGTATATTGGAGAGACTGTCGTTGTAAGTATGTTAAGTCTACTTTTTTTTTTTTTTTTTATGGCATGTGCGCTAATGCCTTTTAGCCACAGATATGCACCTACACCACAGCGTCTCAGTGTTCTTTCACTACGTCTTTAATGCACGCTGCATACACAGTCCTTTAAACAGGGATGAGGCGTGAAGTGATGTAATCAACTATTTCAATTACGTTGATTAATACGCTGTGGAGAGTCCCCAGAGAGCAGCGAGAGATCTATGAGGAGGGATTTGTGAAGAAAGTGGTGATTAGTTTTTGGTGTGTGTGTGTGTGTGTGTGTGTGTGTGAGAGAGAGGGAGGGAGGGAGGCTAGTGCAGCTTGATGGAATGGGTTAATGCTTCAAACTTATCGTTTCCATGACAACAGCGGTCTCCATAAAATGTAGGCTTGATGAAGGAGCTGCACTCGAGAGCTGAGTGATACTTTGTTTGTGAGGGGGGAAGTGTATTCGTCTTTGGGTCTTTTCCGCCCCCCCCCCCCCCCCCACACACCCCCCGCCTCAAATCATGTCCTCACTGATTGAGTGAGACCTCTCATGACTTGCAGTGGGTGTGATCGTGTGTGTTAGTATGCATAGACTTGGTATATATATATAATAATATGGGATTTTCAAACAGGCGCCGTCTCTTCTCAGCGCTCACCCGGGGCGCTTCTTGAGACATTGGTTTGATTTGAGAATCAAATAAGCAAGATCCTATCTCCTGTGTGCGTGTGTGATATGGCTTCAGATGAATATGCCAACACAGCCAGCAGACATTGAGACATATTTAGAAGCCTCTGGAAAATGTGCTACTCTGGTCTTCAAGATCGTATATTTGTGTACTTTGATCCTTAAAGAAAACCCAGTTCATCTCGACGCTGTAGGGTCATGTGCGAGGTGTAAGACTCCGTGTAGCCTAACCCTATGTGTGTCTAAGGCTGTATGCACTCGTCTGCCAAAGCAAGGTTTTTCTTCTTTTTTTTTTTGGAGGAATGGCTGAAATAAAGCTGGAAAAGCCTTGTTATCCAGAAATGGAGGTGACAGCAATCCCCATGGGACATGAGTAATAAGGGACACTCATTCTCCCAATAGACACACTCTTCTCTCCCTGTCGTTCTGTCTGATTTTCTCCTTTCTTTCAAATTTACTATGGCTATCTCACTGTTCTCCTCTTCACTTGCCCTCACTCATTTGTTCACTTGCTCTGTCTCGTCCTCGTCCTCACTTGACAATCACTTCCAGGCAATTTCAGTCATTAGATCATCTTTATTGCAAAGTGACAGACTATATAGTCATTATCTAAGTGATCTGGCACACATTGTTCCTCTATCGAGACTTGAGTCTTGCAGACATTCAGTTTCTGGTCGACTAATTGTTCAAATGAAGAAGATATGTGACTTTGAATCCACCGATTGTTAGCTCAAATATGCTGCTCCTAGCAACTCAGGAAGGCCCGATTTTCGGATTTTCGCACCCAGTTAGCTGTAGCAGTCCTGGGGGTGAAAATGCCATTTTGATGCGAGAGGTCACAGGAGAGTGCGAAAATGTATTCAAGCTAACACGGCAAAAAAATGCAAATAACATCTCGATACAAAAGCGATGCACAGAAAGGGCATTTCAGGGCACACAACTCAAATGTCAACCCTTGTACCAGATGGACTACAATATTCTGGGCTCCAATTCAAGATGCACCAGACGTCTTCAAATTGCTTGTTTTTTTACGACCAACAGTCAAGAAGCTAAAGATGTGCAATTTAAATTATATAAAAAAAATATATAAATCCTCACCTTTTAGAAGCTGGAGACCGTTTGGATTTTTTTGGATTTAAAAATGTCTGAATGACTAAAACGTCTTTCAATCAGCCAGTGCGATAATCGAATGATTGTTTCAGTTCTACTTAAAAATAAAACGGTGCATCATTTGTTGGACCCTTGGGTTTAACGGTAATTATTTTGACACAAGGTCAACTTAGTAGCTCTTAGTAGTAGAGCTTTCAACCACATCTCGCTCCATCAAAGGGTGACGTTTGCTCAGGCGTCATGGAGTTGGAGTTTTCATCATCACGTGTGTTCACCTGACATAACTTCCATCCATAGGTCTGAGCGATCCGTCCACTTCTGAAGACAGTGTAATGCAGTTGAAAGCTTCAGAAAAAGCTTCTCTTTTTTTTTTTAATGCATGTTTTTTCCCCTATCGCATCATTTTATACTATTTCCAAGAATGAAATTCCAAGATCACAATAAGAGTAATTTTATATTGCAATTGTAATGTTTACTTTGATATATTATTTTTTTTATTCTATTCTATTGCGTAACCATTTACTCAATAAATAATCAGAGGGAAATGTCTGAAAATGCCTGTTAAATCAAGGCTTTTTATCACATTTATGTACAAATCCTGTTAATCCAACATTGCCAAAAAACAGACTTTCTCATTGATTTACAACATTGCAGATACTGTATAAAAGCTAAAGCTACCTCTGCAGAAACGGTATAAAGTCTACTGTTGACAGATCTCTATCATTTTATGGTATTCATCATGATATTCCCCTAACCTAACACTCTCTATACAGCTCCTTAGGTCTACACTGTTGGCAGGGAGATTGCATTTCCCGAGCTGGATAAATACACCTTTCACTGCCGCCTTATCATGGTGGTTATAGACCCCTGCTTATTCCTCTCCCTGACAGCTACCTTTAGAGCTAACTAATAGCCCTGCCAGCCACCTTTAATTGGAAATCTATGGCTGCATTTATTTTAGAGCACAGCTGACAAGCCCAAGTCTCTACGTTTATGTATTATCAAACTGAAAACAATCAATTACTGGAAGACTGGACCTGATATTTCATTGGCAATACCTTTATCAATACGCAAGCAGGCAGAGAAGACAGGGCTGAAGAAGAGAGAGCGGGGAGCAGATGGTGGAGTGCCTCAGATGAAAGCTCGTCTTTAGCCAGGCAGCATCAAGAGGCATACTGTATGCTGCTAGCATGTGAGAGGGCAAGAGACTCTTAAAAGGGTCCTGTTGTCTTAGAATAGATCTAAGCAATTGATCTCACAAAAGTGGCTTCTGAGATATGAACCCTCACCTTGTACAATAAGCGTGTGTGTGGCACACATTTGTTTGTCTAGTTTTGGTGTGGTGAAAAGGATTGGAGAAATACGCAGCTTTTTCTTTATGCTCCTAGCGTGGACTCTTCTTGGTGTGGGTGTGTGGTTGGCATAATGTTGCTCTTGTAGATGTACAAGACAACCAAATTAAGTACATTAGGTGAACTACGGTTGAAACAAAAAGAGGACGATGCAGGGTAGCAATGGCTGAGTTATTTTTTTTTTCGTTTTTTTTTTTAATAAAGGGGGGTTTCTTGAAACTGTACTGTATATATTACATAACAACCAATTTACAATACGTTTAGATGAACACACCTGGAACAAGACAGGTGGGTTGATGAAAAATGAAGATTTTTTTTCTGACAAGGCTGTTGTGCTACATCACAAAGAAACAAAAAACAGCTGGGAATCACTGTTTTAGAAAACGAAATAGAGTATATCCAGAAGGAATAGCGGTACGATTTTTCATTTTAAAAAGGCCATGAAAGAGTAGATGTTCTAAATGAATCGTCTTCCGCTCATGACAACACACAAGGTCATTTCCACCTCAGTGCCATCATGGGGAAAGATCAGAGCGTGTTTGGGCCTAACTTTGTGATTTAATGCAGTGTGGATAGTGGCTTTGACCTACTATATGCACAATGTGTGCACTTGTGAAGCCGCAGATGCCTGCATTTGCATGCTAGTCGGTGTGTGTCTAGGACTTTGTGATTTAAAGCTGTGCATTCAGGGGCCAATTAATCAGAAGGTGGTGTCACCATGAGCAGGGCTTATGAACATGTTGCCCTCTCCCTGGGAAACAGGATACGGAACAAAGCCTCAAGCTTAATTATGAACAACTTAAAGGACTCGTTCCATCCAGCTCTCTCTCCTGCTTCTTCTCTTTCCGTCGTCAGATCCCTTCGTTCATCTTGTGTTGCCATGCAGCAACCAGATTAATAAATTCATGCACACACGCATAACGCACAAATGCCTTTTCCCTGTCAGTCTGTCATTGTTCGTTTGACCACAAGGTTTTCTGGGGAAATGAAACTTCAATAACACGTTGCACTTTAGCTGCCCTTGAAAACTACAAAAACAAAACTCCTAATCTCGCACTCTAGTACCTTTTGTTCCTTCATTCTTAATTTAACAGCAAAGCACAGGCCACAGCGTCGGTAGGCCAAGCATCCCAGTAGCCCGCGCTTTGAGGGAGCAAAGTCCTTAATGATGTTTTCACTTAAATGGCTTCTACTTTTTTTTTATTTTGACATGCAATTCATCTGTGAGGTCATGGAATTCACCAGGCTGCATGAGGCTTTTTGTGAGGGGTTTGACAGTGAGTGATGAATTAGCATAGTAATTGATAATTACTCAAAGATCAGTAGGGCCATTGTTTCTTAGATGGCTCAACATGTTTTCCCTCAGGTTTAGGTTAGCTCTAAAAGGAGAAATATAATTAAGTGTGTTGTGGCTTAATTAACGAGCACTAATTACATGAAAATGAATTAGAAATGGGGCACACGCACGCACACACATAAATGAATACAACCATTATCATTTATATTCCCATAAGTCAACTTTAACCTAAGCAACTAGTGATCAATGTATTGTTTGGTAGATTTTGTTCCATCGACCAAAAAAATATAATTTTTTTATGCAGAAAAAAAGGCAACATTAGACGAGAGCGTTTCATGGGAGTTGTTTTTTTTTGGCATGCTAACAAATATTAATTGTCATTTACCTTTGTTAAAATCATGAAGGATTCAACCTGTAATAGTAGGTGCTATAGTAGGCGATCATAGAATATAGATACTAAACCTGGGGAACAAGTTAAACCTTTTCCTAAGGACTGATGGAAATACTTAATGAACGTATTGCATCACATAAGCTCGTGGTTCAGTGGCTATCCTGAAGTTGATTGGCTGTCTATTTTAGAACGTCGCTCTGGGATCTCGTGATTTGCATTTCTTTAGCATTTCTTGACAGGTGACAGTCAACGTGGTCCTTTATTTATCTTTTGGCCATTTTATGTCTATTGGATAGTGATAGTGAAGAAAGACAGAACATTTGGGGAAAAGAGTAGGATAATTACATGCTTCAAACAGTCCTGCCAGCCGGGAATCGAAACCATGGACTCGTCGCTGAGGGCATTTTGACCATGGCATTGAAAGTTATTTCAAACATGTAGTTGTTTGGTTTCGAGCCACAAAGTCCTCAGAGAGAAGAGGCTTGAGATGATGGATGGCGGGTCGATAAAATATTGAACTAAGATCTTGGAGACTGCTGTTCACTTCTGGTTTCCTACTGACCTTCAATGTTGGTTTCTTTTAACCAGGACTACATATCAGGTCCCGTCCCGTTAGTTAGATGTTTTGTGTTGTGTTTGTACTTCCTGTTTTATTTTGTTAACTGCATGTTCCCTCTCGTGTCTGTTGTTTCTACTTCCGGTCCCCAGCTGTCTCCACTCTGTTCGTTAGTGTCTCCACCTGTGTCTCATTATCCCCTCCCACTTCCTGGTGTATATAGTCTGTGTGTTGTTTGTCCCTGGTTGCCAGTTCGTCTTCATTCATTCATGTCGAGAGTTCCAGCGTTGATCCAGTTTCCTGATTCCCCGATTCCCCGATTCCCCGGCTTCCTCGATCCTGTTTCTGTGACCTGACTCCGTCTTCGCCTGAGACCTACCTGTTTTGCTGCTACACTGAGGACCTACCTGTGCATCGACCTTCTTTCTGTGACCCGACTCTGCCCTTGGACTTTTCCTGCCTGTTCTGTATGTCCTGCTGTATATCAGTGTATCTACTTTACCCAGTAAAGTATATTATCATCATCGTTCTGTCTCTGAGTCGTGCTATTGAGTCTCTCTCTCCGTGTGTACTGGTCGTACCGTTACACTACAATCAATTTCAATCACTTCATTTTGGCATTTAATTTGACAGGACATGTTTCTTTAAACCATGCAAATGCACTTCCACACTAAGAGCGATGATCCAAGGGGACATGAAATCCTTTCTTGGACACGTATTTTGTTTATTCCAGGTTAACCTCTAGTCTTACCTTGTCTGTATTCCATAAGGTAAGGCCGACCCTACTCTTTATCCATCGGTTTGCCCGTGGTGCTTTGATTAATTACATTTGAGTCACTCAGACCGTTTTTCTCCCTCTTCTTCTGTCTCCATCTCCATTTCTTTGGTCCTTTTATCTATTTCTCTACCCTTAAAAGTAATACCCATCCTCTGATTCTGATCCTCCTGGGTTCTTTCCTCTTCCAATCAGGCCACCAGTGCTTCTTGTCTGTCATCTAATCTGGCAGAGGTATTATCAAGCTAATGACAGACACAATTTCTTCTGCCTCTAATGACGAGTAAATAATAGCATCGCATCAAACCGTGCGCCAGATGAAAGCGAAGCCATGGTGCAGATAAAAGAGGAGGGAAGGGCTATGCAGCTGTTTGTCAACGAAGGACAGGGGTGTCTGTCTATCTTTCTTATCTCTGCCTCTCTCCACGACATGTTTGTTCTTCATGTGCCCGCCTCTGCCTCTGATGTCAGATGGAATGAAACCCGGGTGTTCGTCATTGGGATCCAGGAGACCGTTGGAGCACTCACCGGGGCCTCCCATGCGCGCAATTTCCATTTCAAAGCCATCTCCTCTTACCATTATAATTCCGTCTAAGGCGATTGTTAAATGAACATTCCTAACTGCTGACTAGGACAACGATATTTAGAAGAAAAGAGAGGGAGATGTATGCATCTGTAATGAAGTGGATAGAAGGTAGGGTTAGTGCGATCAAAGGTATGGTAATGCCTATGGTAAAAAGGATGGGAACTTGCAGGGCCTCTGGAATAAGGGGGTTGAGGGGAGAGACTCAGCAACTGAAAAGGACGTCTTCTGGGGAAGGGTGTGATGAGGAAAGCAGGTGGAGGGGTGGGGGGGGGGCAGAGAAGAGAAGGAGGAGATATTTATACAGTTCGGTTGCACCAGGGCTGCTTCAGAAATCACCTGATGAATCCAGCACCGATATGGAGAGGCACCTGAGAGCTTTTTCAGCTTTTTTATTCCCCTTTGCTCCAACGTCAACCACTTTGAGCTCGTCTCAGATAAATCATTGATATTCCGCTCGGCAAGAGCAGATAAAAGTGAAACAATGTTGTTAGGGAAGAGTTCTGACGCCGTCAAAGTGGCGACCGCGCTTTAAAAACTGTAGACCTTAATGAGAGTTCCAGGTGCTTTCAAAAAGTTTGACAAGAACTACCGAGTGATTTAGGCGGAGACTGTTAACATTTATAGTCTCATCCTCCTCACCTCTTGTCTTATAAAACCAATAAAGTTTGGTCGCCTCCTCACTTTCTTCCTTCAATTTCTTTCTCTGTGTGCGAGCTTTTGTCTCCTGCTATTATTTTCTCAATTTCTATCATTTATTTATGGCTGGCAGACGGATGAGGTGCGACTGAGGCCACAGAGGGAAATATTGAAGGCCATAAAACATTGACAACGGTCTCTGGAGTAAAAAAATAAAATAAAAAAAATAAATAAAAAAATTCTACATTAAAGATTGAACAAGTTGAATTCATCCATTGAAACAGGAGTTCACTTTGTGATTTATAGATTGAGGAACAATGAGAAGTATTGTTACAGCTTTCCATTCAGCTCTTATTTCATTGATGTGATGCTCGTTTAAATGTTCTCTGGGAAGAAGAAAAGTTTCCACAGTGTGTATGATTATCGTCGCGTATTCACTTTTGTTACTTCTGTATAGTCAAAAAAAAGTCCGTAGGTACAAAAACAAGAAATCTTATAGTAAAGATTTGAATAGGTGTCACCATGGATGAAGTCGGCGCTCTAAAGCGATATCCACCAGCTCTACATCCAAGTTTTTATAACCTCTGACGTGACAATTGGAAGGCCTTTCATCTCTCTCAGCTGGAGTTATTCTGAGTCAACAAACACAATCTGTTTCTCTTCTCCTTCATCTCTTTCGTTCTTCTTTCATTTACCCCCACATCTACAATTAATGCATTTATTTCGAGGCTTCCTCTTGTTCTTCAAAGACCCTCGCCGGGGACACAGCTGTCGCTCCAACCATCAAAGTCCTCCTGCACTACTACGTCTGCCCTATACCTTTTTGTTTTTTACTCTCTCCTTCCTTTCTACCCACTTAGAGCTTTGCGTTTTTATTTTTTGTGCCACGGCAATGAACCAATGACGCCTTGCGAGTCCTCACGTCTGTCCTCCTGTGTTTCCCTTCATTCCTATCTATCCTAAAAAAAAATTAAATAAAAAGATAAATTGGTGAATACATATAACACAAAATTCAGATGCCAAATGGGCAAGGCCAGTTCCTCTGCTTTCCCACTCTCCATTTTGTCTCAGTGTCTGCAATCGTCCTTTTATCTTCCCCCAGGATGCTGGCTGAGTGATCCAGGTGCACATGGCAAACACTCATTCATCTCCGAGTTATCATTTCAGCCATGATACCTGACTCTCCAGCGCCACGCCGCTCTCCAGAGCAGGGCACTCCGGGATATGACTAATGCTTTCTCCAAGCGTTGTGATTTGTCTAATCTGCCCGGCCTTCTGGGACGTGAGTAAGACTTCCTTGAATGTTTCCTGAGCTCGCCCACAGCTGGTTTCCACCTGGTTGGCCGACTGATATTCCCCATCCTGCTTTATATACATTTCTCAGATTTTTCTGTTAGTACGTGGTTTCCCTCCGAATCTCTCTTGCTTCATCGCTTGAAACACCGATGCAGCTGCATCGATACGGAGTGAAAAGGTAGTTTGAGGAAAGTAGAGAGGAAGGTAATGCATTGCACCTGGTAGGAGCAGCACATCATTATCACAAACAACCGAGGCTGTTGTTCACGCAGCATGTTTATATCCCGTTAGTTGTATAATAGTCCTTCCTTTTAAGCTTGTTATTTCCAAATAAAGAATACATTAAACTTCCAGGTACAAATGTTTGTCTCCTAGGAGGTCTCTTTTTTTAATTCACCCAAATATAGCTGCCTAAACATGTTTTCCTTCAGGCTTATTTAGTTAATCAGGGAAAAGAAATTCTATTGTCGAGAGGGATTACTTTATGTTCTTGGAAGTGTTTGAAAGTTTAGATTCCATGAACACACACACACATAGGTAAACACACACCGAATGACACATACAGGGGTGGTCACAAAAACAGGGATGCCTGTGTAAGTGAATGGAATCCAGTACAAGAGCTTTGCAAATAAATACTACTGTTACTTATCTCGTATTTCTGCTAACTGTGACCTGACCCGCGACCTCACTTGTTTTGTCAAATGAGGAATTAATTAACATAAAGCCTTACCAGATACTAATGGGAAAGAATACAAACTGTGTGTCATTGGATGCCGATGAGGATGGAGGCCTTATCTGAACCCGGGTGAGTCCGACTGTTCGTTCTCCGAGTCCCGAAGAACCGTTAAGATTAGGCAACATGTACTAAAAGGTGACCGCTTTGCTCGTCACCAAAGGAGACTTCCAGAGATGATTGTATAGACTAGAAGATGCCAAATGCTTGTGTGCAAGGTATCAACTGCTCACTGTTTATTTTCTGTTTATTGTTTTCGCTTTGGAACATTGAACATTGAAACCAAGAGTTTCTCTCACACTTTCTCTTTTAAATTTAAAAAAAGGTTAAATACAAAAAATAAAAGTAATTGCAAGGCTAATACTGATACTATTACAAACCAGTGTTTTGTGCTGCACGCAACATTCAGTTCTAGTATCCAGTACCCCAATAGTTCCCATGCCATCGGCAGGTCCTGTTTTACTAAAGCAGGGATGTTTGGGGGGAACAACTCTGCAGCAAGGTTTTCGTTCCAGAGTTCCCTTAACTGTCCTGGGAGTGGACAAAGAGTCATTGACTTTTGGTATTAAGGTGTTCCTATTTGTACTAACTGTTACTTTGTCCAACTATTTCATATTTTCTTTTTTTCACCCTTTACCGTACCGGACTATTAATGACACGCACTAAATGGAAGATAAAAGCCTGCCAAACACTGGCCCGTTAATTCCTTTATTTGTTCTTTCTGGACGTATTTGTTTGCCTGCAACATGAACGCAGCTACTGTACTCCTCTTTCGTTGGCGCGATCACAACGTGGTATTGTATCAATTTGAGGCTGTTTGCTGTGTCATCTGTTTACAGCCGTTTGTTTGCTTGTGCATACAGGAAAGGTCAGAGAAAATGACCTGTGGCGACCCCACAGGGAATTGGGTCATCTCACACACACACACGCACACCCACACCCACATGCACTCACACGCACACACACACACACGGAGCCTATAAATGCCTCCATACATACATATAAAATCATGTATACAAATCTCTGCAATGTCCTCACCTTGAACCTGAATAATCAGATCTGAATTTACGCCACTCAGTCCAGCTTTTGAGGTACAAGCCTCTGCACTGCAGTAACACCACATATTGCTACAGCGCTAAAAGCTTTAGGTTGTCTTGTTGCTAAAAGTCAGCTGGGAAGAACACGTAGACGTGAGACGCCATTGGGACTCGGAGAGAAATTTATCCCTCTAACAGTTTGAAGTCATGAAATATTTTGTGTGATGCCATCAAACAACTGCAGAGAGAAATACAGGTCTCAGGACAGAACTGCAACAATTTTATAAAGAAATGGGACGATTTTCGGTTTTGATATCTCCGATCAAGTGAGGAATAGGCAATAAGGTTGAGCCCCGGTGACAGATGGGGATGATATCTGTATCTTGCATCAAGCCTCCTCTCAGATGCAGTCCCGAGGCTGGCACTTAATGTTTTTATTTTTTTTTTTTTATTGTTTTTTTTATTTTTTAAACACCCTTATTTAATCATTCCACTGCCAAACGGTTAAATACTAGTTGAGTTATGAATGTAAATGTTAGCCAGAAGCGTGGCATAATAAACATTCCACAATATTGCTTAACCTTAACGCGACATGATTATTTTCCCGTAACCTGCAGGGTCTGATTTCCGTTATATGCTCATGTTGAGTGATTACCTGTTGTAGCTTGACCATTCCTGCTCACAGTAGCTTGCAGGTATAGCAGCATTTCATCCATCAAAAAAAATTTCTCCATGAATCCCTATTATTGCTTTGGGAGCTGGAGCTGGCATTGCATTGATTTGAATCATAACCTTTTGTACATCTCTTCTGGTTATAGAGAGAGCTCATCATAATAGTCACTTGGTTTCCAGTGATGTATTGAGTAAAATTATTTTTAGCCGTGAAATAAAGAGTTTTATTTCCGAGATGACTCTGGCGAGAGTGAATGTTGTGATCTGTGAGCCGCACATTATTATTCTTTATTAAAAAAAAATCATCAGGTTTTCCTCATAATCTTTTATTAGATGTGTGATGGAATGAAATTATATTATAAACTAAAGCAATACAGGGAAATAAAACATTTTAAAGACAGAATAAAATGTGTGTTTCTGCTACTTTTGCGTGCGTGTCTGCATACTGTCGATGTTTTTGCGTCTGTGAATGCAAACGCCATATACCCGGGGTGTCCGTCACATTTGTGCCTCTGCGTCTGTATGTGTGTGTGCTGTCCGTCTGTCTTTCTCAGTGTGCTGTAAGTGCTGAAAAGTGAGTGAACGTTCCTCTGATAAGTCCCAATGCAACATTGTTCTTTGCCCCGCCTTGAGCCACCTTGTTCTCTCACTTACTCTCTCACCAGGCTTCCGAGAAACACGCACACCCTGGTACCTCTTTGTGTCCCTTTACTGAACCCTGTCATCCCCTGCACACACTTCTAAACAGAACAAAACAACACAAACTTTTACCCTCCATGCTGTGCCGACTGTTAAAAGCCACAGGGAGCCCCCTGACCTCATGCCAGCTCGCTCCATCTTCCCACGTCTGAACCGCAGCAGAAGGGCACAGCGGCTTGTTCCCCAAGGCCGACACTTTTGCACCCAGCAACACGCACACAATCAGTCACACACGCAAACAAGTCAATAGCTCTTGCTTGTGTTCAGCATGGTGGAACTTTAGTGTACGCTGCCAAAATGCCATTCAGTCTCTTATGACCACCTCCTCCTGATGGGTGGGAAGGTCATCTTCAAACTTTTTATTTTATTTTTTTGCAACGTAGTCTATTTGAAAAACGCCGTTCATTTTTTAAGGGACATTAACTTGCAACAGGTTTTTTTTTATGCCAGAATTAAGTGTTTTGGAATATTTAAAATAATGCATAGAGAAATGCATGTGATAATACCTCCATGGTGATTTCACAAATATTTAACTGTATATATATATATATATATATACAAAGGGAATTCCTTCGTGTGACAACACAATAGGAGAGAAAACTATTTAGGATGAAAAAGAAAAGCAACCGGCCTTTTAAATGTATTTTCGTCTCATGCAAGTTGATTGTGTTGCTCCAAACGGTGCGGTGCCATTTTGGCGCTAATCTTAGCATAAAATTGCATTTGTTGTTATCACAGTGTTGTTGCTTTAGGTAGCGGAGGAACACATCAATGTATCTCTGTGGAGGAGTTTAAGTCCATTTTAAATGATCGAGAAAATAATCGATGTGATTGCTTCTGATCTCTCACTGATATAAATTGTGCCTGTTTTATGCACTTTAACTTGTTTTAATATTGCATATTAAGTGGATATTATGCTCATTCATTTTGTAGTGTGTGACAGTTGTATTCGTTTTGTTTGTTTTGTGATTACTTTGGAAACAATGTTCATGCTGCCCTCTTGGCCAGGTCACTCTTGAAAACTAGATTTTAATCTCAATGAAGCTTTTACCTGGTTAAATAAAGGAGATATATCTCCAAAATCATTTTCATCATGTTTATTTTTTTTAAATCTTTTTCACAATGATAGACATATTTTAATGTAGTGCAATTTTAAATTTAAATTTGAACAGTCTACTGTGTAACTTGACTGTAGAAAATTGAGACATAGTCTATATTAATAAGCATATGTGTAGTCTTTCGTTTCAGTGTTGTGCTACATGGGTCAAATGGAGTGAGTAGCGTAATTAATTCATTAAATTCAAACTTTTGACACAGGATCAGGCTCTAACACAATAGGTACATGACTTATTGTGCTGTTCTTGGCACCAGAGTTGAAACCGTTCCACACAGTTGATACATTTATACAGTAAATTAATTTTGAAATAGCCGCATTCTCATCCTTGAGGATCACACAAAGCTCAATGATTTACTCTGGGTTATTATTGTCTGTGACAACAGGAGGGTCTAATTACTCTAATACTATTGCCAAATAACTGCACATATTTATGCAAACAGCCCAGTATTCATGTTTGTTTTGTGTCAAATTATTGATTTGTTGGTTGTTTTCATCTCCTTTTTTTAGGAAGAATGTTTTTTACATGAAATTCATAGGGCTCGAAAAAAGCAAGTGTTAGAAATTAAAACTGAATTTGCATCTGAAGAGGAAACCAAAGATTCTGCATTTTATTGGCTGAGGCTTTTTTTTTTTTTGTGACTGGAAAAAAAAGGAAATCAAGCAAATAGGAAAACATTTATATAACGATCCAGACACCTGTGGAACTGGGCCCTAAAGAATCCCCCCGCCCCCCTCTTTCCAAATTCCACCATATTTAGTCAAACATCAGGGGACAGATGTATAAACGACGCATACAATCGTGCATATGCCATTTACCTCGCATTAACTGGTATTCAGAAAAGACGGAATGTGCGTTTCTCATGGATACTTAGGACCATGCGCACACACCGTTTGCCAAAGAGAGCTGCAGGTGATATAACAAAGTGGACATGAAATATATGGTGAGAGACGAAACGTTATAGCAAAACAGTTCTGTTTAGGTTGTTTGCCAATTTCCCTGGCTGTGTTATTGCTTTTGCAGTCTACACAGCGTTCTGCAAAATGTCAATTAGAGGCGCATTTATAAACTTCATTTTAATTTGTTCTCATGAGTGATGAATTTTATCATTTTTTCCATTTGCATTTGAGCCATCATTTCCCTGTGTTACTGATCTTTTAATTTTATCCTGAATTATGAAGCACTTTGTAAAATCTATTTCAATATGAGCGCTATAAATTAACCATTGATCATCTTTATGACATTTAATAATGATGGCTGAGATATCACTGATAATGGTCTACAGATATATGTGATGGATTAGGGGTAAGGGCGTTATTAATGCGTAATGACTGCTTTTTAGCGTCTTGGCGGATGTCACCGAACCGACACATTTGGTTAAATTGCCCATATTTGCAGTTGACAGGTCTAATAAGTGGTGGAGCTGGCACAGGATAAGCAAACAGATGTTGAAGTTGCATTTCTGCATACTATTTATGGCTAACTGTGGGGGAGAAAATGACTTGTCCGCCGGGCTTTATAAAACGGAGAAAAATAATGCACATGCATATATTCTGTCTTTGTCTGTTTTAGTTATTTTTGTTGTTGTTGTTATTTTGTTTGTTTTTTTTTTTGCCTCTGGCCCCTGCACTGAATTGATAAAGAAGAGCAGGATTTACCATAGCATACAGCGACCTGTTTGCCTCAACATAACATTTCCTGTCAGCGAGTGTTTGCTCGACAAAGACCCATGCAGTGTTCCCCATTAAATATTTCAAATATTGAGGTTAAAAGTCCCAGCAGTGTAGGGGAGAAGCCGAGGAGAATACAAGCTGTTTGTTTGTCAAGGAGCTCATCAGGCACAAACAGCGGAGACAGAGGATCTCACTGGGCCCCTCAATGCAGATCACAGAGTGTAAGGAAGAGAGTCAGACAGATATTTTGTTGCTGTGAAGAAAAGAAACCTTGCTGTTGGTGTTAATGCAGCAACATGTGTCCTTTTACCTGCCTTGACTAAACATGTTGTAATCACCTGATGATGACAGCAAAATCTTACTTTCTCAACAAAAGATTTTAGCAGTGATGTGAGGTGTTTTTTAAAAAAAAATTTAGATAATCTTTGAGCAGCTGGAGACATGGGCGGAGAGAGAAGAAAGACATACTAATAACTTCATTTGTACCGCACATTCACGCAGAGATGCAGCCCCAAAGTGCTTAACAGAACAAGATCAGATGAAAAATAAACAATAACAAGCCATAGCAATGGAAACGGTTTGATCACAATGGCATGGCAAGAGCATGCCAACGTTAAAAAGATAATTCTTTTATTTCTTTAAAGACAGAAAGCAGCCTCAGCCGGATTTCTCGTGGGACACTTTAGGAACGTCTAAAAGAAAGGCAGTGGAAGATCAGAGAGTTGTTGTCGGGACAGACTGTAAAAGATGAGGTCCCTGTCAGAATTGAACCAGGAATGTTAGGATTGCATGGTATACATCTTAGAACACAGCTGCACAGTGATGTGTACCCAGTCTCGGTATTCAACAGTGATCATTAGTCTAGTGAAGAAATGTCGAATGCCTGCAGTATGGATGTTTATAACTTCCTGTCGTACATCACACTCGCGTGTGAAAGATGAAACGGAAGAGAGCGCAAAAGACTTCATGCGTCCCCGCCCTGTGAGGCAGATCACCTAGAGGTGATTCGTTGTCCTTTTTAATTTGGCAGCGCATCCCTTACGGGCCATTATTGGGATGCAAATCCGACACAACAGAGTACCCTCCGCGGAGATTTTTTGGCCAGCAACTGTGATGAACAAGGAACAAAGTGCCGAGCCATGTTTTTTAGGAGCCTAATTGGGAGGCCCACAGTCACAAAGCTGAGTGAGCGACGTGACTTACTCTTACTGTTTGGCTATTGAAGCTTTGAGTACAAAAGTGTCTGTACAAGTTGTTAAATAATAGGCTATATAGAAATAGGCCCAGAGAAATCTGTACTGTGTAACCGTCTTCAAGCTCCAATTCCTTTTATTTTAATTAACATTTTTAAATTTTTCTATCTATATGTTTTTGTATAAAACATTTTTCACTATTTGTACATTTTAGAATCGTATACTCTCTCCCACTGTGTATTACAACTGTTCCACAACAATTTCCCTCGTGATAAATAAAGTTGTATCTTATCTTATCTTAGATGTAGGTATAATAGGGCGTTATATTAACAGAGAGAAACAAATCTAATTAACAAACTCACACACCCAGTCGCGGATGAAACCTTGCTGACTAAGAAAGATTCCACCCAATGGATGTTTGTGTCTTAAAAATAGGTCGCTTGTAATATTGGAGTGATTTATGACTTTTTGGTACAGTCGGAGACAGTTATAATTCCTCTCTGTAGCCTTTTCATATGCTCAATATTGAAAAATAGCCTCTCACCAACAGGCACGGTTGGCATTATTTACATTAGTCCAGGTTGTTTATTCCTGCCCAATTCGCCACCCCTCCCCTCCTGCATTTCTCTCTATCCTTATTTCATTTTCTCTCCTCCTGGTGATTTACCTCCCAGACCTCTATTTATCCACCACTAACAAATTGGGTTATCACGCTCCACCACTCTCCTATTCCTTCTCTCCCTCGTCTACCCTTTACCTGCCTTCTGTTTCTCCTCTCACCGCCCCCTCATCCTTCGCTCCGTGTCCTCCCCCCAAGCCTTGGCAGCTGACTTATGAGATGCCATGTCAAAGTGAGAGATGATGTCTGCCATAGAGGATATGTGTGTGGTTTAGGCAGTGTTTGTGTTGAGAGGTTCTGTATGAGTGGGCATAGTGTACAGTGTATGTGTGGAGGAATCGTGCTCCTGCCTCGTCGTTGTTCTGCATCACTGCTGCCTCCTCTGGCTGTGACTGTATGACAGGTGGCTGTTCTATGACTGGTTGACGACGTCTGTGTGTGTGTGTGTGTGTGTGGGGGTAACTTATCGCACAAATCCAATAATAGACTTTGAGATGTCAGATATTAAACATATCAACAGTGACCCCATAGCATTCATATACTGAAAGCAAATATATGGTGTCTGTGCGGTAAAATCTTGATTTTGTGTGTGTGTGTGTGTGTGTGTGTGTGTACATCTGGACCCTGGCTGTCAGAGAACCAGTTGTATTCATGCAGGGCTTCACAAGCTAATGTGGGCTTGACATTTAAACTTGGGTGACAGAGTGGGTGTGAAAGGCCAAGAGCTGCAGCCTTTCTGCAAAGTGTACCAAGCTTTAACTACAGATAAAGGCTTTCTCAAGAAGCCGTAAAGTCAAGAGGCACTCCAGTACATAATGTGTAGAAATATGAAGTGAACCCTTTTTCTGATCCACCCCACTTGTGGGCACTGTTGGTTCTAAGTGCATAGCAGTAACACTCCTTTGTAGGGCAAAAGATAATGATTTTAGGCCAAAAAGTTTTGCATATCTTTGCTCTTTTATGACATAAAAAAAAAAAAAAAATCTATGCTTTTTAATAAAAAAAATAAACAATAGACCTGTTGTTGGAAGTCTGGTTGCTGTTCAAAGCTGGTGGTTTGTCACTAGACTGAGAATTGCTGGTCCACCTTAAAGCTCAGCTCACCTTAGGTGACCTTTGGCTGTTGTTGGTGCTAACCCCTTTCTCTTTAATCAGCTGGTGGCTAGCAAGCACAGTAACTTGGCTCGGCTCTTGAGTTGTAGCATTTATTCACCAACAAATAAACTGTACACAGTGCACTGTTATGCACAGTTATACATTTTATTGGTGCTCACCAAGTCACTGCAACGTTACACCGCTAGCAACATGCACTAACGGTGCTAACGGCGCTCGCTAGCGGCGCTCTTCAAGGTGCTATGTATTGATGTTTTCACTTTGCATCAATGATTAGGTGGTTAATCATTGAAGAGACGATACGATGTGGTTGAAAGCCCCAGAAAATGATAGTAAGAGGACCTTGAGTTAAAATGATTTTCTAAAACTGTGAACAATATTATTATTATTATTATTTTTTTTTATTACAAATAGCAGAAAAAGCAATATTGTGGTGTGAAAAGTAAAATAGACTTCATGGTTCACAGTTGAGCGGGGCAGTAGCACATCAAGTCCGTGTTGTGCAGAGCGTTTGTTCCGAGCTACAGACTATTTTTAGTGGGACAAGAACACCAAGGAGAATCAGAAAGAGTTTGAGTTTCCTTCTGGCAAATGTGTGGTTTTGGAAAATGTGGACAGAAGTTTAGAGCTGCAATGGTTTGGTGAAATAAAGACGAATGGCATTGACAACCAGCATTTGTTGTGGTAATATTTTATTTCTAGCAAAACACTGTGTTCATTATACCCAAGACCATCTGTGGTACGACATAAATGTTTTATGGATAGCACATCACTATTGTGCGTTGCTTCCGAACATATTGTGACATATTGACCGCTATGAGTGTATCAGATAACTCTCATGAACTTGTTATAATGTGGGTTAACACATTTAACAAGATTCAATAAGGCACTTGCAGGAGGGACACGAGGAAGCCATGTAAACACGTTGCACTTTTCTTTGCCATGTAGCAGCTACAGAAGCATATCGGATATGATCTGCAACTGATTTTCTGAGTAAATGTTGCTGTGGACCATATCAATTGTGCGAAAGTACTATAAATGGCATACAAAGTGGAACTGGATGTTACCCTTACACATCATACTTCATTTTTGTCTTCTGCAAAACAACAAAGCTACAGTATCGATTCAATTATTTTCTTTCTACAAAGAGCCCGAAAACCCCAGTTGGTACAGAATACAAAGTACTCACCCAGGGTCCTGGGTTCAAGTGGGGGCCACCTGCCGGTTCAACACAGCTGGCAGCCATAGGCAGATTATGAGGCAATGGGCCCCTGAAGACAGACATGCAAAAGGCCCCTCCACTTCTCCTACATAGGAGCAAGACACAAATACTTCATAGTTGTTAAGCCTCTCTTCGTAGTTGTGTCTTTGTAGTGGTTCTGTTTCTCTTTGTACTCTTTTTGAGTCTCTTTGTAGTCATATCTTGTCTCTGTGTAGTCGCTTTGTGTCTCTTTGTGGTCATTTTGAGTCTCCCTGTTGTTGCTTTGAGTCTCTTTGTAGTCATTTATTTCCTCTTTCTAGTTGTTTTGCATCTCTTTCTAGTTGTTTTACTCTGTAGTCTTTTTGTGTCTCTTTGTTTTATGTTTCTTCGTTGTCAGTTTGAGTATCTTCCTGGTTGGTATGTGTCTCTTTGAGGGGCCCCTGACACTTTTGAACCCCTGGGACTGTGCGGTAATACATTCATGCTGGCAGCGTTCAGGAAGCCAGTGAGGGATCTTGCGTCATTCCACTATCCTTCTGATAGATTGGGAAAAGGACATGATCTCTTTCCGGCTTCGGTTTAACTGAAGTGTTCACGGCTGGCAGTATTCATGGGGGGAAGCAAAGTGAGGGATCAAACCTTTGTCACTGCACACGCAGATGGAGGTTAGACCTTAGGGGCACATATGAATGGAAGACGAGAAATATGCCTGTGATATATTGTCCGACACATTCATGATGGAAGAATAAAGAATTAGCATAACTGCACGTTTCCAAATTGCCAGTAAGATTTCATTGATGGCTTTTAAAGCATTGCTGATTATGCCCCCCACCCCCGGCCGTAGCACACGCCTCTCAATCCCCATGAGGGAGAGCACAGATGCATTACATTGGGCCAGGCCCTTTTTTCTTCCAAAGTCAAGTTTGAAAAATTTTGGTCATCGGCCTTACTCCATCAAAGCCTCTACGCTTTCAGAACAGTCCGCCCGAGGAGGGATCAAGCATGCTGAATCAATACATTCTTTTAACTTAGTTTGAGAAACTCACTTCTGTAGCCTCACGATTTGTTCTAACCCAAACCTACATGTCTTTTATTCTATTCACTCCTGTTATTAGTCATCCTCCACATTCAACCTTCTGCAGTGCTCTATTACAACTTATCCTGTTCCGTCTTCACACACACGTCAAGATGGAGAGTCATTCGTCAAGTTTATTTATTTCATTCCGTTTGTGTTAATGACACATTGTGTGTGATAATGCCACAGATAAGTGGTTTGTAATAGCTTGTAAACAATATTTTACCTTTTTAATAGTAAACCTTCATTCATTTATAAATTGAGCCTATGGATTCCCCGTGTAAGTCGCTGGCTGGGTGTTGAAGCTGTTATGTGTTTATCACGGGTTGGCTCAGCAATCAGTCTATTTAGAATGAACAGATGTGTTTTACAGGCTCATAAAGTAAACTTCACTGAGAAAATGGTATTGCTAGACTGTTACTGGAACTGGAACTCAATCGTATTTTCTTCTACATCAAGGAAACGTTGACAAAACATCGACTGCTCATTTATGAATGCATTCAATTAACCTTTCGGCAAGAGTTGATGCAATCTAAACAGTGGAAAAAATAGAACATGCAATGTGTTAAATCAGTGCTTTTGTTGCTGGCTTGAACATTCTGTTAATATTCGTTGGTACATCACAGTACAAAATGAGTTCCATGAGCCCATTTGCTAGAACTCGACTGCATCGCAGGCTGTAATGAAAGTGAAAGGGTATGTGGGAAGAAAAGAAGCCACCTGCTGCAGGCTTTACTCTCCCATCTGCTGAACTTTACTTCTCAGGACCTCAGAGGTATTTGCAGATATCTGTGTGGGCAAATAAAGCAGTTGGAATAATAACTACACATGCCCGAATGTTTGATTTCTTTCATCTTTCCTAATTTATTTGTGCAAGGTGCTGCTGAATATGCAGCATATTGAAGTTTAAAACCTTTTCATTCTTAATGAATGATAATAGATAGCGCAACATGAGGCTTTGACTTGGGCTATTGAATTTAATTAATTGAATGAACAAGAGGCAAGAGGTATGCTAATGGTGATTGATTGGTCTTTAAAAAACGAAAATGTGTTAAAGAAAAGGACTTTCCTGACAGTGGCTGGTTTATTGGACTGAACTAATCTGAAACGTGGCGTTAACTCTCCGTATACTGTATGGCTGCTAATTTAACTGGCACAGAATGATTTAGGGACATTAATAATGGCACTTCAGGCAGGTATGTTAATGTAAAGTGGGTGTCCATGCGTCAACCTACAAAGACTGTCGCATGGATTTATCTCAGCGCCACAGTCCGCGCAAAGACGGAAAATCAGTAAATGAACCGTCTCCTCTTATTGTGTTTTGCCTGTACGACAGACCCGTTGCCGGAGAAAAACAAATTAGGCGGACGACTCACCATTCTTTTTAAAAAGCTGAAATTTCCGAGCATATCTACGATTCACAGTCTGGGCTGAGTTTGCTGCCACCCGACCCGACCCGTGCTAAAAAACTTAAGTTTCCGCAATGACGGTGACCTGCCACCGCGGGTTGGGGCGGCGTTATAATCGCTAACCACCATATGAGTGCGGTGTGGTGCGGCAGCCATTAGCTACCCAGTGGAACATGCACACAAGGACTCACGTGCACTAACATGCTACAGCGGCCAGACCGGCTACCAAAGCAAAGAACGGAGAAGCTCGGACAACAACACGCACTAAAGGAGTGTGACTTTATTCTCTGCTCGGGACGCCATTACTTCACTATATCTTTATATAGGAAATTCAAAGTTCACAAATGAGTGTATCAGTTTGAAGAATAGAATGAAACATTAAGCGAGTGCTTCCCTTTCAGTAAAGTCCCTGATTCTGGCCCCCGGGGGTCCTCACATATTCCGACTGCCTCTTCACATTGTTCAGTCTTCACTGTTTCACTATTTCTGATTGTACGTTGAGGAATCAAACCCAACTAATGAGTTTTCTTCTTATCTGTTATATCTTGTCTCTAAAAGAAGTGACACGGGATCCAGCAAAAATAATGGGTAGGATAAGATTTAAAAATGTAATTTTACTTTATTCAAGCACATGTTGGATTGCTTAAATGCTTGTTTGATGAGAAGACAACATTGACAGCCTAGATCTTCTACAAAGGTAGTTATTAAAAGATATGATCCACCAAATGAAAACAAAATGGACAAAAATAGCTGTTTGGAATTTATTATTTCACTGCTCAATGCATGCACGCCGTCTCGCTAGAATTCTGGCTATATAGCTGTGTAAAAACATATCTCTTAACAAGATAAGTAATTCTTTCCGAAAATATTTTTACACCATGGTAACGTTAACAAAACAGGGAAAAGGTAACCCTGCAAACATGAGCAAAGTATTTTCCGCAAAACAATATTATTTTTCAGGATCTGTATGTAACAGCACTTTAAAATAGCACTGTTCCCATATATATATATATATATATATATATATATATATAACAACAACATTAACACAGATATTCACAGATATTTTGACTACAAATAAAACAAATGTGGTACTGTTGAGTAGACAGATGGCAACCAGGCACAATAATGTTCACACGGATATGTAGCGGTACACAGATTCCCCTTCATTTAAACCCCGCCAACACACACTTGCAACATAAAAAAAATCCTACAGACAGCCTCAGACTCACCTAAAACTGGGACTGATGTTCCCTGTGGATTTACATTCACATGTTTTACATAATCGGAGAGAGAGCGAGCGAGAGAGAGAGAGAGAGAGAGAGAGAGAGAGAGAGAGAGAGAGAGAGAGAGAGAGAGAGAGAGAGAGAGAGAGAGAGAGAGAGAGAGAGTGCGTGTGTATTTTGTTCTCAGAGTCTGAGTACAACAAAGCCTGAGAGTGCATGAGTCTCGGTGTGTTTGTGTCGGCGTGTGACGTCTGTTGTGGATATTTTGGGCTGCCAAGTAGGTCTCACGTGAGGGAGAAAAGGGAGGAAGTCGGAGAAGTCTGCACATTCCGCCCCACCCATCCATTAAAAGGTAAAAACCCACTCTCCTCTCCACATGCCAAGGGTAATAGGGGTCCAAATATGCCTCAGGCAGCCAGCTAAAGCTGCACACACAAACATAAACACACACATACCTGCGGGGAGATTTGCACACGCAAGCAGCAGACTCCTAACAAGGGACACAATCTGGTCAGGGATCCCAGGAGGCACAGACAGACAGAGTAAAGGATGGAAAAGAAAGTTGAGGCAGAGAAGTATGGCACAATGCAAAACATGCTCTCCCTCTCAGTTTACCAGCCCATGTATCTATCTATCTACTGTATCTATCTTTCTATCTCTGTCTGTCTGTCTGTCTAAATATACAGTGAGACAGATGGAGGCAAATGTGAAGCTCAATCAGCCACAGTGACATCAGCACTGCTGATGTTATCAGAAGCGACACAGTGGAATGTGTCATTCAAAGTGACATGAAATTTAAATCACCACCCCAGAGCCATTTTTCCAGCAATTGCAGCACTCATCTTGTAAATCTGCCTGCCGCAGTTTTGTAGCAATTGCAGACTTCTGAATGTATCATGTATCAGCCATGTAGTTAAATATCATCCTACAAAGCTAGTACTGATATGTTTCAGTTTGTTGAATTTGGCAATTTGAAGTCTGGGGGGGGAGCATCTCAAACTCTATTTTGTCGTGTTCCGATCTTAACTTTCCATTTTATCATCTCTGCTGTTGTTTTATTTACGCACTATTTGTCGTCAGGCCTGTTGCTACTTTGTGCTGCACTGAACACTTTTCAATAACTGAATTGGTGTCGTTACCTTTGTTGCATGATGTGCTTGAAATGTCTGACAGGCAGCAGACTTTGGCTGAAGAAACAAATTTGAGTCTTTTGTGCTGCGCTTCGATTGGTTAAAACATGTTATTGCATGGTTTGCTGTGGCTGGAAATGACATTATTTGCCGGCCGGGGTTTCTCTTCACCGGATTGCCAAGTGGAGCTCATGACCAGGCCTGGCAATGTAGAATTTAGATAATTATATAATTTAGAAAAATCTGTGATCGGAAAACAACATGGTTTTATGTAGACTGACAGAGTGCTTTTGTTTGTGTGTGTGGCTGTTGTTAACAAAACATCTCCATCACATGTAGGAGTAAAGGACATAAACCGACATTTGGTCAAACATGTGACCGATGTTTTGGCAAAATAATACCCTGACTCCGCTTTTCGATGTAGCTATAGGTCTTATAGACTCTACAGGTGTGATAGAAAAAGTATGTACCTCGTTTTTTCCCAGTGGCGGATGCAGTGATGACTATATTCAAGGAATGAATTGAAGGTTGCTCTGTTGACTAATCTGCCGTCGAATGCCAGACACACAGTCAATAAATCAATCGGAAGCTCGGGAAACTACGGCTGCTGTATATAATTTATGGCTTATTGTCGGCTATGTGTCCTCTGCAGGGTTACATTTTATGTCTATCTGACTTTGCATGTGTATGCTACAACCTTGATCAAATATTAAAGTCAGTCAACCAATATGAAGGCTTGTAATTGCCCCACTGTCATTTGTATGACTGTGTGCGAGTGTGCACGTGGCATGCATGCGCGCGGCGCTGGCACTGCCATCAAAGCCTTGAAGCATCCGTTCATTTGTGGCACAAGGATTTATGCCGTCGGGCTGGTCATCACCCAAGGGACTTGCATGGAGAAACAGCAGTTATTGAATTTATTCATTCAATAAGACAGGGGTATCAACACTATCTTTAGACCGTAGATAACAGCCGCACAACTGACTGCACACCAGTGACAAAGCACAGCTCAGGTTGATGAAGCGGTCTGGGTCATTATTCATGCAGCTCGTTCATTGTGCCCCTGCGTCTTCCAATGTGTGTCTCGACCAGTGTTGGGCGACTTCCTGAAAATGTGGAATTACTTATAGTTACTAGATACTTCTCTGAAAAGTATTTGAATTACTGCAAGATAAAAGTAGTCAGTTACTATTGAAATGTTTTAGTGTTGCTGTGGCATAACGTGGGACAGGTGAAAACGAGAACAGATATGCTCCCCCTCACATACACACACACATACAGACTGTGATGTTACAGCGTTGCCAGACAGGTAGAAGATAAACGGCAGCGGAATCGTTCTGCATCACTCTCATGTTACCGTGACAATGCAGCACCACGACCACTAGCGTTCTCACCTGTAAGCTGCACTTGTATTGTCTTAGACCAGACAGTCGGTTTAGGTAGAAGAAGACACAGCCTGGTGCTGCACGAAGCTACATGCTAACCTAACTCTGCTGCTGTCTCTAATGCCGTCATTAAAATGAAATCCTTTTTGACGTGACCAAGTTTCTCTAGTTTGTATCGACAAACGTTACACCTCTTCCTCCGTATGTGATGTCAGTGTCTGTCATCCGTCGCTGGGCGGTGTGGACCAGCGCGGCGCTAATCGGCTGATGCTGACTGACATTATAAGCCAGTAAAAATCTGGGGAACAGACAGCGTTTGTCTGCTATGATACTAGACAAAAGTAACGAGCCCATTTAAATTTCAGTAATTGGAACTGCGTTGATTCATATAAAAATATAAGTAATTAGCTCTTTTACTAGTTAACCAAAAGTAGTGGAATTATAGAAACTCTTATATATAAATATATATATATATATATATATATATATATATTTGTATTTGTATATATATATTTGTATTTGTGTATATATATATATATATATTTGTATTTGTATATATATATATATATATATATTTGTATAAAATAGCCAATGTCCAAGAACTTCAGGAGTTTCTGGATGTTGCATGAGCCAATATTGGTTATATGTGTTTTCGCACCATTCTCAGATATTGCAGCACACATGGTGAAATTGCCCAGCATGGGCCTGGGACATTCAATGTGGCTCGATGGCCTATAACATTTTGCCCACGCCTCCTGCATTTGGCTGGATTGAAACCAGTCTCATTCACAAACACAAGGGTGTGAGGGATTTCAAATCAGTTTTACTGATACCTTGTGGAGTTGTGTCACGGCATCTGATGTCTTTTCAACACTCTATCTATTGCAGAGATCCTGTAAGAGTCGATATTGAAAGATGCCATTGTCCACTAAGGTCGCATTCTGGATCTCTCTCGGTGTAATAATATTATTTTCCACCACCATGTTGCAGAACTCTTAAACTTGTTGAGGTGTAAAAACTGCTGCAAACGGCAAAAGGTAGTCAGTCCTACACATTGTAATTCACAAATAATAATATCACTGTACTGTACATTAATCCACTGCCCTGCGCTGTACTGTTCCTCCTTTATTTCAAGATATATTTTTCAAAATTGTTCAGTACTTGTACTGCTCTTGGCGACCGGCCTCTGCCATTGTAAGGCCATTGTTAATACATGTTACACAGCTCTATGTCCTTGTCCTTGTATCTTACTCCATTTTGCTGTCTTCCCCTCAATACACCACCACAAATCCTGACTCTTATTTCTCGAGCAGGCAGTGTTCTGTTCATTATTTACTTGGCCAGGTTCCTCCATGTTCAGAAATTGTAGTGATTCTGTTGTGGTCAAGCTCTATAAAATATGTTTGGCAAAATCCATACTTATGAATAGCACCTTTGAGCTCACTTGACAGAATGTGTGATTGGTCGATGTAAGATGTGAGAAACTCCCCATTTGTTAGTGAAGTTCAAGTTTCACCCGACAGCCAATATACCAATTTAGCAGACATTACCAAAAAAAAAATCCATATTACTTTTAATGATATTCATGGTATGTATGCCTGACAGATTTTGACAATTGGATGGACTATTGTGCATGATGACTTACACAATGAAATAATTAATACGTGTTTTTGAGAGTACAACTGTTCAACTGAGAAGCAGCATAATCAGTTTTGATCAGTCAGATATATTCAATTGGTTGTGCAAATTGTAGACAGTGCAATTTGTTTAAAAATAATGACAAATCTCAAATCTGTTGTGAACGTGTGCCCAGTGGTTTGGAGGTTTTGCACATGTTCTGAAAATACTCATTATCATTTCAGCATTGTGCCAAAGCAATAGAGAAACACTGTATACAGCTCAGTGTCTGCCCTTGCCTTAAGCCAGAGAGGCTAACATTTTAATCCCCACGTCACTGAGACGCAGGTTCTCTTCCTGCTTCCCTCTCCTTTTTGTTGACTTTTCAGATCCACCGGTGTGCATGACAAATAGGATGTAGTATGTTTGTCGCCGCCGTCTTAGCCTACCCATTAAAACTGAGCACGTCGTAAGAGTATTTGTAAATGTATGCACACACACACACACACACACAATCCAAAGTGTACGCTCCTCCTCCAACGAACACGTGTTTGTTGCTTTCTCAAATAACGTATTAAGATTTACAGTGTGCAGCAAAAAAAATCGGCATCCCGTAGTGCTGTTTGTGCTAAACTCGAATCATTTTGACAGTCTTGCTCTATCTGGAGGTGAAGTGGCCATCCACCAGTCGGAGGGTGGGCGGCTCGCCCCTGCGGTCAACATGTCCAAGTGTCTTTGGGCAAGATAGTGAACTCCAATTTTCTCCCGATGGCGTGTGTGTGTGTGTGCGTCTGCATGTGTGTGTGTGTGTGTGCGTGCGTGCGTGCCGACATGTGTTGTATTGTAAAGCACTTTGAGTGGTAGCAAAGATTGGAAAATACGTTCAGCCCATTTACCATCTACCGTGTGCCTTGTTTGTGTGTGTGTGTGTGTGTGTGTGTGTGGGGGGGGGGGGGGGCTGGAGATGACTAAGGCAGGGTTGAGTGACACTAACAAGACTGTAACAGGCCTGGAATACCTGTCATGTAAATGTGAGGAGGTGAGAGGGACCTTTATGGGTCAATTACCCATGGTCATCCAGTAAGACACACTGCCTCACCGGGATGACATCAATCTGAATGTGTGTGTGTGTGTGTGTGTGTGTGTGTGCGTGTATGTGTGTGTGTGTGTGTAACCACTCGCAGATGCTCCATCAAGGGGAAACCGTCGTCTTCTTCAGTTGCCGAGTTACCTTCTCAATCAATACGCTGTGCCTCCGCTGCTGTTTGACTTCACGGAGGTGCGAGCGGTTTGCTTTTGTTCCATCCAAGACTGTAATTAATTTGGGAAAAAGAAGTCAGCGGTGTATTGCGCTTCTTTTATTTGCCCTCTCAATGAAAGCAAAATCCAGACACTCTCTGTTGCCAATTCTGCCACCTATTTGGGACGAGACCAGACACAAAATCCCTGGTGGAAGAACATGAGCATATTATTTCACGGGCTGCCTGGCGAATGAAGATCATCGTGATGCCACAGGCGTCTGCTCGGGATGAAAAATCCGGCTCCATTATAAATACAAGAGGTTTGAGTAAAGAAAAGGGCATTGTCAGGTTTCTTCCACCTCGTGTCTCCCTCCCTCCCTCTTCACTGTTATGTTTTCCCACTCTTTGTGGCAACTGCTCGGACGCACCGTATTAAGCTGACTTGACAGAGTATTCTCATTTGCAGTAGGGGATACAGCTTCCTTTGACATTTCCCCCAAAGAATTGACTGCTTTGATGGTTTCTCTTCTCCCCAAGGGCCTTTTCCTTTTCCCCGCGGCGAGTGAGTCATTGTCTTTCCAACATCTTCTATCCAATTTACTGCGGCCACGTGTTGCACACTATTGCCTGTCTCTCTTTGGTCAAATTGGCATACACACACACTCACTGTACATGCACACATTCAAATGCTTAGATTCACACACTCAAGTACGCGCCCACACACAATCAGAGAAATAGGTGTCATCTCGTCTTCATGAGTCTGTGAAGATCGAAGCCTGAAGGGAAATGAGTGTGAGTGGAATGTGAGACTTCAAGGACCCCGCTTTTCTAGTGAAGTAGATGTAGAAGGATAAAACTGTCACTGTCTCTCCGCACATCACTGACACTCTTGCTCCTATTATCACAGGCTGTATAACTGTTCCATCGGGATGTTCTCAGCTTCATATCCTGATAATTCTGCACATGTTGGAAAAATGTCACCGCATGTGATTATGACGATCTAATTCCCATTTCGCTGGCACTATAACCTTCTAAGTGTCGTTATCTTGCCGCCATTATCCTTGTTTTTCATCTCATTTCATTTTCATCAGTCACACAGTGTGTAACTGATTGGGTGTGGGTTGGAGCAAAATTCAAAGCAGCCAACTGTGGATGTTTTTGAGCTCGGAGGGGACGATAAAAATATTTGTCGAGATAAATCAAAGTTTAGAAGAAACAAGCAGTGCGATAGATACATCTCATGTAGTGAAACTTTGAGAGTGAACATTGTCTGTTTAAGCTTTTAGCCACTCGTGCCTCAAGTCACTAATCACTTTTATAGAACTGTAACTACATATACCCTGGCAAGCAGGTTTCATAAAGTAAACCCAAAACCAAAAAATGTAATAATTTAACGATAACAAGTAATCTTTGTTCCGCAAGAAATGTACTTCTAGCGACATATCAGACTGGTTGCCAAGCAACACACAGACGCTGTGGAGCTTGATTAAAGATCGGGGTGATTATTAACATTTATCTGGATATTGTCATTGAAATGGACTGGATTTATATAGCGCTTTTGCAATCTTACTCTAAGCAACACACGAGAGCATTCACACACACAAGGTGCCACACACACACACACACACACACACTGGCCATTGGGTAAGTATCTTAGACACTTGTCTCAGTATCCAAGGACACTTTGACATGTTGACCGCAGGGGCCGGGGATCGAACCGCTGACCCTCTGAACGGTGGACGACCTCCTGAGCCAAAGCCACCCGAATTAATTGTGAAATTGTCAAAGTAATGCGTCCCTGGACAGGTGCGGGCTCTCTAATGTGCCTAATGTTAGGAGAAAGGAAAAAAAAAGTTCTCATCATGTTGCAGTTGTTATAGCCACACGTGTATCTACCATCTGCAACTATTATTAACAGGTAACGTCATCTCTCCAACGAAGCAACAGGACACAGTTGGTTCCTGCTGCTCAAACATAAATCCCCCTAGGCTCTCTGTGTTTCTTCTCTCATTAATTTCAGCGTCTGTCTCCATTCTTTTTTGGCTTCCTCTTCTTCTTGTGATGAGGGGGGGGGTGCAGAAAGTGGATTTGTGTGTGAGACACTCTACATTTAATAACACGAGACAACTTTATCGCTAATTTCTTCTCGGTTTTGATCTTCACGGCTGATCTGCTCATCCAGACGCTCACTGCGGTCACACATTGCGTATTGTATATTTACATGTGGATTGAACTTAAACCATGGCCATTTTCACATGGGACTCGGCATGAGAGCGTCATCGTTTGCACATTTTAAAAGTTGTTTCCTTCATCTACAGCAGGGGTCTTCAACATTTTTCAGGCCAAGGACCCCTAAACTGATGGAGAGATGGAGCAGGGACCCCCTACTATATATATTGTCGCGGACCCCCTGTTGAAGTCCTCTGCTTTAGGTACTTTTTTCAAAATCGAAGGATATTTTTAAAATTAATGTAATATTTTCGAAAATCAAAAGGTTTTTTGAAAGTTGAGGTCTTTTTTCAAAATAGTTTTTTTTGAAAATTGAGAATCTTTTCAAAATGGAAGTTTTTTTGAAAAGGGTCAATTCGTGAAAATCAAAGGATTTTTTTGAAAATTTTGGTAATTATTCGAAAACTAAAATTACAGTATTTTTTTCAAAATTGAAGGTTATTTTGAAAATTGCTGCCATTTTTTCATGATTAAAAGTTTTTTTTGAAAATTTTGTTTATTTTTTCAAAATGGAAGGTTTTTTTTGAAAATGAAGGTAATTTTTTCGAAAATCAAAGGTTTTTTGAAAGTTGGTCATTTTTCGATAATGAAAGGTTTTTTTTGAAGATTTGGTCATTTTTTGAAAAAAAAGGGATTTTTATAAATTGAGGTAATTTTTTCAAAGATCATGATCAAGATCAGGTTTTTTTTTTAAAACAAGTTTTTTTTTTAAAAATTTAGGTCATTTTTCGATAATCGAAGGTTTTTATGAAAATTGTAATTTTTTCAAAATCAAAGTTTTTTTTTTAAAATTTAGTTTATTTAAAAAAAATGGAAGATTTTTATTAAAGACCCCCATCACCCTAGCAACCAATGGTTTTGTCTGCTGCCATCTGACAGACTGTACCGAGACCACTATTCTCAGGGACAGTTTTATCCCAAAGGCTATAAGACGGTTGAACTCCTGAGCAGTGTCACTACCTCCATATGTTTACAGTACATACATCTGTTTATTATATATTATTACAGTACACATTATTTAAATCCACTGTGCAGTATTTAAAATGATGCAGTCTGTTTTATCTTATTCTATTTAATATGTATATATTCTACTTTTATTTTAAATAACTTTATTACTTTATTTCATTTTATGACTTAAAATACACTGTATGTTGTATTGTTGCAGGAGATTTCCATAGCCAACAATTACCCTGCATAGCTTTTGTGCGTATGACATTAAAGTCTTTGAATTCTTTAGAGTTCACACAACCCATGTTCTCCTTAATAGAATTATTGTATTTATTATATGAAGTATGCTTATGAGAAGCAGGAAATAAGTTTGCATGAAATGTCATACAGTATGCTTGTATTGAGGTAGAAAGTCTCAAAAGATGAATACAAGTGAAAGATATAGTTGCAAATGTTGTTACTTGCTTTGCTTTATGTAACTTGTGAAAATGAAACAAGGTAAAGATCAATGGGGAGTTTTATTTGTCATAATAGATGAGGAGAGACGCAGTTGTCTCAGTGAAAGACAAATCGTTACGGCAATTACAGCCTAGATGTGGGTGGTTTACTTTATATGTTGTACAAAGTGTTAATGAGTGCACAGGCAGCCACACATGATTATACAGCAGCGGGAGAATCGCACTAATTTGGGATGCATATGCAGATTGCAGAAATCAATGAGGGAGAGAGAGGGGGGAGAACAGAGGAAAGGAAGCGGCTAAACCAGCAACCGTTAGATGGGAGGCGTGGAGATGAACATGAATAATAATTAAAGGAGAGGTGGGGTGAAGCCATCGGGTTGTGGAAGAGATCTGCACCGGCAGCTACGTGCGGAGTTGACTGTACAAAAGTTAGCAGTTGAAAGGTGAAACCTTAGGAATCATAAACACAACAAAGGTCAAAGGTCACGGTTGAGGCAGGTTTCCCCGCCTCAGCACACTCCCTCGACTCCCAGTGGTAGAAAGTACACTTCTTCTAGACACTTTAGAAGGAAGTATGCATCTTTTTTTTCTTCTTTTTTCTACATTTATTCATTAAAAGCTATAGTTGATAATTATTTTTCTAATTAGGATTTTAGATAGAAAGCATGAGATTCATTTCTAAAAATAACTTCGACCACCCAATATCCTAACACTTTAGTTGTAATAATCCAGCAATATATAACGCATAATAATGTAATGTGCTAAAAGGTGCCCTCTGCATAATGGGTAGTTTTAATTTAGATACTTAAACTCCAACCATCAATGTTTTTACATTAACAATGGACTGAATGTCTACTTGTATGTGAAAGGGGTCGCTCCTAGTGATGAAGACACAGAGAATTATCACCAGACTCTGTAGTTGCCCTCAGCCGTACGGAGCATTTTAGCACTTTCAGCTCATTGTTTTGGTCTTTGGGGCCTGCTACTAGTATACTCTTACAGCGCTCAGCTCTCTTACAGGAAAAACAACTGTTAAAATAAGAGTTAAAAGGAGACAAACATTTCCAAATGTTGCTACTTGTATACAAATGTATAAATGACAACCTTAATTAATATGCTCCCCGAATAAACTTTATAAACTGGCAATATGTCAATGGTGTATTTACAGCTTTTTCTGTGGCCAAAAAAAAAACAACTTCTGTGTAAGAAGTAAGCCATCAATTTAACCACTTCTGACCAATACACAATTACCTTTTTAAAACCACTTGAAGAAGATTCTGCCGTTATTTAGCAGCTTTTTTGTGCTGTTTATCTCCGTGTCAAGCTAAAGGTCAGGGCGTAATCACAGGCCCAAGCATCACTCCAGCGTATAGACAAAGCACATGATCAGCCGGAGGAAAATGTCAGCCAGATATAAAGTACTGATTGTCCATTAGAACAAGCTTGAATGAGATTAGTCAGGACCTCGGTCCTTCGGCTTCACAAGGTCACACGACTCCAAAAACAAATGTGTGTGTGTGTGTGTTCATATTATTAATTAATGTAGTATACTTTAGTTATGTATTTATGTAGTTATGTAGAAGTATGCCCAATCAGTGGTATTTTTTACACCTTGTATCCACTTAATATTTTTTATACTTATTCTTCATACGTGTTATACATTTACACAGATCCATATATGTTTTGACTGAGAGTGTGTGTGTGTGTGTGCCTGCAGGCAGCGTGAGAGAGCATGCACCTTTTGTGGGGTGTCTTCATTTTCCTTTCTTTATTTTCCTCCCCAAAATATATACCTTCAATTTTCCAGGTTCAAGCATGAAATCATGCTTTATGCAGATAGAGTCACCACAGTTTCATTCTAGGGAAGTGATAAAAGTCTTCCTGCCAAGCTAAGTACACATTTCATAAGGTAATGAATAAATATAAGCTGCTGAATATTTCAACTGCCGAACATATACCCTTACACGCGGAAGAATGGTTGCAAAACACATTATTTTAATCCGTGTGGTGAAAAATGAGTGAGAAGGAGGAAATGAAGATGTGAGGACCTACAAACACGCTGTGTGTGGCTGTGGGTGTTTAAGAGACAATTAGAGCTAATTCCTGATTAACTTTGTACTTTCTTTTAGGCATATATCTGTTTTCTTACACATATGGTCTCAGTTTACATTTACAGAACTGAAAGGTTCTATACTAACAAATTAACTGGAGATTGGAAAGATCTGCTAAGAGAGAAGAAAATGTCTTGGTTTTTTTTACCTTGTTTGTTTAAATATATGTACTCATGCACCTACGTATATATGCACACACACACACACACACACAGGCTTGTGTAAAACTCGAGGTCTGTTCACATGTTTTCCGCTCGCTTTACCCTGCCGAGCTTAGGAAAAATGCAAATTTCAAAACATCTCCTGCAACTCTAATTTTACACCATACGTCGTGGATGGCCATTTCTGCAACCCGGCACGTGGCACCTCTCAGCTTTAAAGCTGTTTTTCACAGTTCTAATTAGACCGAGCAATGTGCTGTCAGTGAGACGGTGTTCAAATTATACAGGAACAGCTTGTTTGTTGGGGAAACGGCGCTTCAAAATAACATTATTAATGCTTAAGTCTAAGACACGTGTTTGCTCTGCATCTCTCCTTATCTCTAATCTACTGCTGATGTGTGACTGTACTATTTCTGCAGCTTCTAAAATGTGTTAAGGTCCTAAACACATACCTAATAAATTTTAAACCCACGTTTCAACTGTTAAACATCAGATTCCAACCAAGGAGCAAAGAAAAAAAGTATTTTATTTTATTATTATTTTATTTAATTCCTGAAATTACAACTGTCACAGTTTCCCACTCTATGTTATTTAACCTGCAAAGAATGTCAACTGGCTTTCAATGGGTAATCCATCACTCTGGATGTTTTGTTCGCCTTCTTTTCCTCAAAGGTGTATTATCATCATTTGTTAATAATGCGTTTGCAAGCAGTTTTAAAATCCCTCCTGGTGCATCCAAGGACTTCCAGAATTTGGGATTATAAATTTGGCTGACACATAGAAATTGTTTCAATGCCAGAAACAACCAAAAATCACATCCCGTTTTCTTCACACAGTCAAAAATTAGTCGGCGCATTGTCGAGCTTTAGGGTAACCTTTCAACTCCGTAGCATATGGAGCTTTCTTGGCAACCGACTTTGAAATGTATGATGTCAATGTGTCCTTGAATGCACCACCAGTATAGTTCCTGCTCAAAACTAATACCCGATTTTGATGAAAATAAAAGCTGAAGGTCAAAATGTTCACTGTAATAGATTCAATTCTTAAGTGTCTGTGAGCTGGTTTTCATTCTCAGTGAAGTAAATGGAAACCAATGGCTGCCTGGGATGTAGTAAAGTCCAACTGAAATCCCATTTAGTCATCCTCCTTTGCAGTCAAAGATAATGTCACATGTTCTTTTGAACGTATTGTTAAAAGTTTGACTAAAAGGAAGAAAAAAAAGGTCTGAAAAATGGATGTCTCCCTCTTGGTGCTTGATTCTTTTTCATCAGAGCAGCTATGTATGCTGCAGCATACTAAAAATGAATGCTATCTCATTTCAGTAGGACTTGAAGATTATTTTGATTATTTATCGACTAAATCTTTTCGACAAATGGTACAAAAAAGCTGCCGCAATCACTGAGTGACGGACACAGAGGAAGGAAGGTCAGTTCGCATGATAAGCATTGAAGGCGACACGTTATCTAAATGAAAAAAAGTGAGGAATGGTGGCATTTTGAGAGCTAAATTAGCCGACCGTAAATCATGAAAGATACATGGAACATGGTACAAGGTTGCACAGTGTCAGAGCTGTGCGGCAGAGAGGAGACCAGGGAATGATCCTGCCTCTATACATTGTCATGCATCCCACCTCGTCAGACAGACTAACAATGAGCGAACCATTGATTGAATGAATGATACATGAGTGAGTTATTTTCTGAATCCATGCACTACCTGCATCTAAAAATAACTCACCTGTATGAATTATTAGAAGCTACTCTTGCTTGTTTCCTTAGGGGAGATAGTGTCTGGTAGTGTTTTCAATACGGAAAAAAAAAAAGAAGAAAGAAGATGCACAACCTATCAATGATTTTTCTGTCGGTGTTATAATGTTTTTATCCCAGTCTTGGCGGGGGGCTCATGTTAGGCCTTTTAAAAACACAAAGGGCCTGTTTGTGTGCACCAAGTGATAGTGTGTGTGTATACAGTATGTGTGTGTATGTGCAGTTGGTTCCACCTTCTCCTGGCCCGCTGTGTGTGTGTGTGTGTGTGTGTGTGTGTGTGTGTGTGTGTATGGTTTCTAGTCAGATTTGATAATGCCATGCAGCTCAATGCCATTGATTCACGGCTGTCCTTGCTCAGTGCTGTGTGCCGGCTGTGCTCAAACACTGCCATTCTCATCTGGGCCTTACACGCTCCTTGTCAAATCAATTTTGCAATGGGGCCATACTGTGTGTGTTTTTGTGTGTGTGCGTGTGTGTGTGTGTGTGTGTGCGTGAGTGCATGCGAGCTCATGCAGGTTTATGTGTGTCTACATGCCAATTTTTCAACCCCACCACGTTTTCCCACAAGTCACAAATCAGAGCGTTAAAGATGAAGCCACAGCTGCCGACAGACTAACTAGAAGTACGCGTGCAGGTGACCACAGGTGTTTTTGCAAATATTGTTTTCCACGCAAAGAGAACGAGTGACGGAAATGACTGCGAGAGAAGTGCCGGTGTCTGAGCCGGCGCTCGCGGGGAGAATCGATTTGGTTCCGCAAACCGTAACCGTCAATCACAAACACAACGCATCTTTGTGATGTCATTTGTCTCCCGCGCCACGCGTGACTGGAACCCCCTCCATGGTACTGAGCAGAGTGTCCCGCAGAGTGATGGTGCTAGTGTTTACCCTTGCATGGGATATCTATCACCTTCCACTGTGTGATGTTGGATCAAAGAGGCACTGAGACAAACAGTATTTCAAATGTGCCAGTGGATTAACGCTGTGACTCTGCGAGACTGTTGTTGTGTTACTCACAGCTTGAAGCTGTTTTCCCTCATGGGGAAATGAATTCCCTTAATGATTTTGCTCAGTGGCTTTAGGCAACATCATCTGACTCCCCGCCCCAACCCCCTTTTTCTCCCCATGCTAGAGAAAGGTATGACTCACTTTGTCATTGCTGTCATCCTGCTGTTATTTCTTTTAGCCTCTGTAGGCAGATGAAGCCCCATATCTGGCAGTTAAAGTTTATATTTATGCGTGCAATCACGGAGGAAAAAAAACAGAGCCTCATGTAATAATACCCAACATCTGAGCTATACTTTACGTTGAAGGATCTAGGTGAGACTCGGAGAACTATATAGTTAGTTTCTATAAGGACGGGAGCGAGAGAAAAAGGAGAATAGTATTGGAGGTAGAGCAGAGGATGAGGCGCGGTGCGGGGGGGCAGATGCGAGGGTGTGGATTACTTCGCCGCACTCCGAACAGATGCGGAACGTAGGCGTGTGAAGCATGTAAGCAGGTGGTACGGCTGGACTTGTTCGTGCTGTGAACCCCTCCACACACTGCAAGTGTTGGTACGTAATGACGCTTTTTTTTTCCCAGCAGGCAGAACACCCACACCCTGCAACAATTTAAGGTGTGAAACTTTGTTCCTAGTTGCACCTTTTTTTTCCTTTGTTCTTTTTTTTCAGTGCTCAAAATGTCAAATAAAACTAACGACATGAATGAATGTAGTACAATGGGAAAGCTACTTTTGGAATGCAATTTGAGCATGCGCGATTCAAATTTCTGTGTAATGGAAAAAAGGATTTATGTGATTCTTAGTCCTCGCTTTCTGACCCAAAACTGTGTAGTAAGCAGTATCCTCTCTGGGAGTTATATTACAAGTCTGCACTTACTTACTTATCTTTGGTTCGTGCTCCTCCTAAACCTTTTTACGGAGGTTTCCGCCTGTCCCCATGATTTCCCCATTCTCATATCGTTCAATATTGCTTTTATTTTCCGCCAGTTTTGTTCTTCCAGATGATACCAGAGAGCACAAAATTGCTCACTGATATAATCTACTACAGGATGTGACATTTAATGGTTTTGTGTGTGTGTGTCTGAGTGCGTCTGTATTGGAAGCGTGTGCCCATGGGCGCGTGTAAAGCCGCATATATTTAGACAAAGTGTTCCGCACGCGTGTATAGGATGGGGGTAATTTGGTGAGGAGGGATTTCTGTCCGTCCCAATACCTGGACACATACATCTTCAATCTCCTCCATTTTGCCACAGACTGCTGCTGCATCCTAAACCGCTGCATGGAACTTGATTATATTTGTGCATCCAGTGTGCAAAAAAAAAAAATTTTAAAACAGAAGGCACTTGGCTCCCTAATGGAGTGCTCCGGAGCCAGGCAGGAGTGGCTGCTGGCTTGTTTACCGACCAGCACAACCCAGTGGCGCACACCGGCCTCTATTAATCCCAGGCAGCATAGAGCGGGAGAGAAAGGCAACCGCAGCTTGGAGAAAGAAGACCAGCGAGTTCTGACATCATGCCAAATACTTTATCCAAGACTAGTGGTAAAAGGCAGTATCCTCTCTTCTACACCCTTTCAACCTTTCTTCTCTCCATCGCAGTGTCTTCTCCTGCAGACACTGGTGTTAACAGGCTTTTGACTCATGTTTAAAAGGCGCTATTCATCGCTCCCAGCGGCGACCTGCGAATACTTTGCACCGCTGTCACGAAAAGTCAATGTGACCTGGTGCTTTAGCGTGTTGGCTGTACTGCAGAGTGAAAACAAGACACACAGGTGCGGCTCACAAATAAGAAATTACTAAAAAAAAATGTCACTGTCTCGGTGGCAGCGGGGCAAGGCGAGGCAAGTTTATTTATGTAGCGCCATTCAGACACGAGGAAAAAGTGCTTTAGAGGGGCATGGAAACGCATCAACCATACCGTGTGAAGAAAACACTAAAATTGCATTAAAGGACAATAAAAACAAAAAGGAGAGAACGAGCATATAAATAGTTAAAAATAAGAAAGACATCAAGCAGAAAAAAATAGTTAATGGTATTTGATGTTATATAAGATGACAGCTTCAGCAGACCTCAGGTATTCAACAAGCACGCTGCAAACACAATATTGACATATTATGTGATAAAATGTTGATACGGTGATAAATTGATATAGCAAAACAATTGCCTGTTTACACATCCAACAGATAGGGAGCAACGCTAGCTTTTGTCTTTATTATTTCTGGCAACCCAGTGAATTTAAGTCCAATATTCTTCACGGTGATTATCCACAACCCCTCTGAAGATGTCGGCACATGCAGGTTTTCATGTGTCCATTGCTGCGACATTGACCCCCTTTACAACTCATATTATCCCATCACTGCGAGCTTCTTGCAGCTCCCAATAAATCATGGGCAGAGTCAATGCTGTAAGCAAGGTAATCATTTTTAGATTTATTTGAGCTCAAGCCAATTAACGTTATATGACTAGGAGTGAAATATTCCAGCCGTGTACAGTGCTATTTTTGTTTTCTGCATTACAGTACATTATTTATGTCCAATGTCACATTCATGGCCAGGGCATCATCTAACATCCTAATTTTGTTTGGCAATACGGTTACTTTATTAGCTGGCTAGCCCTGGTCCTGGACCATATTCTATTCATCAGTTGCCCTGCATGGCTATCTTTCATAACTTAGTACATTTCAGTCACTAAGTCATTTGCGAATTAAATACAAAACCATGCCAAGCGAACAGAAAGTTCAAAAGGTGTTTTAAAAGTTATTCAACGGGGGTTCGTATGGACTTTAACGAAAGATATCTGTATCCGTCAAAAGAGAACAGATCCAGATCACGCCAGCCAAAGTGAGACTGGAAGCTGTGAACGGTTTCATTCGAGGGCCATCGGATGTCTTTCCCGTTCGACCCCCTTCGCAGACAATCCTAGAGCAAACACTGTATGCGTTTTTAGTCGACCTGCTACGTTAAAATAATGATGCCGTGACCCCAGAGACGTCCATGTGTTTGCACAGTGCGACGCCCTGGCTGTGAAATGTAGACTGTGGTACTGAACTGAACACTGAAGGAAAATGCATGGAAGAGTTATTGATCTTATACAGCATCTCTGTATCTTTGAAAGCCTCCTAAATACACCTTCCAAAGCTAGGGTGAGCAATGTGTTTTAGAAACTTTTTTTGGTTATATCTGTTGAAATACTCTTTACATCCTGACAGCAATCAATAAATCCAACGCTCTGACAAAAATCCAGCGTTGTCAATTGTGGCTAACTTGGCCACTTACTTACTAGATTTATCAACGTTGGCAACATTGGGCTGGGTTTATCTGTTGGATCATTTCGAAAAATCTAGCTTGCTCTTGGTGGCTTCTCCAATGTTACCTACCCAAACTGATGAGCAGGATGATCAGATCATAACAACACAGTAAAATTCCATTTGCAGGCTTACGGATATGCTACTAAAAAAACAAGTATGCAGTAAAATAAGTTAAATTGTAGCTTCTTCAGCCTGCAAGGTGTGTTCGTCCTCTCGCGGCTGCAATGTCAACTGACTCCAAAGGTCTCTAAAGGAATACAACAACAACAACAATATCGTTTGTGCCATTTCTTTTCCTGCAGTAGGGGCTTGAGACACTCGTTGTTCTATTGAAACTGTTATTTGTAGTTGATGTATGTGGGGAGCCGGCCTTCCCAAATGGATTAATACCTTAACCAGTTCCAGATGGCTGCGACATCTTGTTCCCCTTCCCGTGATCGTTTTAATGCTTTATTGATTGCCGTTGTCCAGGGAACCAAACCTGCATTCAGTACTGCTTATTCCTTTTGACTCGCACACATCCTCCCCCGCCATGCCTCCACTCTCCCATCCGTAAACCCACAATCCATTTTTTCACGGAGCTCTGCAGTGATTATGCCACGAGCTGATTGGACACACCTTTCATCTGCTCACATTGGAGGGATGGTGAGGCGTTCTGGGGGGGGGGTGCGGGACTCGAGGTGATATAAACACTAAGGGCCCTATTTCAATCACGTGAGCGCAATGACCAGTGCAAAAGTGTTGGCTCTTGAGCGCGCGGGCTGTGCGGGAATCTCCAAGTGCTCCTGCTCCCTTTACACTCTACACGCCTGTCACATCATGGGCTCATTGCTCTGAAGCAGCTGCAGCAATCACAGTAACACATGACAACAACAGTTCACCAAATTAAATCACTTTGTCGTCTGGATGGTGCAGGGCGGCGCGATATTAAAAAACACAGCACCCCAAATCTGCAGCCAAAAACAAATGGTGGGGTTTCGATTAGATAGAAACAAATGATAGTGTCACGTCTTATCTTTCAATGTGACTCAAGGTGGTGCATTCGAGGAATAAAACATGAACCGCTGAAACCTAAAAAAAACAATCAAAAAAAAAAACTTGGTGACACTCGGGGATTATGATGCATGTGGTGGTTCTGCTGAAGCCCAGTTACATATGCATGTCAATTTCCACCAAAATACCACCATACACCACGCTTCGCGCTGCCTCATTTGAGCGAACAGCCCACCTGTTTGCGCCTCTCCTCACACCTGTGCACCGAAAAACACCAAGCAGTCAGAGTGCTGCTTGTGGTGGTTTTGTTGCACCGCCATAAAAATAGGGCCCTGAGGGTGTCGGTAATCTTTGTGATTGATACACCTGTCAATAACCCTGTTTTTTTTTTTTTTTTTGTCTTTCGCTTCCTCTACATATGGAACAGTGTACATTTCCTTCCTCTTACGTGTCGAGCTCATGTCTTGGTTTTCGTCATTCACAGATGGGTCTCCTACGTCTTCCATGTTGAGTGTATTCCCATGTGACATTGCTGTTCCAAGTTCATTTGTCACTGCTTGTATGGGACTTGGCATCTGTAAAGCTCCGTTTTTAATAAGGATATGCTGCTGATGCTTAGTAATGCAGTCCAAACCCAGATTGACGGAGCATTCACATGCTGTGGCACAAATTGGATAAATGTGTTTGTATTCAGATGAAAGCCAGACTTATTCTCATAGCCTTCTCATGCGAGGAGCTTTCACATTTACATTATTATTTACATTATTTCTTACACAACATCCACATTGTCTTATTTTCATATATTTACCTTTAAAGGAATAGTTTGACATATGTGAATATGCTGATATATACCATTTATACCACTTGTATGCATGTCTTCGGTTGGTTTTCTCACTCCTTGTTAGACAGCAATTTACTGTACAGTCCTATACATAATCCATGAATGTGGCTGCTTCTCTGCCCACTTCAGCCATGATGAAAAGATTTCTTGAGAATGATGTCAAGCCAAGGGCGAAGAGAAATGGCACAGCGTAAAATCAGCTCCCATGCGACGCCCACATAGAACACTACCAGAACCCTTACAAGTTAAGGTATTCCACATGTGGGAAAGGGAGCATCTGAGAATATATTGTCCCTGTGACAGGAGGGCCTGGTGGTTATTCTCTTTCCTATTTTTTTTTTTTTGTCAAGCCTTACTCTGTTCTATCTAACCCACCTCAGAGTGCAGTGTCCATGGGAAGTGCAATTGACTGCACTCTCTCCTAGTGTTTATTTTATCCCCTCGCGGACCACAACAAGGCCTGTTACCCCACTAAACAAATCAATGTAAGGTGTGAAAAAGTAATGATGTGACGCTGAACTCTAACACCCAGAGCTATGGGCTACTAAATCAGCCCCAGTGCTGGGCAATTTCCACTGTAGTGCATGATTAAGCAGCTCTGACTGAGGGGGGCTCACGGGATGTTTGGCTCATAACTCAGTGCTGTCAAAGCATCATGGAAACTTTTAAGAAAAGAAAGACATGGTGAGGCATCTAGCTTGGCAAAAAAAAAAAACAGCCCCATTGAAAATTTGATAACTTTTAGATAACCTTTTTTCTTTAAATCCGCAGGAAATGCACAGCATCAATATTTCTTCGTCCGCATACTTTTACTTTAGGTCAATCCAGTGTAGTGGGCTGCTGACAGGTAATGCAGCGGTGGTGGAATGCAACTAAGTACTTTTGCTGAAGTACTGTACTTGAAAGGAAACTTTGAGGTGCTGCGAAACTCTAATTAACAGCTGAACCCCAATTAAACACGGAGTCCCTTTTACTCGCCGGGTGCTCAATTAGATTCCGGTGAACTCTTTTGTCAGTGTGGACCTGCTACACATCGTTAGATCGTAGGATTCTCTACAATTCAATCGTTCGATTCATTTTGGCAAAGACCATGAGCGCCAGAGAATAATCGCCGTCATAATGTCTGAATAAATACAACTTTGACTTCGGTTATACTTTGAATGCGGTGCTTTTAATTACACTGTAGCATTGCTCATTTTCGGCAAAGTGAAATAGCATCGGAATACTTTTCCACCACTGTGGAGCAGGTTGGTTGCGTAATACTGGTGACCACTGAGGTATTCTGATGAGACGGTTACACTGATGACGGGACGGGGGGATGACAGAAATTGATTGTGAATTGAATTTAAGTCGGCGCATACTGGATACAAACAGTATGAAGGTCAAAGTTGCGATCATCACCTTTTGGATTCGTGTGATGAATTATGTTCTCCACTCTGAAGAGAGTTATGATGAGTTCCTTCACCAACCCATTGTCTTTTCTTCACTAACTTTAGCGTTTTTAGATAGTCATTGCATTCATCTGCAGTGAATGCCATGAGTAATTTGCATTTAAAACATTTTTATCATCTGGAAAATATACATTTTATAGCAGCTTGAGATGTAGTGCTGTCATAAAGGCATTGACGTTTCTGCAGTGATAAATTCTTTCCTGGAGGAGGCTGTAGGTGTTGTGTGATTGACAGGAGGAAATCATAATATAATGTGCACACTGACATGAATATACTCAACACAGGCACAGTGGAATAGTGATAAAAAGGACAGAAACCTTGGCAAAACTAAATGAGGTTTTCATGTTTACTGTGACGGATTACTTAGTCCAAGCAATGTTCAATTCAGTGTTTTTTGGTTTTTCCTTTTACAAAAATGAATGACTGCTGAACAAAGTTGAATAAGAATGAGTCTGGTAAGGTTAAGCTAAGCTGTCTGTGTGCTGATACAACTAGGAACAATGGAAAAGAAAAATGTAAAGTGGTATTGTCTATTGTCCAAATATTTGGACAAATTGCATTTTTATGCCTTGGCAACATTGTTCTTTCATGCCAATAAAGCCCTTTTGAATAGTAATTACTATCCTTTAAAGCAGCTTTAGGCAAAACCTTTTTAATTTTTTTTTTTTCTCATTTCGATAACCGTACTTGGAGAAAAGAATTTGGTTGTCTTGTAGACATTTTGCATTTCATTCTATTCATGTGTCACTTTCTATATGCGGGGTGGTCTCCATACCACCAGAGTTGTCTTTCTACAAGCGAGGGCCAACACGGGAGAGGACGCTTTTCTGCAGACCTACTATATCATTTGGGCTCGCATGATTGCTTTGCATAGAGATGTCACTTTTGTTGTCGTTTCATTCTCATTTGTAATCCTAATGTGGAATGTCAAGTTAGCCATGGATTCTGGGGAGCCATGATAGCTCACCTAGAGTGGACCTGAGTTCTAAGGCTGAGTCTTTACTTTGCAGCGACCCGGGATCAGATCCCACTTGCAACCATTACTGCATGTTGTCTCGCTCTCTCTCTCTCTCTGTCTCTCTCTGTCTCTCCCCCTTTACTGACTATCTTCAGCTGTACTATCCAATAAAGGCTAAAATCCCCCAAAAATCATCCTAAATTTTTTTTTTAAATAAATGCACTCCAGCACTCAGAATCCACCAGCAAACACAAACAAATGTTATGCCAAAAAATATGTAATTATAGATGTGCCCCATCACACTTTTTTTTTTTGTTGCCCCAAATCCAGATCCAATTCCTTTAATATTGATTATCTTTTGATAGCAAGACCAATAAAAAAAATAAAAAAAATGTTTTTATTATAATTGTATGTACTTTTGAGTAATACTTGACAATCTTATTCCCAAATTAGTAGACACATTTAAATGCACATCAATAATATCATTTAATACCACCCGGCCATTCTCATCAGACCTTCCTAATCTCCTCATCAAACAAAGCCTGTTTACTGAGGCTTGACAACGGCATGCATCATCTCCTTTGTTCCAGTGAGTCTGGCACAAGAAGCATTGTTTTAATTTTTTAAATTCATTTAAAATTCGAGCAGATATAGAAATAGAAAGTTGGCCGTATTTTATCACTGAAATGGATCAGGGGTTTTTAATGAATGAAACTGAGAGCCCACAACTAAATGGTTATCTTCAGATTGTGCTTTATATATATATATATATATATATATATATACAAGCAGTCATTTGTGTGATTCATCTGGTATCTTAAAAGAGATTTCTGTAGCCGTTCCTACTAGCGGGGTTCCATTTCTTTCATTGCTGCTGTCTTGCATGAGGTGGTTGAGATGACTAGAGTGTGTTCTCCTGCTCAGCGTGTTGCACTTCACTGCAGATTTCTGATGAAAAATAAATAAAAAAGACGACAAACCACAGAATCCCAGTCCCGCTACTACAGTCTCTCTTCTTAAAAACATGTGTCCTCGTCCCTCATGACATAATCTTTGGTGCTACCCGTTGCTAATTACATCTGAGCGGTTGAAGTTGTAGAGCAGAAGGCTCAGAGGTAGAAAGATTGGAAGATAAGTAGATAAGCATGGTGACAGAACTGTGTTCCTAGTTACACACAGAGGTGTGTAGATAAAAAAAAATGTGTGCTTGGCAAAGTGTGAGTGCGTTTGACTGCTGCGACAGAATGTGTGTCCGCAGTGTGAGATTCTGCTGACGGCTCAGGATCTTCTAATAAGTGGCTTACCTGTTTGGCAGAGGGAGAGGGAGGAAAATGGCTCCTTCACCTCTCTAACCTGCTGAAGTCCCCTCCGTGCTAACGCTCGGCTGCACATCGAGGTGCTCTGCTGCACACTCTCATGCCCCACTGCATATGGTTTAATTAGAGTGGCAAGCATATGTCTCTACAGCGAGGTCGCTGCCTGTCAGATTAGAACCAGATGACTGTTTTATGCAACATTATTTCATCCCTAAATACTGTCTATGAAAGAGGCAATAACTAAAGTTTTTTTTTCTCCTGCCCCATAGAACAAAATTGCCCACATTTATTTGTAAAGGTTGATTAGGTTGTTGATTAACGTCCGTAATTCAGAAATCACTCCACCAAATGCTGAGAGCCCATCTCACCTTTTCCCATTTTCAAAGCTCATTGAAAAATGCTTTGTAGTGAAAGCAGTTTAAAGATCTTTTAAATTTAATCTGAGTTTTTGACCACTAGTCTCACTACGGGGAATGTTTGAATGAGCACGTTCTAGTTTAGTATGTATGTATGTGTGTATATGTATGTGTGTGTGTGTGTGTGTACATGCATGTATGTATATATGTGTATATGTATGTATGCATGTGTATATATGTATGTATATATGCATGTATGTGTGTATATACAGTATATATATATATATATATATATATATATATATATGTATATATGTGTATATATGTGTATATGTATATATATATATATATATATATATATGTGTATGTGTATGTGTATATGTATATACAGTATATATATGTATGTATATGTATGTGTATATGTATATATATATATATATATATTTATATATGTGTATGTATATGTGTATATGTATATACAGTATATATATGTATGTATATGTATGTGTATATATGTGTATATGTATATGTATATATGTATGT
>CALSCE010010855.1:6928488-6940522 GCA_943593645.1 Bovichtus variegatus | reverse complement strand
TGTATATATGTGTATATGTATATGTATATATGTATGTGTATATATGTATATATGCATGTGTATATATGTCTATATATGTGTATATGTGTATGTGTCTGTATATGTTTATACAGTATATATATATGTATATGTGTATATGTATATACAGTATATATATGTATATGTGTATATATGTATGTGTATGTATATATGTATGTATATATTTATAACAAGTTACAAACTAAACTTCACACTGTATGGTATCACTGTAACATGGTTAAACTGATTACAGGGAAGAGTTAAAGCAGATTCACACTTCTGTAATAAAGCCAGCTTTCTGGAGAAACTTCCATTCACGCCTTGAGTGTGTAAGCCTTACTGTACAAACTTCAAGATGAAAAGAAGAACAACAATTAAAGCGTATGCAAATCTGCGACAGTGGGACCGACGCCTTTGTTCCTCGAATCTGGCTGTCACTGGTTTTTAATTAGCCGACTCCCTTCAGCGAGTGTGAATACAAAGGCCTTATCAATGACACAACAGAAACATATGAGGGGCCGTACATGCTAACAAGGGCCTTTAATCAATGACTGCCACACAGGCACCGGGCAGGGTTTAGCACAAGCTTATTCACGTTAGCAGGCTGTATTGTTGTCGTAATAGTTCAATGCATGAATTTGTGTGTGTGTATTTGAGTTTCATTTGTTCAACAATACTTAATGTGGGGATGAAAATAACAATACAGATTTAGAGACCACAGCAGAGGAACACTATTACGTACAATGACAAACACATTTGAATGAAAGTAGCTCATTTGCGTCTTTGCAGCAGCTCGTGAGTTCCGTGCAGCTGCAGTTGAGACAACAAGGGAGAATCTGTGTGTTTGTTTTGGTAGGAAATCTCCATTTCTTCCCTGAAACACGCATGTGAGGGTGCGCAAATAAAAACAGTGTGCCTCTATCAAATATCCAGCGCTGTGATCCCTGAGGCGGGAGCGATGCTGCAGCCTATTCTGCTCTCAGCGCGGTGCCCCATTAAGCTTTGGCTCCAATCAAAGATCCTCTCTCTGTATCGGACTTACTTTATCTTCGAGGGCCTACTCCACCTCACAGACACGGAGCTCTGACAGCTGATTGATCTGTACTCTGGTTTCTTATGATTTAGATTCTTCCCCTCACCCTCAGGAAAGAGTGAAAAAGGAAGGATTTTGGTACACAGTAGCTGTGCGTTTCACTTTATGTGTTTTCACAGGAAAAGTGATCGCCGTTGTAATATAAAATTAAAAAAAATGTTTTCCACATCCTTCGCCTATATCAATCCATGACTATATCAGTTAAAATATTCAATAACTATGTTTATATTCTCTCTATTAGGCTATCTATCTGTTTGTGCATATCGGTGTGTTTGATGTGATTGTGTGTGTGTGTGTGTGTGTGTGTGTGTGGTTTGGTGGCAGATTGATGTGTTTGTGTCCCCTGTGCTGTTTTCCATCCTTTGTTTCGTGCTGTTGTTTGGACAGGCATAGGCTAGCTGGAGATGGGAATAAATGGGACTGTTAGGAGACATCCGTTATATGCTGACACAAAACCATTATAAAAGAACAACTCCATATGTTTGTGTGTGTGTGTGTGTGTGTGTGTGTGTGTGCGTGTGTGTTTTGCAGGCACGTACAGTACAGTATCTGTGCGTGTTCTATTGTGGGAAACAAATGTGGGTGGTATGTTTGTTTCTGCGTTGGCTTTTGTACGTGTATCCATGTATACGGATGCGGCCACTGACACTTGTTTTCATTATCGATTAAGCTGTTGATTGAGTGTAGATGTTTATTCTTGTGCCGTGAATCCATAAGTTGTTTGGTCTACAGAAAATACTAACGAGTTCAAATTGCTTGTTTTGCCCGACCAACAGTCCAAAAAAAAACAAAACAAGCCCTATTTAAGATCATATAATTTATTTTCTAGTAGCAAATGGTTGCATTTGAGAAGATGGATCCAAAAGCGGTTTGACATTTTTGCTCGATAAATGACTTACGATGACTCGTTTATTATCAAAACTGTCGTAGAATAACTTTCCACCCGCCAGCTAATACAAGAATATGTATTTATACATGTATATTATTGTAAAAATAAATATGTAGTATTTTTTTTCCAGCTAACTCTTATTATATTTTAGTTGCTGCATTGTCTTTTTTAATCTATAACTACCCATTGTTCCTCCCCCCCGGAGGTACTTTCACGGACGGCTAGTGCCATAAAAAAATTCCATTAATATAAACTGTAATCATTTTATTGATAAATTAGATTCTCCTTTCTTTTTTTTTTTCAGTCATTTTGGTCATTAAAAAAAAAACCCTGTAATGAAAATATTCCAGGTCTCAAATGTGTCATCTCAGAGAAAATGTCCTCCCAGTACAACATCTTGCATTAGTGTTATCTAACCCCAGTCTAATTGCATGTTATGAGTTTGCTTAAGAACGATTGTTGGAAAGGGTGTATTTGACAATTTGGGAATGCCCTGTCGTCGCTCTATTTTCAGGTATAAATGAATGCATTTTCAGTCTACATGACTCATGGTTCTTCCTTGTTTCTTCATTCTAAAAGGGAAACACATTTGTTTTCCTTTACCCAAGAGAACAGTTTATGTGCCGTATAGGAATATTGATTTTGCATCCATAATCTGATTTTTTTTTTCTCCTCCGTCCCCGCTGTGTCAAATCGTAAATGCAAATTAATCTATAATGAAAAGTTAATGAAATATTTATTTGATTAAAGGCACACAGCATGATGAGTATACAAGTGAAAGCTTAAAAAAAAAAATACCGTCTCCAGCGGGGGAGGAGGGGGGGGGGTTAAAAGGTTCATCGTATTTTCAGTTTATTGGTCCAGAAAATGTCAGAAGAAAACAACTTCCTTGTTGTGTCACTACCGGAGCGCCAAAAACACGACGTGCGTGTTTCCCTGCGTACCAAATTATGCAACAGAGCAAGGACGCAACATACATCAGGAGCCTCTCACATTACTCACGCATGATCAGACTGAACGAAACACAATGTTCCTGCTTTCCTGCTGTTTCCTTTTCGTATGTCCTCTCCTCCCTGGCCACAGACACCGTGTCCATCGCAGATCATTATCAGCACCTCACTAATAGATAATATAGTGCCAACAGAATCCTCTAACTGACATGCAGTCCATCAGGTTACACCAATTACAGATGACCATATTGATATAACCATGAACTAGTGTATCAATATTGCCATTTAGCCACTTGGGTTTGACATTCAATCTCCGCCTGTGCGACCTTGCTTTCTTCTGGGACTTATTCACGTCCTCAGAATTTAAGGTCAGTGTGGGGATTTCTCAATAACCTCTCGATCTTAGCAAATAGATTGTAAGCCGTCAAAGCGAGATATCGAAGGGTCTGCAAATTATAATGAAATAGGAGCAAAGAAATGGCAGGAGGTTATGAGAAATTGATCACGAGACTAACTCTTGGTGACCATCGCCGCTGATAGGTGGTTTAGATTCGTCTCGTCCGTATTAAGTCTTTGTCCCTTAGCTGCTACTACTTTCTCTCTCTCTCTCTCTCTAGGCTCTATGTATTGTGGCTTATTCTTTTCTTGCTCCGGCATTAGTTTTTGATCTTAACAACTCAGACAATGAATGTTCTCAGCCTCGTCGGGATTCAAAGGGAAGGGCTGGAGCCGCAATAGCATTTATTAAAAAAGAGCATGTGGACGTGCATGCTTGTGTGAGCGTGCGTGTCCGTGCTGGTATTGTTTGCCTGTTTGTGTTTGTTTGGCAAGGCACACGGATTGTGCCGCAGTGCTTTGCGGTGCTTCAGAAAAATAAATAGTCTGACTTCAATTATAATGGTGGATATGCAAAGGCACCTCGTTCATTAGTTTACTTTTGCTCTGTGAGAGGGGGGAGTGGATTTGGTGTATTTAGTATCAGACTGTTGTCCTAAGTAGCAAGGATTATTCTAATGCTCTGTCAGTAGCAAGGCCTAGGCCTAATTCCCCTTTCTATTCCTGATATCCATTACAAAGAATACACTAATAGACCCCTGTATTTCCAGTTCTATATGCTTCTTAACCAATTGAACTGTCATCTATGGGTCTGAGTCTGTCTGCGTAAGCTTCTGCACACAGAGAGAAAGCGAGCGAGCACATGTCTATTGATTATCTTCCCTGTATGTAGAGGAGGGTTGGCCCTGAAATGGGTCCATACAAAATAAAATGTAAAAATAATTTGAGAATTCATATTTATATATCTAATAGCTATATACTAACTACATGCTATTTCTTTTCAATGATGAATAAACACATTAGAATTGTAGGGACCTTCTGAAATCGATGAAGATATAGATGAAAAGAATCTACATGTCTGTGGCCCAACTTACAGATACTGGTTTCCAATGCATTTTTAGAAGATAACCGTTTCATTTTGTAGTTTGGCCAACTCGCAAAATCAATGCTTACAGCTTATAACACCGGAAAATGAGAAGCCTGTTAACAGCGTTGACCTCAAAGTTTATGGTGGGGCAGATGAGGGGGAGTGTAGAGCTGGGACAATTGTGTGCTCTGGTTCAAACCCTGTATGGGTATAAAGAAGAACATTGCAGCACGAAGACAGTGTTCACTGTCAGGATGTGTACAATTTTAAATGGGTGTATTATGATTCTAGTAAAGATTTTCAAAGATTCCAGCTCGTTTAATTTAATAATTGCACGTCTGTATTAAACTTAAACAGGCTAAATGCAGTCTCGGTTCCATCATTTGCATGGCAGTTGCACGGTTCACCCTGACCTAACATTAACATTGTGGGAAAGCTCTAGAACAATGATGTGCAGATATAGTACCATCAGCTGATTAATTGTCTTTCAGCTAATGGATACAAGATGCACGTTGGCTGCCAACCAGCCGCAGCAGGTGGCACACATTGAATATGCATTTTGTAATGCTGTAATGTGTTTAAAAAGGGTGAACAAAAAAAAAAAAAAAAGGATCAATTATACATTGAACCTTGTGATGGCTTTGAGAAAATGCTGAAAACTTTATTCAAATCCCCAGGGAACTTTGTTTCACCCCTGAAAATGTTCTGTGAATGCTGCGATTGCTTAGTTTGCTGTGAGTATTAGGGTATTCCGGTTTTGGTTCAGGATTCGGAGCTGTCCTCACTGTGCTTTCTCTGATAATGAGGGAGCCTCAGGCTAAGGGAAAATAAAGGAGTGTGAAGATGAGGCTTTCGCTGAGTAAGATGCGTAATGGGAATTTGGCAACTGGTTCACCGATCTAAAGGTAATGGACACTTCAAACATCCCCTAGAATCTTTCCTAGACTCCGTCTTTTTTGGTGACGGACCGGGTGACACTCGCAAAACCTGGAGAAGATGAGAATTCATAGTGTGTGGAGAAGTGGGGCCACAGCTATGTCTGATAGAAAGTTGTGAAAAAGGTGACGTTATTTCAGCCCTCAAAAAGAACAGAAGCAAAAAGTGCAGAAGGACAAAAAAGCCACAACACAAAGGTTATGAGAAGCAGCAGGAAAAAAAAAAAAAAAAAATGTAGTTTCAGTAGCGAGAGTGCAAATGAGTTGTCAGGCCCACGGCACTGTACATATTGGAATTAATGAAGGAAACTGTTCCAGCGGGGTTACACTCATACAATGTGAATAATTAATACGCAAGGTCACCGAGAGACACAGATGTAGGTGAGGAATCTTTGATGGCATGAAAGATGTGTGGTGTGTGTCTGGACTGTGTGTGAGATGACATTACATAATCGCTGAAAGCAGACAAGCACACAATCGTATTCAAACGTACCCCAGCAATGTTGGATGTGAAGCACTCGGTTCTTTTAACAACTGTCTTTTCACTTAACCCCGCGACCCTTAGTTTATTTTGCTACGTCTGTCAAATGTACCATTCTCGCACGGCACATGTGCAGCTTGCAATGACAACGGTGGCAGATCTATCGCTTGAAATTTGCAGGCATATTTTAATACGCTGTGTGTTCCACTTCACGTGGAAGTAAACTTTGATTTGTATGAAGTTCGGCTGAGAAGACAGCTGTTGATGGCAGATTTTATAAGATGTACTTAGCTAGCGTGAGCGAAGGCTCACACTAAAGCTACGCGAGGTGCTAGAAAACTTCCGCTGACTTTTTAATGTTTTTATCTGATTCCTTTTTAATACAAAAATCCAAACTCTTTAGATACTGAATATTGCCCCTATTAGAGCCCCTTGCACAGCGTTTTTGCAAGTGAGTAGGCCTGCCCTGCTTAGTTACGGTTGCTAAGCTGTTATTGGACAATCAATGGAGTTGAGCGAACTGTCAATTGAGTGATTTTGTACTTTGAAGAAAAGAGAACAATCTGAGCTATGTTCACATTTACCAGAGAGAGAGAGAGAGAGAAACAGAAGAGCAAAGTTGCTGCAATTGCTAAGTGACTGACTCTGCAGTGGAAAGTTATTTCTGATGGACTAAAAAAGAAACGTTATCTCAGCTTTAGTGCGCAGCCCCTCCTCTGTCTGCCACTTCTTCTTTTCTTTTTTTTAACGGCTCTGTACCTCCACTTTCTCTCCAACCTTAATTCTTATTGACCTGCTGGTTATTGCTCACTGCTACTCATCTCTGTCACAGCAGCGCTATTAGAAACTGTGACTGCAGGGCTTCTTTCCCTCTGCTACAGTCTAACTTTAGCACCATAGATAAAAGACATGCAGTCTCTTACACAGGTGCATGGACACTTCACTACTCTTTACACTTTAATTTTTTTTATTAAAGAGCCATCCGAGTGGCAAACGTTTTCTAAAGCAAGTGGTCATTATGAACATGGACGGGGTATTGTAAAACGAATCCTGCTGCTTAAGGGAAAAGAAAACAATCTATTAGCTAGTACAAAAAAAAAATGTTCTGACATCTGGACACCCAGGCTGAATAATACACTAATTATTATAGCAGGACTCATTTATTTCTGCCCCATTTAACAGAAATTGCATTTATTTTCCTATAACCCACAACTGTGCAAGACTCGTGTGTGTATCCCCTGTGTAGGCACGCAAACACACCTGATGATCCAGATGATTTTGACAGCCTACACTTGCCCAAAATAAGTCAAAGTGCTACTAACTGGAGCTGATTCTCATTCCAAATCGGCCCAAGTCCATATCCTCGAATACTCACCACATCTGGCTGCCACACATGAGCCAGCCTTGGCTTCCGCTTGGCCTTCCAGGTTCAGTACACAGACCGGACTCGGCTGCCAACTTTTGAGCAAAGGTTGTCAATGCCTCTCAAAGATCAGACATGGCTGATAAAGTAAAGACAAAGTTTGCTAATAGACAAGTCTCAAGTAGACACGTTTCAAATCTTGTCCAGGAATGTTGTGATAAGAAGAAAGGATCAAGTGATTGAAAACCTTTTGAATGTCCAAATGTTGAGTCCAAATGTTCCCGTTAATGTTTGCTGTGAACCATTCATGTTGGGAAGCTTGGACGAGTTTCACGAAGATGTTTGTTTTAACTTTTAAACATCTCATCGGTTGCCGATTAGATCACAAATCTAATTGCTGTTCTCGAAATGCAAAACAGCTGAGCAACCTCAAATTTGACACGTGCTCAAATTCACACATGCATCTGAATACATACATGCAGACACACATAACAATTTCACATCCACACACATTACATACTCTGAAGCCGGTGTGGTGGTGCATCATATCTGTTTACACTGGTTAAATATTGATGTTCGAGATCTGTCAGCAACATTGGGCTCAGCCCACGCCTACCTCATCAGCTCCCCTCCTTACTAATGTATGAACAAATATGATTTATTAATTCCCCCCAGCTCATCCCATACTCCAATTGTTTCAAAAGTTTCTGACTGCGTAATTTGCCACCCATGTTTATCAGCCTGGTTTTGCAACTCGGAACACAATGAGGCACAGAGAAGAATGTCGAGCGCTGTCATGGGAGAATTCGATAAAATATGCACAAATTACAAAGTGGAGACAATTTTCGTGCTCTTCTCACTCTACCCCACACCCCCGCCTTCTCATTTCCCTTTTCATCTCTTCATAGCTCGCAATTTCGCTGATAAGTGCGCGTCTGTGCGCCTGACAGTCGCAAGCATATGGAGTGTGTGTGTGGTCCTGCCAAGCATTGGAGAAATCACAGGCAGGATGGCAGCACTGTAGCGCATTAGAGTAATCAGAGGGAAATTATCGCCCTTAAGTAGCTTTTGGACATCTGCATGGGATGCACGCATATTGTAGATACAGCACACACACATACACACACACACAGACGAACCAGCTTGCTTAGATACCTGACAGCGAACAGATGGACTCAGCTCAACCTGTTTCATACACCCTTCTCTACTTTAAAAGAGTAATCATAGGAAACTGAAAGTTGCCGCTCCCTCAAGCTAATCTTTTTTTTTTAATAATCACATGAGTAAAACCTCTTTTGAATGAAGAAAGAAAACAGGAAGTCAGATGTGTATGAGCTCGCGGAGAGTCGTAGTCAGTCGCAATCTCCCGACTCACCGTCTTTTGCACCATGCATGGTGAAAGAGATAAACTGTCAATTTGATAGGTGTGCGTTTACCTTGGGAAATACAGACGTTTTATTCAAGCCGGCTGTTGCCTTGTGCTTAAACCACTTGGCATGTGGTGGGATGTTGTTGCATATTGTTGTGTTCTTTTAATTTGGAAATAGAGACGCTTAGAAATCAATTTCAGAAAACTTCTCTTCATATTAACTGTATTTATTCCATGATGATATGGTACCATTACACAAGTACTCAGCTGAGGACCCATTTCACTGTTCACAGACCACATTAAAGTAGTTACTCTGTCTCACAGATCTCCTGTTTGCAACATATTTTATACCCGCCGCCTTTCAGGTATAGTCTTCTCCCATTGGTTGGCTGGGGCCAGGTCCTATTGTGCCCCTTGTTGGCACTTAGGCGTGTCCCCGCCTCTTAGTGCTTCTCTGCTCCAATCAGATCTTCAGTCACCCTTTTAGGTGGTGTACTCTTCCGCTTCCCAGTTTACAAATATTGCTTCTTATTTCACAGTAGATTGGCCACTAAGTTACTTAATTCAATAACATCTTACATATCACATATTACATCTAAATAAGGACACAATAAGGCAAATTGTAACAGTTTACATATTGATTATTCTCACAATAAAGAGTATATTTGCAGCTCAAACGCTTTTATTAAATTCATTAATCTTTGCTGGTTGTTTCCTATTTCTCACCAGCTTGTAAATAATGTAAACACAGCAATTATTGTTCCATACCAGTAACTGCAGTTTTTTGCTCAGTGAATAGTAGTAGTTTTTTTTTAAACTCTCACATACTTGGGTTGATAGCTGAAACAATATATCATGTCTTTTTAGCCAAGCTGGCAGCATTACTCTGTCAATCACCATCGGATGCACCGACATGACATTTTGTACAGACATTCGTGATACCCAAAGGATGACTCCTAACTACTTTGGTGATCCTCTTACTTTAAATCTACCGCCACCAGCAGGTCAGTTTTCAATTCTCCAGTAAAACATCTACACGAAGATGACTTTGCACAACATTTGGTTTAAGCATTCATGTTCGCAGACAATGCCTCGTAGTGATTTTTGCAGCTGTGGCTCAGGAGGTCGAGTGCACCAGTCGGAGGGTCGGCAGTTTTATGCCCGGCCTCTACGGTCAGCATGTCGAAGTTTCCTTGGGCAAGATACTGAATCCCAAATTGCTCCCGATGGCCAACGGTGTGTGAGTGTGTGTGTACGGTTATCACTGATGAGCAGGTGGCACCTTGCATGGTAGCCTCTGACTCTGTATGAATGTGTGTGAATGGGTGAATGCTGATGTGTTGTAAAGCGCTTTGAGTGATAACAAAGATTGGAAAAGCGCTTCATAAATGCAGTCCATTTATTAACTTGTTAAGTAACTAATTATGACCAAATGCCTGCAAATTAAATGTTGGTCCCGTCAGCCTCAGCTGTACTTTGTGTTTATTGATCATTCATAAATGCTAGCATGCTAACAAGCAAAACTAGTATGGTTGAGCATTAAACCTATACTTAACATCGGCGTTAACATCTTATCTAGCAGCTCGAAGCACCACTGTGCTTATGTTCAGCTTCAACCGCCTGTAGCACAGTTGTAGACTCTTAGTCATGTTCAGCTAATCAATTATTTATTGTTGTCAAAAACCTAAAGAAGTGAATTTCCAATTACCTATAACAGGAGAAAGCAGAAGATCCTCACATGCAGGAACTAGCACATATTAAACTGAAAGTCAAAATGTCTGTCTGTTGATCGACATTTTACTAATTGATTAATTCATAGAATGTTTTAACACCACTACTTTCGCATTACTCCTTGGTTCCCAGTTTAAACCAGTTTAAAAATGTTCCACAGTGCGTAAAGTTGATCATATGTCAGGCTCTGTGATGAAAACCAGAAAATGAATGTGGGTAACGCTTACTTTATGTAAATAAGCTTGCTTGGAAGATGTATGACACAACCAATTAGTGTGACTTAATTTACCATCGAGTATTACATCTAAACCCTATTTATAGGTACTGCATACCCACTGTGCACAACTGCAATACAAAGCATTTCACACAAAGATACAGCACAATACAGAGTGTTTCACTCGTGAGAGCTGCAACAAAAAAGAAGATAATAACACATCAGTCATGTCACAGTAAGTATTGTAGCTGTATTGCAGTACCTCTTTGTTAAACTTTCCAAAAAAAAAAATCTCTCTCCAGAGGTATGGCTGTGCTGGATGTTGCTTTGTTGTACGCGTTCACCTCATCCATGGCGTCCCTTTTCAGACGATGTGGTCAGACGTGTCTCGCACGGCAAGCGACTCTTCGAATATGTGCGGCTGTCAGGTCCATTTTGTGCCGAGGTTTCTAAGAAAAGGAAAAAGGAAAGAGAGAACGCGGGGGGTCGAGCGAGTACCATCAAACCACATTGTGTCAGCTTGTGTCCGCAGGAAGCCTGGTGCGAGTTTGATGGGGCCCTCATCTGCCTGTCCCCTCTCCCCTGGTTCTCATTTCACAGGTGGACGAGCACATTAGTTCCAGCCCTAATCCATCATCATGGATCCTGGCTCACATGTCCGGAATACACGCTAACAGACACATGTGCATCTACTTCCGTAAATAGAGCTGAACACAAATGCACACATATACCAGGGCCATGTCAACTGGGATGCATGGAAGGTCAATGAAAAAGACAAAATGCTCTTTGCACATAAGAGAAGTAGAGAGAAGAGCGATCACACACACACACACACACACACACACACCAATGAATCGGATGCATATTGGCCTTCGATGTTAAATTTAACACATCTCAAATTGTCTTACACTTTATCTCAGCCCTGCTTCTGCAATTCACAAGCATTTGCCTTGTTGCACACTGCTCTCCACCCACTTACAGATCATTCCATGTCACTGTTCTGCGGGTGGTAGGTCCTCTCTATATACATGGCACCAGCCCGAGGTGAAATTTTCCATTTTGACATTCATGAGGATCGTCATCTATGAAAAGCGGCTGAGTAGTGCTGCTGCTATCAAGGATGCTACACTGTTGTGGGGAAATGTCAGCAGGAGCAAGGAACGGCAGGGGTGGGGGGGGGGAGTGTGACAGAGCATGAGCTATGGTCATGAGTGTTACATACTATTTCTGCATGTTTCTCTACCTCCGTTTGTACTCATGCATCTAAAAGCAAAAGCACCCAAACTACCTAGGGGCTAGTGTCCCATTTTTAGTGCTGATGTGCATTTAACCTCACAATGATGTTATAAACACTCCCTTAACAAAGTATAAAAAAAAAAAAAAAAAAAAAAAAATTCAATCCAACTCCTCTAGCTACTGCTGCCATGGGAGCAATTTACAACTTTTTCATCTCAGGGCTATTTGTCTGCTTCCACACCACTGGGCTTTCTCTCTGTCTCTCTGTGTTTGTGTGTGTGTGTTTGTGTGTGTGTGTGTGTGTGTGTGTGTGTGTGTGTGTGTGTGTGTGT
>CALSCE010010855.1:6918936-6928478 GCA_943593645.1 Bovichtus variegatus | reverse complement strand
GTGTGTGTGTGTGTGTGTGTGTGTGTGTGTGTGTGTGTGTGTGTGTGCGTGCGTGCGTGCGCTATGTATGCAAGACTTCATCCTAATTTGCAGCATTTAAAAAAAAAAAAAAAAAGAAATAAAAACGGAGAGTAGCAAAGAGAAAACCCTGCTGCCCATGGCTCTGGCCCACCTACCACATGCTCCATGCCAACAGACAACCTTCACTGGAACTTAATTATTAAAAGAATGGGTGGGAGTACCAAGGCGGCTCCAATTAAAAAGCTTTTATGGATAGTTGATTTTATTCACCACAGGTTGTTTTTTGCTCTGCGGGTTAGAGCCATGCTGGAAAGAAATCGGAGCCAAGCTGTGTATTTTAACGAAATCTTCTGTACTGTACATCTCTCGTCTTTGACAAAATGTTGTGCAATGTCAAGGTGCAACACAAGCGGCTCTCTGATGCAGTTCAAAAACACTTTGTTTTACATAAAAGATGTATATGGATCAGCCATACATGGTCACGCCGTCACAGTCTCTCCCTTTACGTTTCTGATGCCACTGCAGCACAAGTTGAGCTTGAACACGTCACCTGCATAGAAACGTCAAACCCACACTGTTTTGGAATTCAAGTTGAGCCCATTATTTCCTGTGTCTGCCGTGGTTTGAGGAAAGATCCCCTGATGCATAGCATTTCACTGGACGCCGCATAATTCGGTTATTCATTATGGCCATTTAGTGTCGAGCATCAGCAGACAGTTGACAATGACTCGAGAGCCACTCAGCCGTGTCAGCTCAGTGAGACCAGCTCCACCCTGCAAGTAGCTCCACCTTTGGTAGCTCAGGATGAAAACAACTCTTTTCTTTCTTCTCTCTCTTTGCGAAGTACTGATTTAAATCCGAACCACGATGTTTCTTTGTGGGTTATGTTAGCACTGGCTAATATTGCCTTGCAAGATTATGATCACTCCTTTTTAATTCCACTCTAGACTTGTTGAGAATTTTTTCAAAATGGAAGGTTTTTTTGAAAATTAGAGTCAAATCGAAGGACTTTTTGAAAATGTAGCAAATTTTTCGAATACTAAAGATTTTTATAAAATTACAGTAATTTTCTCGAAATTGAAGGTTATTTTAAAAATTGTGGTCTTTTTTAAAAATATAAGATTTTTTTGATAATTTAGGTAATTATTTCAAAATGGAAGGTTTTTTGAAAGTTAAAGTAATTTTTTGAAAATTGAAGGATTTTTTTTTTTTTTTAAATGAAGGTAATTTTTTCAAAAATCAAACGTTTTTTGAAAGTTGAGATCTATTTTTTTGATAATTTAAGTAATTTTTTTTAAAATTGAAGGATTTTTTTGAAAGTTCAGGTTATTGTTTTTAAAATCGAAAGATATTTAAAAATGTTTTGATAATTTGTTGTTTTCTGGATCCGGAGCTGTAGTGCTAGACTTACAGAACCAAAGGAAGAATACCAATTAGGTAACAGGAGTTAAATTTCATAGATCGATCTGATAAAATGTCAGCCAGTACATCTTTGAGAATAACAATACACGTGGGTCCAACTTTGACACTCTGAGAAAAAAGTTCCCGCCGAGAGGAGTAGATAATTGGGAGGCACTAAAAAATGCTTTTTATAATTAGGATGAACAGATGTGTTGGATCTGGATCCCAGAATGAACTAGGCATTCATCGATCATTTAATCATTCGATGAAGGATTTATCCATATTTTCTAATTGATGATTCCAGACTTTATGAAAGATTTGTTTTGGCTTATCGTCAAGAATTCTGTGTTATTTACAATGCAAGTGATTCCTCTCAGCGCTCAGATTACGGTTTAATAGTGTTGATAAACAGAAGCCACCTGATCTTGGCAATCTGTTTTGTTTTGATCATCCGCTAGCAGGGAAATGTAGATTAATTAGCTACAAATGGCAAACTAAATTGAATGAAACACAGCAATCAGACGTGTGCCGGGTATTGAGGAGAAAAGGACAAAGTGATGGAATGTGTTTAGGCTTCTTTTAGGCACAAATTGTTTGTTTCATCTCAACCTTTTAATGAATGTTTACCCACAAGTGCGGTGACTTTTTTTCTTTTGCATGGCAGGTGACCCAGTGTGTATCCTCATTGATTTTGGTCAGGACTAACGCTGCTCTGACGGTCAGGCGGCTGATGTTGCAGCTATACTGTGTGATCAATGTATAAAGTATACCAATATCCAATGCATTTGAAGTTTTAGTTTCTTTAAACTGTGACCGCATTCATATTTTGTATTAATATACAGTCTTAGTCTAATACTCAGTAACTGTAACCTGTAACCTGCAACTGTAACCTGTTGCAAAGCTGTTGCTTTGCTCTTCTCCATCACCTTATTGTTGGACGAAGGGTTATTCTCCACCGTTTGTCACTTTCTTCTCCGTCTGCTGACCCTCTGCCCATTTTTCTCTTTTCTTCTTCCTGCATAGACTTTTTATTTTTATTTTACGGAAGACATTTTGACCCGTCACAGTAGGAAAAACACAGGTGTATAAAAAAAAAAAAAAAAAGAATCATTCAGCTGCTTTGGTTTCAGGGTCCTGGTATTGTGCGTGCTCGCTTTTTTTTTGAATAGAACAGAGCCATTGTTAGTGTTATTAGTAACACCTGTGCTTTTCCTACCATTACAAGTCAAACTGTCTGTTGTGAGAAAGGCCCATTGTGAGTTTGAAGTGTTTGTGACACTCGGAAACATCTATTTATTATTTTACAGCAGCATTTTGTTATAATAATGCATTAAAACATTTTTTTTTGAAGTATTTTTGACCCAGTGGGGTTTATCTGAACTAAATCATCTTATGAAGCCCAGCACTGCTGGGAGCTTGGTTTTGCCTGCATTTGTTGAGATTGCAGAAGGGAGGCTGAGTTAGATGACATTTAACTTACTCAGCATTTTTTTCCCCTAAAGTCCAGGGCCAGACATAACTGATTGACTTGGCCAACATCCCTTAGTTTGTCAGATCCAAAAGCATTCAGATTGCAATGCCTTCTGCCTTCACCTACACCTACACCTCGCATTAACATACATTGAAGTGCAGTGCATTTACCATCTTTGGTGTTGATTGATTTTACTTCACTTTTAAGGCTGTAGCTGTATTCATGGTGCTGTGTTGGATTTTGTTACATTAAATGTGCTTGTAATATTTACTGTATCAGTATTTATACAGTCCGTCCTGGGAGAACTAATGGGGAGTTTTCCGATATCCACTGCAAGGGTCTAAGGACAGAGGGTGTGATATGGATTGCAAAGCCCCCTGAAGCACATTTATCATCTGTGATATTGGGCTTTATAAATAAATTTGATGAATTGATGAGTCACCATTTCCCACAATCCTGACTAAAGTCTTTGTCCATATTTGAGTTCATGTTTGTAAGTGAGTGAACCACCCTTGAAGTAGTAAATACGTGCTTTAGGAGCACAATGGTTGGTTCAATACTGAAACATCCTTGAAATTACTTCCCCTTGTGTCTATCCAGCCTCATAGCTGTGGATACCGGTGCGCTCTCTAAATCACATATAGACATTCCAACCCACGGCTATACAAGGATCGATGGCCAGCCCAGGTCCGGTAATCGACTGGGTTTCTCTCTTGCTGTCTCCGTCTGAAGGCTTACAGTAAAGATGGCCTGTCTGCAGCTCCGTGGGCACTCGCTGTTCAGACATTTGAGACATAATGTCACTGTTGCTGGACTTTATCCAGCCTGATAAGCAGAACTGCAGTTGAGGAGAGCAGACAGCTGTTAGCCAGCTTCCCATTTCACTGTGAACAGGATTAGGTCCACTGCCTGGAAATTGTTTCATTGCTTCCAACAAATTGCAGACGAGGAATAGGCGGCAAAAAGGCTTGTCATTATCCATCTTAAGAGCTTGAACAGGCTTCGTGAAGATTTTTAGCCATTCATCGCTGGCTAGCGTTCGCTTCAGCATCTCAAACCAACAGCTTTGGTTCCATCATTTGCCTCAACGAGACGCTAGATGCTCCCAATCCCTTCATCTAAAACACTGCATATAAGTTACTCTCCAAGGACTTAATTTTTTGTCAGCCAGCCAGCCTTCCTTCCTTTCTTTTTTTTTCTTAGTTTTTTTTTAATCTACTTCGGACATCTTTGAGGAACATCTTTAAAGAAATTGCAAGATATTCCCAAAATGGTGATATGAGATGGATTTTTATGTTGAATGTGTTGTCTTCAAAGCTTAGCAGAATTCATCCTTAGCTGGAAGAAATTCAAACTGATTCCTCTGCCAACACACAGAGCATATTGGACTTTTTTTTTTTTTTTGATGGAACAAAAACAAACTCCTTTGCCTATAGGCTGTGTGTGTAAGTGTGTACGAAATAAATGTCCGACTACGCTGCTGGACATTAGCAGAGTTCAAAATGGACCTTGGTATCGCAGCACTACACATCTTGCTACTAATTTAAGAAGAATATTCTCTGACTGTAAAGAGAGGAGCAGTCAACACAAGGCGAGTTGTGCTAGCGTTTAGCAGCTAATGCTACTTCCATCTGGCCCCTACCTTCTCCCAGTCAAAAGCAAGACTTACTAAAGCCAAATCACTTTTTTATTTAAGGCGGAAGACTTCATTTTCGGAGTATTTGTGATTAGTTTTTTGAAATAAGTAATTTTTTTCTGCTTTCACGCTAGTATTTAAAAAGGAACATTTTGGAATCCTAATTGGCTGTATCAAATTGTTTTCGAATCATACCTCATTCAAAAATTCCTCCGTATCATTGTGGACCATCGAGATGTGTATCATATGGTTGGCACTTATTGAGTAAAAAAAACCCCAGGATATGGCTGATCACAACATCGTACTCCAGCCGCATTCAATTTATCTCCCTTATGAAGCCCTGACAGTACTTGTATCAGTCTGCTGAGCACAGCACAGAGACACAACATTAAATGTCTCTGTTGCATTGCAGACTTTGTGGGAATTTGTGTCACAGCTGTGGCGAAACCAAAATGGTGGCCGAGGAGTGAATGGAGGCAGCTGGTTGATGGAAAGCCGAGCAGACATGCACACATGCACCGGGTTGTTATTTCTAGGTTAAATTTACTTCAATTTATTCTCATTGCACTGGAAGGTTGAGCCGGCACAGTTGCTGCTGCCTGCTGGTCATTTTCCCTCTCTCAATTTTGTTGTTGGGGACCCTTGGCTGACTAAGTGCTCCAAATGGATTCAGCCTTCTGCCAGCGTCTTCCTTTGTTTCTCTGCGGCTTCCCCCCACCTTCAGCCACCGCTCCCTCTCACGGCTTTTTACGTTATGTTTTTAAAGTTGGGCGAGCAGACAATAGATGTTGAGGGATGAGAGCAAATAGAGCACTATCAATGAGAGAGTAGTTAATGGCTACAGCTAGAACTTCAAAATGTGACCTAAGTTCACCAGCTTGGTTTGTGAAAGAGAGGTACGGGTTTTCAGGATCTGCCAGAACGTTCGTGAGAACTTGATAAAGAGATTAACTGCCAATCATAACATGTGTTTCCTACTCCATAAATTGAAGGCGGTTCTGTGGTCACCACACATCTGTGCATGTTAATGCGTTCTTGGAATCACTTCGCACTCTTGTTTCACGGAGATGATGGAGGAGGAGGCGAGCTGGAGAGAAAAAGGAGGAAAAGGATCTAAAAGTTAAACAGCATGCTGATATTTTTACTTCCTGTCTGGTGTTCCTCTGTGATGGGCTGGCAGCTGCTGCCAACGCAGGCTTCCAGTTCAGCAAACATCTGGGCGTCCCAGACCTCCCATGCCTGCTCAATGTGTGCAAAAAGAGAGAGAAGCGGAGAGGGACAAGCTGCATAATAACGCTGTTCTAAAGGTGAGGGATAAAAATATGGCAGGGAGGAAGGTGAAGATAGAGAAAAAAGGAACCGCTTCATATCTCATTACACAATCAACAGAGGACTTAAGGAAATATGTAAAAATGTACCGCATACTGATTTCCCTGGACATTCTTTTGGCAAAACCTAATTTATGTTACTTGTGATTTTTTTTTGATACCATAATCTCTTCATTTAGACTTCCGAACACAACTCAAATAGACACTTGTATTGATCAGGCTTTTATTTTCGGTGTTTTTCGCCTTATCTACTCTGCAGCGTTTCGTCAAACGGCTAAATCCTCCGGCGCATATTCCAGGTGGTTCACATATCTGCATGACGCTAACGTCCATACTTGATTGGATTTTGTTATCTCTGTAATTGTTTTAATCAGCCAATCACAATTAGCCTCCAGGAAAAATAGACAGAGAGAGGCACAGGGAGAGAGAAGGGGAGGGGGGCATCAGTCCATTACTGATGGAGCATATTTTTGCAGTGATTTATTTTCATTCTGATAAATTACAAAAAATGTGCCAAACAGCAAACTTAGTTTACCTGGGGTCAGTAATTAATGAGACACTGAAGGATTATTTGGTCACAGCAACAATGGATTCACGGCCAAGCTGTCAGTCAGGCATCTGGCATCTAATCGCATCATCTTTCTCAACAAAAGGGCCCATTGAATATGGGATGAATTCTCTAAGCAATGTAAAGTGGCCGACATAGAAAATACTGAACAATTCAAGACTCGAGAGGCAATTGACCGACTGACCTTGCATTTTTATTTTTACACGTAAATAGGAGGATGCTGTATTTCTTCTTGTTTTTTCTTTTTTTTTTTTCTTCTTTTTCTTCTTCTTCTTTCTCTCTGAGGTGTTGTTACCTGAGTCAGTTTGCTCCCCTTTTGCAAGCGAAACCATTTAGCTGAAATGCACAGAGGGAGAGTAATTACTACAAAGTTTTAATTTGTGAAAACTGCAAGTGTATAGCCACATGAACTTCACACTTTTTCATTACAGCGTGATGCTATGCAAATCATTCCACTGCTGATGTATGCAGTAGGACTAAGTTACATGTTCTGAATACATAATTAACTTGATGCCCCTTTTATCAGGACCTAAAATATGCCAGTTTATCAGACTATGTCATGGAAAGAATATTGTGTCTAATACCTCCATACTGTCGGTGGTTTTGTCCCGGTGCCCTGCGCAGACATGACACCTGCCCACCCGCCCGTCTGCACTCATCGTCATCTGATATAACTATAGACATTCGTGTAATATTATTAGACGTACTATTTTCAGCAAATTCATCTATATTATCCATCGTGCTACTAGCTGGTCGCACCAGCCTGGTCGAATAGCAGTCTAGCTACTACAGTGTTGCCGGGTCGGTTCACAAGCTCCTTTTTGCCGATATAATCCATCGCGAAGCCACCCAATTGGACAGTAAATCGGCCAAACCGGCCACATTTCTTGAGCGTTAAACTTTCCGCCCCAGATCCAGTTATTTCCGGCGCGCAGTGTCACCATGAAAATCCGAACATATGACCACCCGCCACTGTCTAATCCTCAAGAGCATAATATGTTACTTTTAGTTTCTTTTCTGTCAGCTGCTCATAAGATTTAGTTTGAATGATTTTCTTTTGTTGGTAGCTTAAATATTCTGTTGGCAGAAGTACTACTTCGTCTGAGACTATAATCCATCACTGTAGACTCTGCACTGCCTTTTTTTTTATGCAACATTGTTTTTGTTTCTTTGTGATACTCAATTGATCTCCAAAGGAGAAATTCATGTTTTTGAGTTTTCTGTTTTCCAAGACGGATTAAACAGACTGAGAGATTGAGTATGGTACTTAGCACGTCTTACTCACTGTTTCTAATTCTTCCATTCCAAATGACACTTTAAGGTAGGAAAGAAAATATGGCATGAGTGTCTGTGCATTTCGAAAATTCCTTGCAGAAAATTGCCAATGATTGAATAATCAACGCAGTACTACTTCTTCTTTTGGCATTTTGCTCACTTAAAACACTTTTCTGTAAGTGCTTGTACATGTTGAATAATAAAGTAAAAGCTATATCTTCATTTACTCCCTGCATCTGTAGTTATATTTCATAAAGAAGTACACAGACACTGATTTGGTTGCGTTCTTGCTAATCCAGTGATAAAGTTTTAGAGCATATTTTATTTCATCTCTACATTAGGTTATTGCTTGCTTGCTGTGGATGCCAACACCAGAGCTTTGTTGGCATCTCTGCTTTACTGAACACAAGACCATGACTGAAAAGAAACTGAGAACAGCTGAGAATGATCCATCTCTTCTCTGTCAGTTGCTGACAACATAGTGACCTCAATTGAATGTTTTATAATTCTTAATGTTTCACAAAACTTGAAAGTGTTTCCTTTATAGTTCCTATGCCATTCGCAACTCACTTTTGGTGCATGTTAGTGGATTTGTTTGTTAAAGCATTACGTCTAAGTTTAATTAAGTTCTCAATGACTTTAGTGTTTATAGTTTATTGTACTATACACAAGGCATTAATCACAGAATGCAACCCAATGTGAAAATGTGACAACACACATCCAGATTGTGCAGCCCTAACATTTGTGAAATGAATACAAAGCCATACAAGAGACCATCTTGCAATGGGATCACTAAAGTGGCCCCCTTCCGCACTTCTTAACCCCTTACTTCCGGCACCCTTTCTCAAACCACACCTATCTTCAAACTCAGCCTCCATTTGATCTCAACTACACACCTGTGAAGGTCTTTGGCGCCAAATCAGGCCAGGGTCCACGCCAATCTTCCCACATCCACATAGATGATGACAAAAATGATGATTATACAAAAGGTAAATGCTTTAACTAGTGTCACATATTATGAAGTAAGGTGAAAAAACAAAACTACATTAGGAGGTGAAATTGCATTGGTGTCCAGTGAATGGGAACAGCAAGCCTGTACATACTTTGACAAATACTGCCATAGTTTTTGATCACAAAGCCTCATATCGGCCTTTCAGAAAATTCCAGTTTTAATTAGAAGTAGAAGTAAGTAGAACTTAAGTAGAAAGCCAGCTAGGGTCAAATGTCTGTAATGACAACAGCAGCAATGCTGTGAATCAAAGTAAACCTCCGGGTGAGTTGAATATTCTGAGATTTGGCTACCATTTGAGCAGTCACATAGGAAATGTATGAGCTATACAGATAAGTAAAGAAGTATGAGTAGTTAATATCCTGGTGTCGCTTTGTCAGAATGGATCCACGTGCCAAAAATATCAATACTAAGTGCTGCTCTGCAGAAGGACAAATCATTATTTGCAGTTCAGTATCTGAATACGCTTAATATTTTTCACTTGACACGATGTGAATAGCCTGACTCAATGTTCAGGGTAAAAGTTGAGCACTTAATAAACAGTGTTGAGCAAATGGACACATTTTATAGCTGCAATTAACCAGGAAACAAAGGGGTCGTTGAAATCGAATAGTCGGATTTAGATAGAGTGGTTGTCCACCGGTTGGAGGGTCAGTGGTTCAATCCTCGTCAAAACCCCAAATTGTGTGTGTGAGTGTGTGTGAATGTTTACTGATGAACATGTGGCACCTTGTATGGCCGCCTGTGACTCCGTATGCATGTGTGTGAATGGGTGAATGCTGACATGTGTTGTAAAGCCCTCTGAGTGTTCGCTAAGATTGGAAAAGCGCGAT
>CALSCE010010855.1:6896436-6913936 GCA_943593645.1 Bovichtus variegatus | reverse complement strand
CAATAGATTTGTACACCCAGCAGACACGGGGCACCATTAAGGGTCTGATTAACATTCTTTTTCTTTTTTTTTTTTGCTCTGATTTGGTCTCCCAACACGTCGGCAAGTTCTCTGCTGAACACACGGAGGATCCGATACCAAGCTTTCATCCGACTCCTGGTAAAACAGCGAAGGAGTAAACTCCCGGAACGTCATTAGTGGCTTCGTTGTAATTATTGGATTTCAATCACTTACGTCACTCATGAGTAGAAAAAAATCATAACGTTACAATAGCACGCTAGTAATGCATCGCTAACCGAGTGGAAAAAGGGTATTTAACAAAAGGCATATTAGTGTGCGTTTGTCTTTGTTTGTGCGAGAAGAAGCCATAAAGTGCATTAGCACATAGTGGGAGCTCTTATGTTTCATTTTTTTTCACAGCCGTGAATCTTCTCGGGGGTTTTCAGATATAATTATTTCAGATGCAGTTTTGTTCGGAGTCCTTCGAGGGAAGAGATTGTGAGTTGTAATTCTGGGAGTAAATGGCTGTTGAGAGATTTGCGACAGTTAAAAAAAACGATTATTATTATTATTTTTTAAGGAAGGCGAGAGAGAGGGATGACTGCAGTTACAGGTTTTATTAAAGGTCACGAGTGGCAGAGTGAAATCTTTAAACACTACTGTGGGGATCTACTCTTTCATTCTCTCTCTCTCTCTCTCTCTCTCTCTCTCTCTCTCTCTCTCTCTACCAATGCTCTCTCATTCCTCTCTCTCTCTCTATGTGGTCTTCCATTTATCAGTTTCCTGTCCGGAGAAACATCCCAAGCTGTGATCTCTAAATTTCCATCCAAGGATCAGGTATTGATCAATCTCCTCCATAAACCACTGTCTGTCTTCCACTCCCCCTGCATTTTCCGTACCTGTTTATCTCTTCTCATGAATCATTCCTCATAATTCTCTCCCTGCTTCCAGTACCTCCCCTTCTCTTCCACGCAAACACTCCCCTCCTGCTGCTTCTCCTTCCTCTCTCTGTTTCCCTCCTGGGCAGCTCCTCCTCCTCTCTTTTCTGCATTCTTTTTTTTTTGTTTTGTTTCCCCCTCTTTGCGCATCTGTCTTCTCAGTCTCTGTTTCTCTCCTTCGCTACAACTCAAAAATCAATTCAGCAAACTTCATTGGCACGAATGTCATTTAAATCTTTTTCTCATTATTTGCCAAAATGCCAAAGCCACTAAGAAGGATGCTCTAAAAGGATCCATTCTTCTATCGAGAGAAAAACAAAACTAACCAAATTAGTAGATAAATCTCTCTTTCTCTCTCTGTCTCCGTCTGCAGTTGGTTTTATGTAGCCACCAATGGCAGGGGTTCAAGCTGTGATGGAGTGCCAAGATGAAGGCTCCATCATCATTAATATTATTCATGATTTAGACGCATAAAACAAGTCCTTCGTGAAGTAAACAGGACATGCCCGCGGTAAAGAGAAGCCTTGGCCCCTCTGCTATAAATTGCCTCCGCAAAAGGACACTTTGATATTCCGAGCTTTATTAGGATGCCCTTTCTTTTGGCATTGTAAGAGAAAGTAAACTGCCATTCGGAATTAGATTTAAAGCCCTTGGGTGGTGGAAAAAAGTTGTGGAGATATGGGAGACGATAGAAGACAGATAGGGCAGGGTCTACTGTGAAATATGACAAGAAATCAGCACGTAAAATGTCTTGCTTGTCAACAACTCGCCAGAAAGGCTAAGTCATAATGACTTTGACCGTAATTGATTAAAAATGGGCCTTTTCAATGAGCAAGTCGAGAAATGTGTATGAAAATATGTCAGTTGACAAGTACAGGCTTGTTTTTTCTTTCTTTTCTCTCCTTTTGGCTTGCTGTTTCATCATTGTGATCTCCTGCACAGTCAGCGGCAGAGAGCGACACGGAGATGAGAGCAAATAGAAAAAGAATAAGCAACATCTCATATTTATTTTGGTAGGAAACAGAGCTGGGGCGATGGTAGACGGAGGGTTGCTGAATAACAAAAGGGACAAAGGGATGTAGAAATGAAATGCAACTGTTTCGCATATTGATAAAAACAATAATAAATAAAAATAAAAAGGCCCGACACTACCAGTCAGAAATATTGAACTGCTCATTAGCTGTACTGTGTCCAGCAGCTAATAGTGATTTTCTTGACACTTTCCCCCCCCTCAAATATATTCCGTGAAAGACACCAGCCGATGTGGATGAATAATTAAGTAGAGTTAATGGCGTGAAAAACAAATGGATTGTGATCTGGTGAATTTTCATGGAGCAAAAACAAAAGGGATGACTTAGCACGCCATTTGCTAACGAGCTGCTGAATAATACAAGGACCGTATTTTTTATTTAATTCCTGCCTTCGTGGCCTTTCAGGGGCATTTCCCCCGACGGCTTTGTGTGTTTAGAAAACAAAGATGCGAGGTCGAAGGAGGATATTGACGATGTGTCTGGATGAGACGCAGATATACTGCGAGATCTCTGCTCAATCCACCCGTCTCCAGGCATCGATAGAAAAAAGTCTTCAGGGATCTCCACTGATCAAACTCTGCTTTGGAGCTTTACATAGGCTACTGCAAGGCTTCGCACAATTTATAGCACTGTTGTATTGGAGCTTGACAAATAACACAAATTAGGGCGGCTGTGGCTCAGGAGGTGGAGTGTCAGTCAGAGGGTCAACAGTTCAATCCCCGGCCTCTGCAGTCAGCATGTCAAAGTGTCCTTGGGCAGGATACTGAACCCCAAATTGCTCCTGATGGCCAACTGTGTGTGTGTCTGTGTCTGTGTGTGTGTGTGTGAGCATGTGGCACCTTATACAGTAGCCTCTGACTCTGTGTGAATGCTGATGTGTTGTAAAGTGCTTTGAGTGATCGCAAAGATTGGAAAAGCACTTCATAAACGCTGTCCATTTACATGAAGTCAATGAGGGCGCGATAAAAGTAAATAAATGCCAGCATAACATTTTACACAGAAATGTCTGCACGCTCACGTTTTAAATAATGTAGTCAGAGTGCAGCCACGCGATGATCCCACCACACATGCAACACATGAGGATGCAACACGCACGAGCGCATGCATTCAGAGTTATTACACAATCAATAGTCCGTTAAACATAAACAGAATATAATATTAAGAATATATTCTTAATATATAAAATATATTAAGAATGGTTGCAACAGCGAATACCTTTTAACCAGACCGATCTGTCGACAACAGATTTCCATTTTATTGGTTTTATTTAAGATAATAAGAATACCTCACTGTAGCTACAAGACCGGGTGGGCCTGAGGGCTGTTCAAGGACATCCCAGAAATAAAGCAAACGTATGTAACAGCATTAGGGAGCACTGATAGATAGTGTACTGCGAATTTGATGGCTATGAACTGTGTGTGCGCGTGTGTGTGTGAGTGTGAGCGTGTGTGCTGCACCTGCATGAACTACATCTGACATTGAGCGGCAGAGCGGTGGTGATGGAGGAGGCTGGAGAGTGATAGATCGGCACAGAGAAAAAAGGAAATGTGAGAGGCAGATTTCAGCGAAAAGGTGTGTGAAGAGGAGATCAGGACTGAGAGGATTAAAGAGTGAGTGTCATGTGGGTGTGTGAGAGGGAGAAAGAGAGCAAAAGTATGTCTCTTAGGTGCTTTCTGCTGTCTTACAATGCAGGGGCAGGGATGAAAGAATAAAAGCAGATTTACACCACATGAACATGAACTTTCTTTTCTTCTTTTTTTTTTTTTCCACCCCTCCCCGCTTGCACGTACAATCGCGTGTGTGAGCTTGCATGTTGTAACAGGTTAAAATAAGAACACCAAAGAGACGATGAGGGAAAAGACTCTAAAATAGATGTACTGTACGGCATCTAAAAGCCGCGCGCAGGGTTTTGCGAGCGGCTGTGTAACTTCAGGGCCTCGTATGAAGCTGAAGACATTCTGGCGGCTGCTCTCGGCATTAATCCGAGCTTCCTGTGGCTAATACCATGGACAGACCGGATTGCAGCAGGCCTTTTTACGGTAATATACAAAGAATACAAATGATGTTGTTCGGGATTTGCAATTACCTTGACTTCCATCTGCAGGGAAAGTTTTACCGCAGGATTGAGAACAGCAGAAGTGTCGGCAGTACCCTTGACCTTTCGGAGGATTTTAAAAACCTCTGCGCAGACACTCCAACAGTCCCCTGCATACCATTTTGCCTAGGTGGAAACATTCTTTTCCCTCATTGACAAAAAAGCCTGTCATTGTTTAATAATGGAAAGACGGTCAGCGTGTAAGCGTGTGTGTCTGGCATTTTATGATACCCTTTGATGTCATGATTCTTGACCACCTCACAGGTCCATAAATGTGTTCCCACTCCCCTATAAAACCTGTGTGTCTGGCTTTATCTGCTCAGGAGGATCTCGAGGGACCACTACAGTGTGTAAAAGCTGGGGGTCATGTGACTGTCTGAGGTTGCCAAGCTACAGTAAGGGAGCAAAGCTACACTGTGCTTATTGCTGGCCTTCTAGGACAAAGCCGGCGGTGTTTTATTTCCGTTATAGTCAACAAATCCCATTAAACGTGCAACGTGTTCGTCTGTCTTTTAATACCGTACAACTTTTCTACCTTGTCTGTCACACGCAGCCGCGAGCTATTTTCTGCTTTTCTACACGAGGAAATAGTGTATGTGTTGGAGGGAGCGGGGGGGGGACGACTATTTTCATTTGTACATTTTGTGCACTAGTGAGTATTTACAGCAGCATGAGTCAACCAACTTAAACTACAGCGGCCATGTTCGTTGTAATAAAGGAGCATGTCAGCCAGTGCACCGTGGGCAAATTGATGTGTTTTTGGACAACAACGGCGCTGTGTGGCATTATGGCACAGAAGAATAAGCTAAAATGGGCTTTGGATACACAGCCAATGCGTGTTAGTCCAATCAAGTGCTGGCTTCAGCCTTTTCGAGGGATTTCAACGGACTTATCCTTCATTTTATAGAACACAATTGGCTGTGGGAGCTATTGTTACACATCTATCTTATAGATCTGGTGGATTCGACTTAGTGTCGTTCCAGATAATCCAACATCCAATTCATCCGTCAAAACCTTATGGTTATGTTTTTTTTTTTTGTTTGTTGTTGCTTCGTTTGTCAGCAAGATTATGGAAAGGGAAAAAAAGTACTGGCCCGATTTTGTTGAAACTTCGGCGGAAAGGTGTAGCATCATTCACTTACGGACGCCGTGGCCTTGGAGGAGATCTGCTCTCTCTGAGTGCCCTTCTAGTTTCGTTTTCAAATTTCAAATAGCTGCGCTGTGCTCTTCTCTACTGATTACCTTTGTTACAATATAAAAAGCCAAGTTAGCACGGCCAGCATAAAATAGTCTACCATTGTTTTTGGCTGCCTCAGGTGACCCTCGCTTAGCCAGTGGTCCCTCAAGCGTCGCCCTCCTCTCCACCCCAGGGCATGTGTGTCTCCATAGGTGGTAGTTTGTGTTATTAACACCATGGGAGCTTTGGAGAGTGGTCACTCGTGAAACACATGGGGTCATGTCAGGCTGTTTATGCACTAGGCTGTGGTACGGCTGCAGTGCGTGTGTGTGTGTGTGTGTGTGTGTGTGGCCTTTCCAAGGGGTGACTAGGTTTTTGAAAAGCATGGAGAACACAGTGACAGGGTTAGACTGAGGAGGAGAGAGGGTCATGTGCCAGGCAGAGGATACTTGTGGGAGTGAACATGCTCGAATGTGACACGTGCGACAGTGCGAGGACGGGTGAGGCGAGGTGATCCATACCAGGTGTCACGTCGTCTGTGATAAAGCAGGCATGAGAGATCGCTGAGCTCTGCCTCTCTCCACCCTGGGGAGGGCCGGGTGTATTAATATCCACAGAGCAGCAGCCGTATTACCAACATAGTACAGATTCAAGACTCCTGAGTCCCGCATAATATTTTACTGAACCTGTGTGGAGGCTCTAAGTTATCTGTTACGGAACAGCCTGCACATACATACTACAGGGCATACAATATATATGTCGAGATGGAGTGGCTCTTCATCTTCCTCATTTCTCTTCTTCTTCTTTTTTTTTTTTTTCCCCCCTGCCCTACAGATCTCCACATTTCTCCTTCCGCGGTCTGGCTCGCTCCCCGGTGTAGATGGAAATCCAGTAAACAAATTTTTCATGGCAGTGGACTTTGCTCGGTTTTTGTTTATAAAGGCGAGAGTTTCTCTCTGCTTTAAATTCAATAATTCGTCAAACGCCGATGTTAGTAGGAGGCTCACCTTGACTCATATTTCACGGAGCAGTTCGTTGACATTGCTATGAGGATCAAGCATCAGCATTGTGTGCCATTCATTCTGTGCAAAAGTAGGTGATGTTGTGGACTTTTTATGGAACTGGCGTGGCTATTCACAATGTGAAAGTTAATTGATCCCATAAGTAATAACGAGCTTCACCGCAGCTGCTGAAGGAATGAATAACAAGGAAATCACAAGCTGTTCGGACAGGACTAACAAGTGTGTGTTTGCCTGCAGCCCGAGTGCGACTGATGAGAGGGTCTCTGGTTCTCTGCTCCTGCCACAGGTGTATCTGGAGAGCTGAACAGCAGCACTTTTATGAAGACAGATGAACGAAAAAAGGCAGACAGATGGATGAAGTCCAATGATCCATCTGGATGGAATACAATTAAAGTTTCTTTTTCAGTTTTTAGAAAAAAAGCATCTTGAATATGCAATTCCACGGCTACACTTCATGCTAAAAGACTGTGCTGAAGTCAGCCGATACTCCCCTCTAGCCGGCTTATAAGAAAAGAAGCATTTCTGATATTTCCCCAAAGACATTTTTTTCTTCTTTTTTTAATAAGACAAAACTATTAGCAATCCATGGAAAAAAAAAAAACCAGACTAGAAAAAGTGATAAACGCAACTGGAAGAAGAGCATCTTTTTGTAAAATTACAACCTCCGAGAAAAATACAGTCTTAAGATGTCCAGTGGGACGGTGAGCAGTGCTGACCATGTGCACTGTGATGAGAGATTTCTCCCGTGGCCCACTATCTAACACACACTGGGCTGCGTGAGTGGAAACATTCAGGCCCGTAATGAGTCAGATCAATCACCCCACACCGTCTGTGGGCCGAGGCTCAGCCGAAATTAGCCGAGCCAAAAGGCTCAAAGGGAAAGGAATTGAGCCAGAGTCCATGGAGACGCAGGAGTTAACCCACCAACCGCTACATGACTACCGACACAACAAGAGATTAGCCAGGACGAGAGCTTGACATTATGTTGCTTCCTCCGAGCAAACCTCCCGCTGCTCTTTCTCTCCTTCTCTCTTTTTCTTTTTTTTTTCATCTTCTTTTTCTTTCTGTGTTTCCTCTGTCTGTCTGTGTCCACACGCTGCCTCAGACAAAACAAATCTTACTCTTACATCTCTCTGTGCTCCAACCCCCCCGCCCCCCTCACCTTGCTTTTTTTTCCCCTTCCCTCTTCTTTTCCATGCCTTTTTCATGATGTATTTTTCTCCTCTTGCTGAGTTATGTCTGCTTGCATCGTGACCTTTTTTGTTTTGCCAGAGCCCTCCAACAATAGCAAGACAAATAGCTGAAAGGGAAGCAGATATTCTCTCGCTCAGAGGTTTGGATCTGGTTAAAATGACTTTCATGTGGAATTACTTCAGCCATCTATCCAAATTCCTCCTCTGCAAGTACAAATAGGCCTGTATATATGCAGGCCGCGTATTCATGCCGCCCCATTAGGTTATGCAATAAAGAAGAGGGGAGGGGGGGGAAATGTGAATGTGAGTGTCACTGTGTATCTCTGTGTATAAGTCTGCTGTTTTATTTTTATTTCTTCTATCTTTGATTTGATTTTCTTGTCAAAAGTAGATGCGTCATTGATGAAATTTCAGTTACACTGTAAATGCGTTTGTGCTGAAACAGATATTTAGTTTTTTATTACAATTGGTTAATCCTTAATAATTCATCTGTCAAGCGAAAGTGAATGACAAAGATGTTTTAGAAAAAAGTTTGTAAAATAATATCTTCAGGTTTTGCGCAGTTTTTGGACAAAACGAAGCATTTCAAAGTAAAATTCTGATAAGCATGCTTCACTATTACCTAAAAAAATCAGGGATAAACGATGAATCAAAAAGAATAATCAACAGATCAATCAATAATGAAATTATAAACAGTACAGTAGTTGCAGCTGAAATCAAAAATGACATTTCATTCTCTTCCATGGTAACAAGAGCTAGACGTCATCAATTACTGTATCACTCCCACACAAACAAGTCAAAATCGATACAGGTGATTAATATATATATGTTAAACTACAAGCATCCACAGTTGTGATGTGAATACAGTACGTGCATGGAGATGATTGATACATTTGAAGGAAAAAAAGTTGTGTTGAGGTATTTACACCACGGTTGGACTATCTCTGTAGTCGATAACAAGGAGAGATTAGATCTTCTCAAGGCGGAGGTGCAGAGAGAAAGCTTTCCTTTACCCACCGACTCCACACCTCCTTATCAGATGGGCAGAAGGTGAGGCCTTGACATTATCAAGTAAAAAAGGCTGGCTGGGAGCGATACCAGCTGGATAAGGGCGCAGATAGAGGAACCTTGGAGAAAACGGCAGTAAAGACTTATTTGATTCACCAATACCTCTTTTTTAATAGTATAAAAGTACCTCTGACCAGAGTCACACGTTTCACAGAAAACGTCCAATTCTGATGGAAACATTGGTGAGAAAAACCTCCGCGCAGCCCACCGCTGTGTTCTGTTGAGACCAACTTTCCTCCGAAGCCTCGTCTTTCATATGATAGCCACAGCACTTGACAGTGATTATTCATGTGAATTATGCTAGTTTTGCAGACTGAGTCCGTAAACCATTGAGGTAAGCAGTCAAGCATTAGCAATTCCAGAAGCTGTTTACATGGAAGAGCACAGTGATGCGTGTTGGGCTCATGCATACTGCTGAATAAACTCAAAGATTATGTCGGCAAGTGTTTGGCAATGATAGACGTGAATTGGGAGGGAGTGGAGATGAGAGCTGCGCGTGTGCACGTGTATACGAGCGTGCAGCAACGATATTAATGAGTGTGTTCAAAAGATGGATTTAAATCGCTGGGGCAGGCAGAAAGCAGAAGATCTCGTCAGCTTGTCAAAAGCATACACAAGCAGCGGAGAGAAACAGTGTCACTCAACACCCCCCCCCCCCCCCCCCCCCCCAAACACCCACCCACCTCACCCGCCCCCCCACCTTCCCTCTACAGAAACAACAATTAAGTGGTTGAGCCGGCAGTGGTAATGCTGTCAGGCAAGTGAGGGTTTCTGTAATGCCACTTAATTAATCTCTGCAAATCAAATTGATGGTAATTTTGTTCACATAGCAATCAGATTTTGGGGCTTCAAACTGTGACACGATATCCAGCTTGCTAGCTGAAAGGGCTCGTTTTTTCACAGCGATCAAATGAGCTCGTCAGTATGCTCCCGGAGAGTCTGAAAGAGGGAGATTCAAAACCTTACTTAGGTAAAAGCATGTAAGTATTATCAGCAATATGCACCTAATATCAAAGGTAAAAGTACTCATTGTGCAGTGAAATGTTCCCTGTCAGAGTTTTACTTGTATATATGATGTTTTTGCACGTGTATGTTGTGATTGAGGGAAAGTCTTTTTTTTTTTTAATTGAAGCATTTCTAAGATTTACCTGTCTACAGGGGGGGGGGGTGGGGGGGAGAAAGAATAATAGAGAATGATTTTTGTTTTTATTCCAAATGATGTTTCCAACACAAAGAAATTTCAATCACATTAGCTTTCTAGTAAAAAAAACAAACAAAAAAACAACACATTTGAGAGGAAATATAATTAGTTGTGGACTGAATAACTGGAGCGCGGCATAAAGTTGTCAAGATATGAAACAATACAAAGTAATAACTCTCACGCAGCAAATTTAAAATCAGCCCGAGCTCTTTTTAATTGTGATTTACCGTGTTTTGTGTTTTTTCCACACAACAAATAGTCACTGGAAATTCACTTGATAGCTCATCTGTTCTTTAACGCGCTACATACAGTGTGATCTAATGCATTGGCTCTCACCGAGAGGAGGAAAAGTTAATGTATTCGCACATGAAAAATGACAAAAGCTGACCGAACAATCAATTACATTACATCAGTAAGTGAGCAGCGGAATCTTAAAAGGATTTACCAGCGACAGAGAGAATAAGCCTGATTGGTTACATGTAACCTCTGGTGCCACAATTTTCATTATGCTTTTAAAAAGTCAGAGGGGATGGCTTGTAAGATTAAGGTACAGCCTCTGCTATCATTAACAGGACTGTAGTGTCATGGATTATTTGAAGAAAAAAAATATTCTGAGTATCGCATAGGGACTGCAGTACAGCTAAAGAATGACTCTTAATTATGATCATTAGCTTAAAAGCTACCTGGAACCATCAAGATTTCCACTGCGGATCATTTGTCTCATAAAGGTCTAACTATATGTATCAATAATAGGATAGACAATATCTCGGTCCCTGTGTATGCTATCTAGGCTCATGGCTTACTGGCACATCTAAATTGGGACAGAGACATTATTAGTGTCATCAACCGCACCTGTGCGTTTCTTGCTGAATCAAATTAAAAGTCCAGCGGTGAGACCGATCCATTTTTTTTACTGCGTCCCATTTCATGGGCTGGGTCTTCTGAAATCTGCGTTTCTAAACTGAAAACTGCAACAACAAAAAAAAAAAAAAAAATGGAAAAACAAAGTGCCTACCATTTCTCCTCGGAACGCGATCTCCGTTTGGCCACATCTTGGAGATCACAACTCGAGGTATCCTTTGCATGCTGCCAATATCCCCAAATCCACTGTGTGCTGCTCAGACTTTTATTGGAGCTTCCAGTCGATGTGCAGTGTGCAGTTAAAACACACTACATGCTCATTTCCCCCCCGCACCCCCCACCCACCCCCGTTCACATTTAGAGTAGGTAGTATGATCAGCAGCTGTCTTGGAATGCAGTGTCGGTCATGTTGCGCTGTTCAGCTTTGTAATGAATCTTTGATGTGAAATGAAAGTGTGTAGGTGGAGAGAGGACTTTGGAAGGAAACATGCTCCGATCTGAGACCTTCCAGAGCCCGCTGGCTGGCAAAGCTCAAATAGTGTCCAATGGCTTTAGAGATAAAATGCTGTTCTAGTCTGTGGTTCGAATAGGTAGAGCTGAGAGAGGGAGGCTGTGGGGGAGAAAAGGGGAAAAAAAAGTTCTCCTCTGTCCTCGTGCACATTGATAGTGAACAATGAACAGGACAAATGTCAAAATGTAAAGTAACGACAGGAAAAGCTTTTCTCTTCGACTGTCTTTGCAGATATGCACACACACACACACACACACACACACACCATACAGTACAGTACAGTTCCAGACGCCACACCCACAAGGGAGACTTGTGGTCCCTCAATGTTGGCGAACGAGTGTGTCGGATGGAGCCGTGTGTATGTGTGTCTGAACCCCACTGGAATTAAAATGTCACCAATGCGCTTTAATCGGGAGCTTACTGTTCAAACTGTCAGTGGCAGAAGACCATTTTTTTTCCTCCTTTTATTGAGATTTAATACTTAATGTCATTCCTAAATCCAAGCAGTTAACGTTCATGTTCTCGCGGAGAACAATCTAAAGGGAACAAACCTTTCAATAACGGCAGAACAGAGAACAGTTTTGAGGACGTGCGGTGTTAATCATCAGTTAAGCTTGACACACTGGCCGTTTCCTCCATCCTTCCTACAATAAAGACCCCGTTTCCATGCGAGCATAAAGCACAAAGCACAACCTTGTGACATTTGCCTAGAGATGGTTGACCTAGCATTTCGATGATATTTTCGGTGACAAAAATATTCTGTTTGTAATACGGGGTGTCCTTGCCATATCAAACCAAGTCAAGGCTAAAGTTGGGGAGATTTCCGATTTTGCCTGTCCAGTGTGCGGGTTTACGCCGGTCTGATTTTATGAAAACTGCTGAACTGGCGTTTGTCATTGCGACCCGTTCTGGCAAATGAAAAAGTAGCCTCCATCAGCAACCTGTGCCGACGACGTCACGCCGCTAAACCCAGCGTTGCGTTGGAAATAAGCAATATGACAACCTAATATGGCAAATAGTTTTTTAGACTGCTAATGTGGCCAGATATCACCTACATTACTTGTAATGCGACAAATAACTTTTACTGTCTACATTTTAATAGCTTAATTTTCACGATGGAGACATTTCACAAATAAATTACCAAAAAAATGTCAAATGAAATCAATGTTTCCACCAGCCCTAATGTGTCCCTGATCTAGTGCCAGTACCGTGCTGACATATTGTGCATGCAGAATAACTACACAAACGCACAGTAAGTACTGTCGCACGCAATAAAATTATCAGTTACGACCTTCGTCTTTATGAAGTGAAAAACAGGTTAATCAGGTCAGAATATTATGAATGAATTCATTTTTATTTTGAAGGAACATGAACAATATACATGGACCGCCTTGAAAACAGCTGTATTACACAAGTATGGTAGTGTTTATAGGGAATGCTAGTTTGCAACATCCGTCCCTAGAAAAAAGGCTTTTATGATACTAGGAGATTTGAACAGGAGATGTGGAAATTCTTCAAGGCAATTAAGAGTCATCTCTCCTCTCTACATTGCTGAAATCCTGCAGGACTGTTTGATGCTGGCAGTCCTATCTGTATCATCATCTGAAGTCGCCAGGGAGCAACAGTTGCATGCATCATTTCCTTCTTGAGAGCAAGTCGTGCAACATGACACATCAGGTGTAGCAACTGAAGCAAGGCAGGCTTGTGTCTAGTGTGCCATGGGGAACAGAAAAATGCATATTCAGAAAGGTACTTGTGTGAACAATTAGACTGAGGTAATAATATGGTGCGGTATACCATCACTAATGATATTTTAGGGACTGTAGCAAGTGTGAAGCTATTGTGCGGAGAAAAAAATAAATAGTCTACTATGATAGATCATCGATCTCTCCTGGGATGTTTTTTGTTTTTTTTTACACAAAATCTCGTATTTGCTTGTCCAACATTTCTGAACAACGCTCGTGCTCATTCACAGTAATTCTTCCATTAAGTTCGCCCGTTTGATGATACAATAGTGGCGTACTTATTGCTTAATAAACAGTCCGGTAATTAGCCATTAACCACCCATGCTGCTCCTGCAGACGCTTTTGCACCTCAGTTCACTTACATTGTTTGATTGAGAATATGAAATAATGTTCAGCTTGTGACATTCAGGAATATTCAGCCACATGAACACACACACAAACACACACACACACACACACAAATTCCATGACACCCTGGGATCAATATCATTTCCCTCTATTAGCTGCTTAATTAAGCTTCTGACTGATGGCATTTCAGATCAATAGAGGAATTGGTAGAAAAAGACCCCTTACCTCAATTAACATGGTAAAGATCAATAACATTAAGCTGGTCCCTGAATGATAAATAAAGGGAATATGTGTGCAGTGGGGTGCATTCTAGGTAATTTACCTTTGAGTCTTTTAGTCAGGGGAGGTGGTTAGGTTAGCAGTGGGAGGGCAGAAATGACAAGATTGGCGATAATTGTGGTGACGGGCCTCAACAACACTGTTAACCTCAGACGGAGTAAGGCCCTCGCTCGGAGGTGGCTAAGAGGCTTAGCATTAACGCATTAATGCAGCATTAACAAGTATCTATGCCTCCACATGCACATACAAATGCAGAACACAAGGCATATTCACACAGCGCCACACACACGCGCCACACACATTATGCAGTCGTTCTGCGTTTTCTCATTAAGACATATGAAAGGCTTCTAAAGACTCATGGGAGAATTCCATTAGTGCTCTGTCAAGCCTAGCTCTTTACTCATGCTCACACCAAGTGCTAAGTGTGTTTGCGATGGTTGTTACAGGACTAAAACACATATTAAAACCCTGCAGGGTAAAGCCAGATGGACGGGGAGGCAGAGGCTGACTTATAACTGCGGATCGATACTATTATGTGAATGCAGTGCATACGTAGCCCATATCAATAAAAGAGGTATTATTGCTGAACTTGCTTAAATGAGAGTTTGACAAAATGCTTTTTTTTTTTTTATTTTATTACAGAAACAGAACCAGTAGGCCTTGTTTTCACACATTGGTCATTTCTACTGAACACAGTTACTTTTCATTTTGGTTTACTCTGCACAATGAAAAGGTAAATAATCAATCAATCAAATGCGTTCATGTTGCTCAATATCACAGATGACACATTTGCTTCAGGGGACTTTACATCTGCACAGCATACGACACCCTCTGTCCTTAGACCCTTGCACTGATGAGGCAGACAAAACCCAATTAACTGCGGGGAAAAATGGAAGAAACCTCAGACAGACGGACAGACATGCGATAGATTTTGTGTGTAAAGAATAAACAACATCATAAAATTAAAATAACAAGTATGTAAAACTTTTCTAAATGCTACCCTTCAAGTTCTTCACTTTTTATTTATGAGTACATTCAGTCTTCTTGTCGGTAGTGCTGTGGTATTGAATGAAATTGCAATTAAAAACAGGCAGACACACACACACATGCACAAAAAAAGGAAATTGTAAGCTATAAAAGAAATCCTTTATGTTTGTTTGTTTTTTTGGTCGTATAAGCCATCTGGGCTAATATTCTTTCACAACAAAAAAAAAGCCCATATAAGGCCATATGTACAAAACAGGATATGGCATTAGCATACATTTACAATTACAAGTTAATGTATCCACTGGTGCTGACTAAACAGCAATATTATTTATATATTATTGTGGTAGTTTTTAGAGTTTTCCTACCTGATGTGTTGTATTAGACTCCCTCACCATCCTTATTTTTTTTTTACCTATAAAAGGTCAAAAACTTATATAATAGATATAGATAATGTTGATATCGGTCTTTTAAAAACCCAAGAAATCAACCTGAAGTGATGGCACACAGATTAGGGACAGTGGGAGAAGTACTTTTCAGTTGGTTTACCTTCCACTTTATCCCTAAAGCGAGAGACCTTCATAGATAAGAACCATATCAAAGTGAGCGAGCTGAGCCACTACTGCAGTCTCCACGTCAGCACTGTGAAGGCAGAACGCTCACAGAGTGAGAAGGAGAGCGAGTTCCTGTCCCCCCGCCCCCGGACATGTCCATGTATCTACTTTCACTCAAACGAGTGATAGGTAGATTTAGGATTTTTGGAAGCAGTTTTGTTTTTTTTTTTCTTCTAAAAGTTTCTCGGGTGAACCTGCCAGAGGCCATGATGAGACACAAAGCAGTGCTGCCATTGACTGCCATCATTTTATTTCCAAGCTGCTAGAATCCCTGCTCTAAACTGTTCACGTTTCCCTTTTCCGTGAGGACGGAACAAAGAAGAGAAAAAAAAAATGATGGAGGGGGGGGATAGGGAGGTGTGTGTGTGTGTGGGGGGGGGGGGGTAAGATGGCAGAGCGAAACAAAAGAGCAGGCAAGCAGCAGACAGGCTCAGGCTTGGAGACGGGACAAAAGAGTAAATTAATAAGCGATCATTGTCAATGTGACAAGACAAATGAGCAGGCATGTTAAAAAAAAACCTATAAAAAAAAAACTGAAGGAAAAAAAAAAACACAATACGTTTCACTGAACTAGGTCCCAGATATGACAGTTCAAAGAGCGGCACTTACCCAAAACACTTGTTCCAATTGCATTATCATTGAGGAAGAATTGTCGGCCTGACATTTGGGGACGCTGTTGATGGTTTGCATTCTATTATGGCGAGAGACAGGAAACTGAAGAGAGACGTTGGCTCATACAACTCTCCTGGGAAGAGGGTGTGTGCGGAGAAATTGAACCATACGGTAATTCAGCTACTACAGTTCGGAGTATTTCCTTAATTCGAGCAAGACATTCGCGCGGACTCGGATGAGCTTTCCACAGCTGAAAATGAAATAGGCCCTCGCTCTGCCACGCTCTATGCTTGTCGGCATCACACGTGACTAATCATTTGAAATCCACACATTAATTACAGAGCGATTAAAGGTCCTCGCTTCATCTTTTGATCCAGATATAATATGACTGTTCTAACACCAACGATATTAATAAGATTAAGTTGGCTTTTGGCTGGAAAGACTTACGGTTTTGCATCACAAAAGAAGCATTTTGGCTTCAAGGGATGTGATTAAATAGTTTTGCATTGTTGTTATTGGCTCAGTTGTCTGTGCTTTGAGTGTGACTGTGAATCTATCAGCCAAGTCATATTTCATATCACGGTTTCCTTTGCCTTAAATTGAAGATCTTTGCATACTGTATATAGCTTTTGGAACTACAATTCCCTCCTCATGATTACGCCCGCGCCTTTCCGTCTCTTTGAACCTGTTCTTCACTGACAATTTTACACACGGAACTCGCTCTGAATTCGCTTGCCATCGGAAATGTTGAGGGAGAGTTGGAGAGGATGGAAGGGTGGAGGAGATATAAAGCAAAGACACTATGAGAGGTGGCAGAGCCAGGTGCAAACACAGTGGGAAGTTATTGTAGCTTGGCCCGCTCATCAACACAGTCAGCAGTTGGAGCGGCAGCAGCGGCTGTGACATTTGGCTCACGGAGGCAGTTAAGGCACTTTAAAAAGCATTAGCGCTTGTTTGCCGCGATTAGCCTCACATTTCGTCCTCCTTCTCGTAATGATGAGTCAGTCAAATTTAAAGACACAGACACGGATTCACAAATGTCCAAATACGCTTAGAAATCGTAGGGGGGAAAAAAAGATTCTCCTTGTTACTGCAGAAATTGCCGGAAAATAATCCCAGTCCTCTTCTGTTTGAACTAAATCCAGTGATAGTCTTTACATCCACGGGTACATTGCAGAAAGGAACTGCTAGTAGCAAATGTGGCATACTTTTAACAATCCAGTTGACATGATGTAAAGAGATATAGGCCCAAAAGACATGGTTGGAGCTGTAGTGTGTGGCTAACTCGTAGAAATAAGCGTGCATCTTCTCATGGAAGACAGGCTTGTGCTCGTGACGGCGCTAGATGTAAGCATTAATAACGAGCGTTCCCCTCGGCTGATGTGAAATGTTAGCTATAGTTACTACATGAAACTGCTCCAGCAACGTTTGTGGATTATCCTGAGTAACCAGCTCATGATTTCTGGAAAAAGACATGGCTTTTGAGTTTTTCAAATAAATGTGTTGCTTTGAGCACCACAAGCCGCATAACATCTAGTTATATTCAGTAGAAGGCAGAGATCTCAAAGGCCGATATCACCAACACTCGGCAACCCACACTAAAACTATCTGGACTGATAAATAGCAATATAGGTAAGAGGAAAAGATGTATTTTTGAATTTGGGGTGAACTGTCCCTTTTTTCCTTCTTTTCCCCTATGTATATATCAATATATATATATTGCTATATATATATATATCTATATATATATATATATATATATATACGTATATCAATATATGGATATATCTATATATATATATATATAGATATATAGCAATA
>CALSCE010010855.1:6734800-6896036 GCA_943593645.1 Bovichtus variegatus | reverse complement strand
TATAGCAATATATATATAGATATATATATATATAGGTTTATATATGTGTATATATATATGTATATATATATATATATAGGTATATATAGGTTTATATACTGTATATATTTATAGGTATATACTGTATATATAAATAGTCTCAATTTTGTGTAAGGTGGGACCCACAATGTCAGACTAAAAAACCCTGGTTTAGTTCATAGCATTTTTTTAAGCATTTAAGCATTCACTAAATTAGGCATAAGGAAACTTAAACCTAATGAAGAGAATTTTAATGACTCTATGCTCTGTTTATCTGTATGTGCTTTGCATGCCTGCCTCCTCTCTCTTTCTGTCTATCTCTGTGTCTCTCTCTCACACACTTGCATCGGATTATTGAACAGCTAATGCACAGAAGGTTTCTTTTTCTGACGCCCAAGTGAACACAGGGCTCAGAGAAACTAGCCATATACAACGTTGACCTCTCGCTGAACTGTGTGACGCCAACTCATAAATACGCAGCTTACTGCTACACAGCATAATGTAACTGCAGCAAAAGAACATTCTCTATCGCATCCAAAGTTTCCACGTTGCATATTGAGCCATCCACTCAGTCCATTTACTGCAGGCGAGGCTGCAGCTCGTATCTCACAAGGGTCTCTGATGTGACAATTTATCAAGTGTTTTTCATTCAACCACAGCTTGCAACGTGAAGCGAGAAATTATTGATCAAGCATTTTTTTTATTTCCTTTATTTACACGGAAATACTTACCAAACAACTGCTGACCTATAATCTACAGTAAATGGGGATGACTGTGGTATCTTGAGCACATTGTGTCATTGGAAACAAGTCCGTCCTGTGATCATAGATGTATGCAGCGCGTCGTGAAGAAACCTCTCTCTTTAGAAATGCAATCTGCTTTTTTTTTTCTGACAGACTTTTGATGAGGACTCTAATTTCCTTGAACTCTTTTTTTACAGCTCAACAGTGTTTTTAAACAGTTTGCTGTACTCATTACAGCGAGCATCTATTATTCAATGTACTTCGTAATAGCTTTTCTATGCTGTTTGCATTATTACCTATGTGGCCCATTACCCTGACAGGGATAGTAGAACATCAGAGCGGCGGAAATGCAAACAAGTATAAAGCTTTGTGCGGAGCTAAATTAATCCTCATAGAAGGCTTTGTTTAGGTTACAAACACTTTTCTCCTTTCCTCTCCAGGCAAAGCTGTATTAAAAGGAAATGTAACACTTACTGTGCAAAATCTAAGAATTGTTTAATTACTGTGAGGATTAGCTAGACAACAATCACTTTTGGTTTTGCTTATAGATACGGTGGCAGGAGAGAAAAATAAACTATTGTCGGCAGCACATTTATGCCATTTATTCAAGGCTCATCATCTTGTTTTTGTTGCCAATTTACTCTGAAAGATATCCAGCTTTTCTTTCAAAGGAGTACACAGATTTGCAGAAGATATCCACCTGCATTTCACGTGCCTGCTGTAGCCGTCCAAAACATGTGTTTTTGGCCGCGAAGGAGACTTCTGGGACTAGGAGAGCTGACGGAACGATGCACATCATCGAAAGTGAAGAGAACAATGATGAGAAAAAAAAGCAAAAGGAGTCTCCGATTATGCACCAGTGCCTGAAAGGAAGTTAAACGTGAAATGGTTCACATCACCCTGTATTGTGCTCACCGGGATTTACAGTCAGATGTTTGAATATTCGAAATGGACGCGTGCGTTCTTGTGCTTGACACGTTCAATACCTGCACATCGCACCTTTCTAGTAGTGCAAAGGAAGGGAAATTGCCACAGCTGTTTAACAGGTTGGAGAGATGTATGACAGTAATGTGTCTAATGGGTATTCATCAACATCTATTCCACGTTCCTTTTCCACGTGAATGTGCTCCAGGCTTCTGTGAAAAGTAGTAGTAGTAGTAGGAAGTGCGCAGTTGGCTCATTGCCCCTGTGCGCACGACGCAGCATTTAGGCTGGTCGTTGTGATTGTGCTGTTAAAATCAGGGTCCTTAAAGAGTGGCATCATGATGACGACGCTACGCCTGTGATTCATCGCTCTAGTCGCCATATGTTGTCCCGTTAATGAAAGGCAAAAAAACATGCTGTAATTTGCTGGAGATCAAATCGCGTTTTCCATTTTCATCCAACAAGGGTCTGGAGAAGTTTGTCGCGTTTTCCAAGACCAAAGTTTTCATCATATTATTCACAATCCTTTCGTATTAAATAAAAAAAAACAAAGACGTGAAAGCCGTACATGGAGCAGTGGGCCTGTCATCTTCGCTGACACCCACAGTTTTTTAAGTGGCTGCGCTAAACATGAAAGCAGATTAAGACAGTTGCCAGGCTATTTGTGTTGCTTGCCAAACTGGCATACATGCAATTAGGCTCCATCTCTAATTGTTGGACATTATACTGCAGGCAGAGGCAACTGCATGGATACATTTCAGTTATAATTCTTGGGGGCCAACAATTGTTATTCGCAGCAACAATATTTAGAGAGCATTACAAATGGATAATAACTATGGACCTATTGTACTCTACCTGTCTGTTGTAAATTACTTCACAGGTAACCATAGCGTCAGTAAAGGCTTCATTCACAATGCAAATAACCTATAATGACAAACATGTTAACATATTAGAGTCTTAAGATAAGATAAGATAAGATAAGATAAGATAGAACTGTATTCATCCCGAGGGAAATTGTTGTGCAACAACTGCAATACACAGTAGGAGACAGTATAAGATGCAAAAAATTTACAAATAGTGCAAAATGTTTTATACAATATATATATACATATATATATATTGTAGAAACATTTTAAATAAGATGAGCTGAGATGGTGTAAGGTGCAATATTAAGGTGCAATATTCAATACACCACTTCTAAAACGGCACACCTGTTCCACTTTCAATTAAGATATACTGTACATATTTATATTTACAATCATTTCATTGTATTTAAAAAAAACATATTTATGTTTCATGTACACAGTTTTAATTGTTTTTATTGTGTAAAACCTACGAGGCGACAAATCGGATTCTGACGATATTAACGCAAGTCACGATTTGCAAAAAATACTCCCGCAGGTCCCTCTTGCACAGAAAATAATGGACTCAGTCGAGGAAATAAAAGGAAATGGTTGTGTTCTTTGTCCCTACCATGTCTATTATTTTTTGTATATCACATTGTTATCTCCTACATGTCGTGGAGCTTCATACACGCAGACAGACACACACACGCACACAAACAAACGCCAGTCCCAGGCAGTTACATAATGTTTCCCTTGTCAAAAGATTTGGTAAACAAATCTATCACACTAGTGACTGATTTGGTTAGTCAGCCCGGACTGGCAGACGTTATACAATGAGCTCTGGGCTTTCTACTCTACAACCCTTTTCATTATTTACCACCACTGTGGAACTGAGCAGTCCAAAATTAGGCATCCCTAACGTTGTAATGTATCAATTTGAAGTGACAGCATAAAAAAAAAAAAAAAAAAAAAAAGGGATTGAGAACTGATTTTGTTTGTGTGTTTGTGTGAGAGAGAAAGAGGTAGAAAATGCATGCATGTGTTGGTATTTGGACCTCGGGCGTTTAGAGAAGAAGAAGTATGATATGCTGTCAAAGACACTCATGCGTGCTTGTGTGCATATGCCTCTGCGTTGGCTTTCATGGTTGTGAGTATATTCATGCACGTTTGGATGTAGACACAGGCAGATGTCTGTGTACGTCTGTCAAAAGAAGCTGCTATTTGGCAGCACTGACACTCTGAGCATTTCAAATAGAGATGTTATTGTAAAGGCATGACACACACTAGACTCTCTCTGTCCTTTAGGGGAAAGAGCAAAATGCACATTTATACTGTATTTAGTGGTTTACCTTTCAAACTTTATTCATTTTTAAGGATGATTGACTTGTGGCGTGTCATTTCAGGTGCAACGCCACGCATAAATAATGAAAGTAAGCAAACAAAACTAAATGTCTGCGATATTTTGAATGCAATGAAGTTAGTTCTGATGCTAAGTTATTCACACTGCATTCACAAGTTTGAGCATATTTTTTTCCTCTCCGGTTTCTGTCCGATTTCTTTTTTTTTTTCTTCCATTTCTTTTTTTTTTTTTTACCAATGCGCCCTAATTGTCGTCCACTGTGCCGCTGGCAGGGGTGAGCTATCAACACCTGTCTCTACCACACGTTCTGTAGATAGGACCATCTGCCCATCATCTCTAATTAATTGAAGAGCACGGAGCCAGAGAACGACAGCTCCATAACAAATCCCACATCATGTTGTAGTGCTATTACATGTCCTATGTGTCCTGTTATATGTGCATGCAAGTCAGCATGACAATTGAACATGAGTATTTTATGTCTGTTACTCCACAATGGGTGCGTGGGGTGTACTAATTTGAAGTGCATGCTCAGTGGCTGCATTTATTCTAGGGTACCTTCAGGAATCCCTCTGGGAGCCAGCATCTCTGGAGGTTGTATTGTTTCTTTAATATATTCACCTTACAATGAAGCGTTTCCTACAAAAGCGCTGGCTCTAAAATCTGGCCGTGCCACATCACATTATCCATGGAGATTGATACCCGAGCTCCTCCTGCTTTGGATAAATTCCGTATCATTGCCTTCTCTTTTACCTTGGCTCTTGAGCCTGGATTTGTAACCGCTACAGAGTCACTGCTTTTCTTTCTTTCGAGGGAGAAGAAGAACTTGTAGGTTTTTTTTCTCTTGGTGTTGGGAAAACTATATGTTGCTCCATAGCTGTTGGAAGGCCACATACGCATGTGAAATGTGCTGCCTAAACGCAACCGTCAAGGTCAGGAAAGTGTTGTCAGAATGGCAATAAGATAAAGATAAAGACACTCGTGCTGTCGTCCCACTGACCACTTTTGAGCACATTTTTCGTCATTGATGTTTTTATGAAATTGCGAAAGATTTGACAAAGCAAAGGGAGATATGTACAGATTTAAAAAAATCTTTTTTTTACAGAACTACAACTTCCCTTTAGTTATCTCAGGTGGATACAGCTAGCACAACCTGATTAGCATAATCCAACACAATATATTCACACAGGCAGAACTGGTATGTAAAAAGAATCTTGGTTATGGGAACAGAATACATAAATGGCTGTGTTGATGCGAATGCTAAAACCCATCCCAGAAAAGCCCAATCATAGTTTAGCAACTGTTTTCTATTTACATGCAGCGGTGCATACTCCAATTAACATGAAACGCCCCGTGACGTGAATCCCTCCCGCGAAGAGTGGAGACGCTTTTATCAGTTTGCTGGTTTGCTTCAACATAAGATTTATTTAAAGTTTTCCACAGCGGGCAGAACTCTTTAATTCCTCCAATATGTTAAATTCGGAAAATATTGTCCTTTTTCGGAATAATAATAATAGTATTTGTGTGCATGTAAAAATAGTCAATGTAAACTAAAACTGTAAAATATATACTGTATGGTAGGCTGGAGCAGAACACTAGACAGGCATAGCAACAGTAACTAAGTCATTTATTGTGCTCAGCTTGGCTCCTTGGACATATCATTTAAAATTTGCTGGAAGCAAACAAACATCTAAGTTGCGGAATTTCATGCACGCCTCAGGATCACCTTTAAATATCACTCAGTTTGTGGAGCCCTCCTGCACTTCACTTAGAGCCAATTATACTTTAAATCTGTGCATTCACTGACATGTAAAACACTTTCGATAAAAGCATCTGTCAAGTCCCAAATGTAATTCATTTACCATAATAATCACTGTGGTATTTATCTAAATGTCAAACACAGTGCCTCATGGCCAACAAATTAAGAAGTGCTAAAAAAAAAAAAAAAACTAAATATGGGGAATTTCTTTCAAATTCAATGCACACAAGTCTGATTCAAATTTCACAGTTGAAAAGCAGAGGCTTGAAAGGGCAACTTCCAGTGAGAGATGCTCTCGTGCCCCTCGCTTACCACATATAGAAATGGAGGTTGTTAAGCGGCCATTAGCTTCATTCTCTGGATCTCTTGCTATGCGCACAAACACATTCTCTGTATTTTTTAACAGCGCAGAGAAGTTAACATGCACAGTTTCCCTGTGTCTCCCACACGAGAAATAAAAGGTTGTTTACAGGTTCAGGTATAAACCCTTCTTTACCCCTCTTTCAACTCTCCAACACGGGGAAAAAAAAAAAAAAAAAAGACAACTAATGCTGCTTTACCAACAAACCTCATAATGGAAACACGCCTCCAGTGCATGTGCGTGCAAGTTCGCCTGCATTCGTGTGTCATTACGTATTATGCACGCCAGTTATCATTTTCCATTAGATGCGGATCACGTCGCTATTGTTTCCCAGCTAACAAATGTCTTAATTGTATATTCTTGGATGCTTTGTTCGTGTGTTTGCAGGCGCACCAATGTGTAAAGACTTAAGTGTGTGTGTGTTTTCCCAGGAGAACTCCCGTGGCCCTCGTTGAAGTAGCGTGCGGTTACCATCGCTTGCGATCTGTCAAAGCCCTCGGTTGTGTTTGGTTTGCTTTGACATCAAACCACATATGCTCTCTGGCAAGTTAAAATGTACCTGTTTTTGATTCGACAGAAAACTCACAACCACTTAGACACACTCACTAAAAACCTGACTACAGTACGGCAGTCTGGCTCATTTGTAGTGTTTGCTGTATTTGAAGTGTTGTTTTCCTGTATGTGGAGACCTTCACAATGCCTCATCCCACGGGGAATGCATCTCGATCGATATGGCATCATAACTATGGTGAACATGCATCGGGCTGTTTTCTGCTAAGCGGTACACGCACACATGTACGCTGAAACGCAAGCATTAGCAGGCTCCCAGCGTATGTCCTTGACAATAGAGGATCTTGGCTGAGGGATGGGTTGATTATGCAATATTCCTCTCTAAGGGGCACTTCTGGTTCCACTTCTTTAGCTTAAACAGCAGCAGCACACTAGTCTGCAACCCTGCTGTCTACCCTGAATAATCACAGATGAGCAAGGGACTTAGATATGGTTACATGTGTCTTTTCAAAGCGACTCAGCGCATACAAAAAAGATGAATTAGCGGAACTTAACGCCGAGCTGAAACGCATTGTCTCTCCTCTTCTGTCTGGGTTCGAATCCGATGCATTCCTTACCCTAACCACTATTATGTCGTAGCATGTGCTGAAAACATTGGGAGAGCCTTTGTACTTCACTGAACTTTGCCTGTTGGAAGTCAATGGATATAAGATTATTAGCAGGTGTTTAGGTATACTTTGCAAGTCAGCTGCATACACTCCAATGCTGGATCTTGGCGTTAAAGGAGACTTGGGGAGTTTTCTTTTGAACAAAGTTGTGTTTACATCACGTGTTTCTCACAAGAACACGTCGCATCCTTAAGGTTTTACAGGCCCGTTGGACACATTTCCTCCCTCATAAAACATATGCAAAGCATATTTTCAGCCATGCTAGGGCGGTTGCTCTAGGGATTGCAATGTTGGTCAGTCATGTCCATCTCAGGATGATTTGATTATTATATTATATTGTTTAATATTTTGGTATATGACCAAACACCAGCAAAACTAGTGACTTTCCCATCAGCCTCAGCCTTACATTGTGTTTGGTGCTAATTTATACTGGGGATGGACGGTATGCTAGTTTCATCACTGTCACCGGTGTCACTTTCCTGCCATGATATATAGTCTGTGATACTGTAGTTACCTTGATAAACCCACACACACGTTTTGGTTTTAGCACAGAGGCAAGGGAGAGCAGCCACACACTTCCCATATGATGAACTGCTGCGACTCTTATACGTGTGGTGCCAGCTACTGCCAGCCATCAACAGATCTTTTGTCACCGTCTTATTTTACTGAGGACCGCATGCGTCTCGCTGAAAAGATAGGCAACACGCGGCGGATATCTAGATGAGCCTCCCGCAGCCGGAGCCGCTCTTTCTCCAAGTCCATGTGTCTTTGTATTGTACGGGTCCAAAGCAAAGTGTTATTTTCAAATTGTTGGTATTGGTATCGACTACTAAATTTCTGGTACGGTAACATCCCTAGCCTACATATACATGCACATGCACTTCTGTGTAACTGCTTTCTGTGATGAAGAGCATGCTTTGACATCATTTACATAACAAAAAAACTGGTTGGTTATACATGCAGGGATGTTTGCCGTGTGTATTTGTGTGTGTGTTTGTGTTTGTGTGTGTGTGTGTGTGTGTGTGTGTGTGTGTGTGTGGCATTACACTTGCCCGCCACCGTGCTCAAGGTTAATGTATACACAGATAATGGATGATGTTCTGGAAAGCGTCCTCACTTCTGTCTGGGAATCGCAACTACATTGCATTACGGAGCTCATCAGCATGATGGAACAAGCTCCTTAACATCTCTTTACAGCATGTACGCACTTATACGCACACACACACACACGCACACATGCACAACTACCTCTTAACAGGTTGACAGCACTGTGCTGACACACTTATGGGCTTTCACTCAATGCACCACCCACATTACCCATAACCCCACAGGTCCAATCCTATGCAGCAAAGTTAACCTTGAACCTTTTCAGCTTCAAGTGCTGCATATGAAATGCTGCCTCACCTTTTAGCTGTTATGTCTGTCAACGTTGTCAACGATACAAAGTGCTGTTAGGACTAGGTGGCCTAGTTTTCGTGTCACTGAATGGCACTTACTGTAACCATAAAGATATAATGCTCATCATATACATTTCCTTTCAGTAGTCACCCAGAATACACCAAACACTGTATGGCGAAACTTGGCTAAATCCTGGAATATTGGACAGGTGACTTTTCTTCTATGTACCAACCTGACGGAATATATGACATATGTCAAGAAAAAAGGAGCAGTTGTGTGCTTTTTTGGTGAATAATGCAAAAAATGTACGCAGCTGAGAGGTGGAGTTGTACCGTGGAACGTTACAATTTCATGTGACACATACATTGAATCATTAATTGATTGAAGAAGTTTATGCTCCAGTTTTTATAAAAAAAAATTCGGGTGGGTTAAATTGAAGTATTATTTTATTTATTAGCAGATATCGTTGGCTGCGCTCACCATAGCTGGCTTGTTAGCTTAACCCGTTGTTAGTCAGCTGTTTAAAATCTCCGCTAAGTGATGTTACATTACTAGCAAGTCTGTTTTTGTTAGCCAAAATTAGCACCCCAATTAATTGCACAATTAGTATGTATTACGGGTACACCTGACTAACCAAGCTAGCTAGCCAGCACTAGCGTTAACAGCTAAGGCTAGCGTGTTTCTTCTCCAGCTCCACCCCTCCACCTCTCGTCCAAATATAGTCACTTCTGGCTCCGAAAAACCAACATGGTTTATTTTTATTTATTTTATTTTTATTTTTTACAGCCAATTAAACTATTTGAGGCTTAAAAAAGGTTTATCCACAAACCAATGCTTGAGGTCACGATGGCTATGTCCCCTTCATTATAAGGGCTACAGTATATTACAACAAGGCATATTTTAAACCAAATTCGAAGAAGTATTTGTTAACGAAGTACTGAACATTTTGCCATTAATGAGCACACAAAACCACCCTCTTATTTTGCTACAGCTGTCTGTTGTCTCCAGACCCATTGTTTTGTTGCTCCCTATTTAATGCAGGCTATTTTCCATGGTGAAGGACACTTGGCCATTATCTACCATGGGCATGCCTTGGGCAGTGTAATAGGTATGCCAATGGGCATTGACGCCCCCAGCTGCCCCTGAGGTTCTGCCCACCCCAGGGACATACTGCATGAAATGGGCCCGTACGAACAGATGGAGAATATTTGAGAAGCGAATGGACGAGCAGAGAATGCTTGCACTGCAAATTTGTGTAGTCAGTGCTTAAGAAGGAAATTGCACAGAAAGGGAGAAACAGGGACATAGGAGAGATGTAGGAAGAAAATGAGAAAGCAAAAGACAGTCGGGGGAATAGAGATGGATTAGTGCTATGCATCATATGTTCTCATATTTTTAGCCTGTCCGCATGTATCGAGGCGTGGGCACTGATGATGATCGGATGGGTGCTCAAAAGGAGGATCATCTCCCTGGATGTGGAGGCCCCTCTCCATTCCTCTCCCCTCCCACTGCCTTGCTCTCCCATCCAGGATGAATCTGAATTGTCTTCTAACCAAGAAGCATGTAGCACATTTTTCAACGCCGCTATCCCTTTACTGCAAAGTTTAAAGGGAACCCCATCACGCTTTTTCCATATTAGATGGGACTCTTAATCCAATTTGGTTTAAGTACGTTACTTTGCTCTTCTGCATCCGCTTCTGTTAATGGTGTGTGTTATAGCACGTGTGTGTGTGTGTGTGTGTGCATGTGTGTGTGTGTGCGTGTGTGTGTGTGGAGGACAGCATTTGCATGTGCACATTTGTGTGGGCGTAGGCAGATGTGTGGGTGTGTGTCATGTCTCCGCTGTGATTAGCTTTAGCTGCCGGCTCTCTCAGGACTTGTGCTACACTGTGTGTTCTGCTTGCCAAGCACGGTTAAGACTACGCTCAAACTCCCAGCACTGTGCCACAGTGGGAAAAAATGAGTTTTTCTCTGCTGATTTGTTGTGTAAGGGGTGCAAACACACACTGGTACGGTTATACAGCAGCAGTCAAGGTGGATTGCCTTAGGGTGTTTCTCACTGCAGGGCAAAAAACAAACTTTTACCCAAGGTCAGCTATGGATAATTTACAGAAAGTGGATGAGATCAAATCAGAGAAATATGCTATGAAAAAAAGTTGTATAAATCCTGTACTGCACACAAAAAATATGCTGAGATTTATTTAATCCCCTACCTGATTCATGCATATGTTTTTGGTAGATTACAAATAATATGTATTGCCAACAGTATATAGGACATTGTAAAAAGTACAAAATTAACGAAGGATACTCAGGTATTGTACTACTGTGTATGCCTTGAGTGTCAAATGTTTGTTTTTTTTATAATAAAGAGACCTATTATAGGCACAAACAATAGCAACGTATAGTAATCCCCATGTTTTTGGCAGTAAATACTCAACTAAATCTGACCTTTTGTGGTGATTAAAGGACTGACAACACTGTATGAATACCCTTATGAATCAATTTATAGAGGTCACTTAGGTTGCCTTGCTTGTTCTGATTACTGTCTCCTTTCTCTCACTGCACTCGAGGGCCCTCCGTCTTTTCAAGAAAATCTCTTTCGGATCCCAGCGGATTTAAAAAAAAAAAAAAAAAAAAAAAACTCACAACAACACAGCCCTTTCTGAATTGCAATTTAATATTTTGCATTTAACAAGTTCAGTGAAATATGGCAAATCCACTGGATAACTTCAGTTTACATGGTGTCGTGCTGTTTGGCACTAATCAGGCTCAGTCAGAGAGAGTTTTGAAAGTAGGAAGTCTTAAAAGTGGCTAAAGTGAGAAGAAAAGGAAATAAAAAAAAAAAAAAGACGTGCTCATTTCACAGGGCTTCACTCTTAGAGGTTTGTCTCTGGGTGGGGCGAGGTAGTGGGGTGCTTTTCAAAGATACTGCTTGTAAATGTTACACCCTGACTAAATTGATTTTGGTTTGGGTTGAAGGTTTTATCAAAGCTTCTAATCCTCAGAGGAAAGGATAAGTCTCATCATAAATGTTTTTTTTTCTGTTGGGATTAGTTGCTGCAAGCCTCTCTCTCATTCTCTTACACTTGCTGTCTTATGTACATTTTTCTTCTCCTGTACATTTTTTGCCTCCTTCTATCTCTTCCCTTCCTTCAAATAGCGGTGTTTCTCTTGCCTCGCTCATATCTTGTGATCTTCTCAAAGTATATTGGCGAGTGTTTCAAGTGAGTGTTGATCTTAAATCTCTGAATTGTGTTGAGCTTTTTGTTCGTATTTGAATCTGCTTCTTCTCATGCTGGCTGATCCCCTGTCCTTGGCCTGTCTCACCCCCCACCACCCACTTTCTTGGCCTGAGTATGGTTAATTCGTCAATTATCCGATGGGGTTTTCCCATTTCTCCATTTCGCCCACTCTCATGTATCTTGTTATGTGCCCTCTATTTCCTCTTGGTTGCTAACCGTCTCTAGAAAGAGCCTGTGTAGCCTATACGGGCAATGATCATTTAGATGTAATGTCTTTCTAACAAGCTGGGAACAAGCTCTTTATGGAGCTGGATAATAAGATCATGGAGCCCAAGTTACAAAGTGGAAGCTATATTCAGTGATTTCAAAAGGATACAGTATATATGCTCTGGATGCTAGTGTGACCTGGTTGGAGCCTGCGACAGATGCCGACGAGCCAACATATATTATCTACATCCAAAATATCAACCTGGAGATATAATCCTCAAAAAATAGCTTCAATATCATACCACAAAATGGAAGTAAAATGAGACCATTATGGGGAAAACTGGCTTGTGTCATTTTCTACTTGGTGCTGTGATTTGGTATGCAATGTGCAAGACAAACATCGTATTGTTGTTGTTGTGTACATTGCGTGCAACTTGCCATGATTGGATTATTATTATGTGGATTAGCAACATGACGCAATGCATATTCATTCATGCATCTTTAATTTGATTCCGACCTGTTGCAACACCAGACGATACTGTGATTTAGTGCAATGTGCTGCATTGATATAAATATTGTCATTGTACATCTGCAATGCTTGCAACAAACAAATCCTAATATGCATTTGTTCACTTTAGGAATGGAAGAATGGTAATATGCTTTCAGGATTAATATATTTTCTTTTTAGTAAAACATGAAAAGCCAGTCAAAAATAATGCTACAAAGAGGCTGCTGGATTAACTATGCATTTCTGCATGAAACAAACAATTGGTCTGCTATGCCACACTGATATACTATACTTAGGGTGACTGTTATGTACACACGACTATTTCAAATGTTTCATGTAGTCCAAACGTCACATCTGTAAGACATGTCTGGCTGAATATGGCTCAATCTAGCCATACAAGAACATTAAACAAAAACATTTTTTTTGTCACACCTAGATTCACATAGTCCACACTGTCTCCAGTCAGAAGAGATGAAGCTGAAATGAAGCAAACCCTGACATAAAAAAATGTTCTGGGAAAAATGAAATGCCACTTTATAGAGTGGATGAGAGGCAACTGTCAGTAACTCATTGTTGCCTTTCATCAAACCAGGATCTGCAAACAAATATAGTTCTCCTTTACACAGTATAAATCTGGCCAAACACTACATTACACCATATAGATAGACAATAGATGAAAAAAAAATAAAATAGAAGTTGACTTATACACTTGCTCAAAAGTCATGTTCGACATACTGGGTGTCACAAACTTGTGAGTGAAGACATTTGAAACTGTAGAGTTCAGTTTAGACTTCATTGTTTCACTGTGGCAGAGAATTGCCACACCACAAACATTTTATATGTAGCAGATATACAGTAGCTGTGCCAACCACTTTGTCTTCAAGGTGCCAAACGAGGCGATAAAATATATCTACAACAAGATCATCATTTCCCCATTAAAACATCGTTTCACATTGCCGCATTTTTTTTGGAAACTGTGCCATATTTATCGCGGAGCAGACTTTGCCCTCAGCAACAGTTCCTTGATATGCATACCTGTTCGAGTCAGTAAGGGTTTGAGCAGGAAATGAAATTTTTGAGAACATTCACATCGAGCAAGAATCCATCACGTCATTGCACGTGCCATGAACAACCTCAGGATGTCTGTTTTCTCTGTCCTACCAAAAGAATGAGGAATGCAACATTTAATAAAATGGAATTATTACTGTAAACTGCTTTGATGTTAAAAAAAAATATATAAAATAAAATAAAGCCTCAAAGAAAACAATTTCAGGCTGAGTAATGAAGCAGTGACATGTCAATTTAGATGACGCATTGTGCTATTATAATCATATAATCACACACCATCACACAAATCATCTTTATCAGGACAGATAGCACCAAAGCTTTACATTTCTGCCTCCCTCACCCCTTCAGTGCGGCATAATCCAGAAAATCACTTGAGTGGATTATTATGCAATCCAATTATGGCTCATAATCTGAGCCTAGAAAGAGTTCTTTGTCTCTGTGCAGCCTTACTGCAAGATGGTTCTAAACTGCATGGCTGATTTATATTCACATGTGGTTGTACAACACCGGAGTGGGTGGTGGATTAATCAAAAATGCCTCCCAATTTTATTTTTTTAAATATTATTTTTAAAGAAGCCACCTGATGGGATTTACATGATAATCACAGGCAATTACACAAGTGTACACATGTTCACACATAATACGCTAATTCTGCATTCAGGGATTTTGTATATTTGTAAACATGTCGAGGAAAGCTTGCTCAGAATATGATATGTGCTTTCTGCCTTGCTAAAACTAAGATTAAAACATTTATAAGAAAAAAACAATTTAACATATTTTATTGATTTTGTTCGATTGTGTTACAGACATCGGCTACTTTCTAAATGATGGTTGACAATATGATTGATTTTTGACCGTAACATGATCACGCATGAAAAACAAACCCTGGCTCCGAGCTCTAAACCACTGCACATACAGTATCTTCAAAAAATCTGTTGTTGTGCTCACTGGCAGCTGTTTCCTTGGTGAGAAAAACATCCATGCGATCAAAAACTTTAGGGGGGGGTTAAAGGAATAGTTTGACATTTTTGGAAATACACTTTGTTATTTTTTTCCCATTCATTCATTCAACCTCTATTTTCACTCGGGAAATACATCGAGGTACAGAACTCATTTACAATACAGCTGAGTTAAAAAAAAAAAACGATAACGACAGCAATAAATCCCAGGCACCGAGAAACACAAACATGAAACTTAATAATAAGTAAAGCAATTACAATTATAAGCAAATTAATCAAGTAAAACGAGAACAACTGGAAGTGAAATAGAATGACTAATTTTCTCTCTCTGCCGAGTGTTAGATAAGAGGATTGATACCACTCTCATACCTCTCTGTGCTAAGCTAAACTGACAGTCTGCTGGCCGTAGGCTTCCTATTTAACAAACACTGGAAACAGCTAACATGGCTCCGTGCCACTGCGGCTGGACGCGGCAACAAATAGCAAACAACCCCACTTAAAACCACAACATAGTGAGTACACAGGCCTATAGCATGTTAATTAGTGAGGTGCGGGTTTTACAAGAAATACTGAAAAGGACATCAGTGGAATGGATAGGGTTTGTCATGCACTATTGATTAGCAAGCGCCAAATCAAACAATAAAACCCCCCTTAAAAGCATAAATTGGCTTTAACATTAACACAATGCCAGACTGAATAATAAAGTCAAAGAAAATGGAAATCCAGTTGATTAAGAATACAAGTTAATTTGTGTAGCACCTCTCAACAACGGGGTAATGCAAAGTGCTTTACATAAGACGTAGAAGTCATTAAGGACGAGATATAAAAGAAAGACGTGGTAATATAAAAAGACACATCCATTAAATAGAGGATAAAAATTAATCTGAAATAGAACTCTACAGATTAAAACAGTAAAATAAAAACTATATTGCAGTGGAAGATATCATTAAATAGTCCCAAATGAAATAAAAAAGGCTGGAGTTGAACTTGGTTTTGTGGAAGTTTGTGCCAGATATGTGGATCGTAAAAAGGGAACGGTGCTCCTCTGTGTTTAGTTTTGAGTCTCCATCTGAGAGGTCTGGACGCTTCTTTGCGGAGCAGCAGATCAGAAATCTATTAAAGCCCTTAACCATGCAGTACTTCATAAACCAGCAGTATTTTAAAATCAATTCCTTGACAAACATCTGCAAAACCTACTATGAGCCAAAGAATTGACACAACATCCTAAGTCCTGCAGTAGAGATTTAAAACCTGATTTGATCCAAGTCGGAAAAAACACCCGGAAAAAAGATGATTAACAACACAGTCAATGACATACAAGTATGCACAGAAATACACACACACGCACGCACGCACACTCACGCGCACGAGCCTGAAGTTGCACTTAAGGCACCTAGAGTAGGCTGGGATTCTCGAAGGCATCAAACAGCTTTGTCTCCATCAAAGAAATGACATTTCAAAGCCTCAAAACACTCCACTTTGACACAGGCAGAAGATCAAAACATGTGTCTTCATGTCTGGACGTAAATGTTCTTGTTCATTTTGGAGGAAAAAAGAAAAGAAAATGTCTGTCTGCCACCACGTGTTCTTCTTTATTACAGGTTGATACGATGCCGCCGTGCTAACGCTGCAGCACCCCACTTTTAGAGTGTCAAGGATGAAAAGCCCAACTTCGTAGTTTTCTCAGAGGCTTGTTCACAGAAGTCTGATCTGTAAAACTTTTTATTTTTTTCTGGTGTTCTATCTTAGGGCTTAATTAGTAACAGAAATGTTCAACTCTCGCAATGCGCAGCCACCATTGCTGCCTGAAATAAATAATGTATTGTTCTTTTTTATCGCTCGCTGCATATAGAGAGCGGAAACTCCTCGGAGACCTCGGAGTCTCTGTGACCCCTCTGGCCTGTGATGGATTCCCAGCAGATATGTGTTTGCCTCTTCATCACTGATTCTCGTATATCCCCACCTTCTAAAACAGGAGAATGACAGAGACACCACGAAACAAAGCTACACGATTCACGAGAAGAGTCAATTTGCCAACCTGTTTGTGTTTCAAAAGCCGTCTGATTGGATCAATACGAGGTTTATATCTAGAGATTTAGGGTGGATTTAAAGCGAGGAATAATAAATGCAAAATGAGAAGCTATTGGGAGCCCTATTGAGGAGAGGATAGATCATAGCAAGTAAACCCAACCGCCCACTCACTTGTAGCATCCCGCACTTCCAATTAATTTGTTTTGAAGTTCAGGGCTTCTGCTTTGTTTTTGTGTGCTTGTTGTTTTTTTTATCTTGGAGTTGTGACACCGAATGTGGTATCATTAGTGCCGTCTCCGTTAGCGACTGCTCATTCCCATCGTCTCTCTTCATCACTCTTTGTTTCTCTTGCCTTTTCACTCAATTTGCCTTCATCTCAGATCAGAGGAACAAAGTCATAGTTTTTCACCATATTTATCACATTTTATTTTTTTACTTTTTCCCCCAAAAAATACGAGTGACAGTTAAGATGGCTGTGTCAAATCTGACACGTTTCCCCGCATGTTTTCTCCTTTTCATTCTCATGTCGTGTCATCAATGCATGTCCTCCCGCTTCCTCAGCTACTTCTGTTTTCATCCACCCCTCCCATACTCTGCTTGCACTTTACTGTTTTCCTCACTAACTCTTTCTGTGTGCCTTTATCTATTGCTCTTGCCTAGCCCACTCACATGTTCCCGTAATGAGGACCGGAGCCATCTCCCTTGGCGGGAGTAAACAACCAATCATGCCTCATATCTGGCATGACCCTCAACCTATCAGAGACCAGATCAAAGCAGGAAGCGAAGGAGGGGGCGGCGCACGCCTCCACCACAGATGGACCATCATTAGACGGACAGGGCGAGGGATGTTGTGAGCGGAGAGGAAAAAGTCCAAAATTGAGAATGAACTCTGGTGCTGAGCAGTGAGTGGAAGGAAGAGGCATAAAGTGATGTTTCTGAGTTGCAGAGGGAGGCTTAAGTAGTAGGGAGCGAGGCAGAGAAAAAAATTAACTGAAGGAGATGTAGAAGGGCAGACGGCACCGCTAACACATTCTGTCATGTGCCATTAGCTCTCACCAGGAAAAAGAGGAAAAACAAGTTTCCAGTTTAATCATTTCCGAGCGAGTTTGGTGAGACTTGTCACAACAGCCTTCGCGGCTGACTAAAATCAAGAGAAAAAGCATAGTTCATTTGTCAACGTCTTAATCAATGTCACTCTTTTAGCTTTCTTTAAATAACAATGGCACGGCTTTGAGTGGGGTTTAGAGCCAGAGTTTAATGTTGAAATAGACATTGCAGGTGTGTGCTCTGACAAGTATTAACACATCTGTGTAAATGGGGGAGTTTGAGGATACGTCCCCTTTTTCAATCGGAAATGCGTAGATGCTCCGTGGAATGGTTTCATGTATATTTCATCCACAATGAGATGCGGCTCTGTATTATTGATGGCCCACTGCTCAGCTGTCTGTCTGCTGCTCTCGCCCCTCGTTGGAAGAGTTTAAGTTACAGAGTGAGACTCATAATTGAATCATAGGGCAACTGGCCCCAATGTGGGGGGACGTTTTAATAGGACCTGGCCTCCTGGGTTGACATGAACGAGGGAGATGGAGAGGGATGAGAGCAGGTCGAAAAATATTAGTGCATTGATTTACTGCAGTTGAGAGGCACCGTGTTATTGAAAGGTCCTGTAGATACTGTAGCTTTTGTTTGCAGTGTTGGCTCTCATTGCACTCATTCAATCATTTATTGATTTTTTTTTTTTTTTTTTTTTTTTTTTTTTTTAAGCAACCAATGGACTCACTCATTTGATCCATTTTCATATTTTTCACATACAAACACATGCATTTGAGCAAACACGGTTTTCATCCATTCCATTGAAATGTATCATGCAATCGAGCATTATCCTTATCTTTTGTCTTAGAAATATAAACAAGTTTTGTTTGTGTTAATATTTTTTTTTTTACAAGAAGATGCAGAAATAACAATACAATTTCACGCGACTCCCTGTGTGATGATGAAGAATTATTCTGTGATAAGCATTTCTGGAAGTCCCCTAACCTCTGGTGGAATAATAAAGATTTTGAACAATAAGCATACCATAATATATGCCTTTTAATATACTGCTTTACAACCTGTAATCAAAAAGTCTAAATTCAATAAAATATGGAAAAGCCCCCAGGTCACCCTGTCGCTGTGAATATTAACTCACTGACTCTTTCCAAGGAAATATTCTGCATTCAATGAAAAAATAGCTTAACAGGTAGAAATGACACGCACGTATAAGAGTATCCTGTATTGTTGCGCCAAGTATCTGTATCTCCATGCAATGGACAAATAACTGCACTTAAAAAAGTTTCACAAATATGTTTCCCATATATTCCCACACGCTGGTTGTATCTTGACACGTGTCGGGATGTGCCAATGTTGATGCATAACAACGCTTCCGCAATCTGATCACATTCACTCCCTAATTTGGCACATCCTGGCTGCCGTACTGCTACTACGTGACGTGACTAGTGTGTGTTGTGCTTAAGTCTTGCTTGAATATTCTTCTGGTGTTCTTTGCCTATCCTCTGCCTGTCGCATTTTCTTTTTCTGTGACAGTAAAAGAAGACATTTCAAAACACGCCCGGCGAACAATTATGCGCCATTGTCGTTCAGGAAACAAACGATTGAAAGGACAACACGCTGCTTCATGTTCCGGTTCCGGCCTTTTTAATCATCGTACCCACTCCTCGATCAAGACAAATGAACAAGCACTCGATTCCACTTTTAATACCCACAGAGAAAGGTTAATTTTCCATCTTCGAGAGAGAAAGAAATGAATGAATGAACAGATGATACGCAGACTCGGGTGACTAAGCATTCGCAAAGTGTCAATGAGGGTGTGTGTGTGCGTGTGCGTGTGCTGTCAGAATCACAGTAAAAAGGTCTCATGTCCTCACAGTGTGGTCACAAATCGATGCCGTGGGTATAGTCACAGTTTTACAGTATCTCTCACCATTGATCTGTGTGTGTGATAGTGACTCTCAGAGAAAGCACGCACACCAGCATGTAGAATCACAGATGGACACACATGGATACTCATTGACTTGTGTTCACATAGACAGAATGTCATGTTATTATCATTTTCCTGCTTAACTGATGCGTGAACAGGTTTAAGGGTTCAAACGTCTCCTACTTTATTGCGTCTTTATTCCACACGTGCCATCATTTGGCTGTGAACGTACAGTAGCAGCCGTAGCAGATAAGACTCCGGGAGTAGGGAGGCGAGGCCTGGTGCCAGAATTTGTCTCTGCTCATGCACAGTGTGAGAGGAAACATGAGTCGAGGCTGCATTTCATTTCTTCCCGTAGACGTTCTCTGTTCCAAATCAAAATTCTTTGCCAGCTGTCATAGTCTCTGTTTATATTCATGAATTCAATCTGAGTGTTTCAGAGATTTTCTGTCAAAACAGAGTTGAGGCTGCACTGCCGGATACCTATCCCCTTTAATAAAAGTCTGCCCTATTTGCTTATTTAGCTCAAAGCTTTTGTTGTCAAATCAGACTTACCGCAGACACAATTGAATGTGATTTTTCATATCCGTCCTTCTTTTCAAATGAGTGCTTTACATGCAGGGGGAGTTACGCACAGCTTTCAAGTTTAAAAATGACTTATTCTTTGATCAGGAGATGTCATAGAAGTGATTTACGTGCAGTGGTTGCCATTTTGTCTTAAAGGGGTAGCATCTTTGATACTCAATAATAATTATTGCTGCTGTGTTTATGCTCTGCGCTTTGTAATCAAACAGTGGAGCCGATTACGTGACTTTTTCAATTCATTTTTTTTAAATCGTGAAGTTTTAGAATTGAAAGTTGCTCAACGAGTCGCCACATAATGAATGTCCCAGAGATCAGTGTCCATAGCGGGGACACGACTTTTGAAGAAAAAAAATTAACACAACGGTTTGCCTTTTAATTGACGTGAAAACAACGGTTATGCAACACCACACGTAATACTAACACAATGATGATGTTTAATGTTTCCCAAATGTACTGCACACTGTACAGTTAGCAATAGATTGTGTACTATGTACTCATTATGTCGGGAATATCAAAGGAGTGATTTCGTACACCGCCAAAGACACAGAAACAATGGTGTTTCCACGACAACAATGGAGAGGTCCAGCAACCACAATGGATCACACAGAATTCCTGTTTGGACATACAGATGCATTTACCCAGGTGAGTGCTTCCAGCCAAACATTAGTGAGTGAGTGACTGACTGACGGAGAAGCCAGGTTTATGAGGCACTTTGTATCTAAAAATCCTCCCTTAGAGCTGCATTAAGTGATTTATGGCCACAGGGGGGGCAGAAAGACTCAAAAACAAAGTCACTGAACGCGGCCCTAATGGATCACGGATGAAATGAAATGGTGTTGGACTGACGGAGCAGCTTGAGTGCTCCTCGGCATAGAGTCTCCAACCAAGTCTCCGGAAAACACCATTCTTCCAAAAGACATTCTCTCAATTGGTGTTTTAATGGAGGTGGTGGTGGAGAGCAATGTCAAAAGGTCTGTTCCTACATGAGCGAGGTGTATTTTAGATGTGGCCTTGTTGTATGCAAAGTCAATGGGAAGATCTAGATGCGCCCACATGAGTCAGCAGTGTTTCACTTTGAGCAAAAAATTAACCCGTTGGCTGACAATCTTCACAGTAGCTCGCCAGGTTCACACATTTGTACAAACATTCAGCTGTCATACTTTGAGAAATCATAGCCAAAGATAACAATTTCGTAATCTAGACACAGCGTACACTACAATGCAATGGCTGTACAACTACATCAGAGACAGTGCTGCACTATTGATGCTGGGGTACTTGAGAGCATGTTCACTCCCGGTGCTTCAAATGTACAATGCCACCGCTGCGTTTCATGCCATCTCCTCTCGCCTTTCAAAATATACGCCTCTCCGCAGGACACCGGTGCCACATTTCACCATGCTGTATTCACCTTGCATAGCCCAGCATGGGAAAGTTTGCGTGTGTGTCAAGCTGAGAGTCCCACTTTTAAAACAGGCTTCTCAAAGGCAGCTGCCAGCCGCCCAAAGGAGGCCCATGCATTATTCATGTTCATTTACACAACCTCCTATCTCCTTATCATGGGTTCATCACACTTCCACTACTGCTAGCTGCACAATGAAGTTACCGCTGCACACTGTACTGAAATACATCGGTTTAGTAAAATATAAGATGGATTAAGAGCACATGGGCATTCAAAGCTATCCTTGAGACTTGTATGTTGATAGATTTCAGACAGGTGTATTTTCATTTCAGAAGTCACCAATTTGTTATGTGTAGAAATTCCATAGAAGAAGAAGAGAACTTTTTTTTTTTCTTTTTTTTTGCCAAATCCAATACAATCACATCAGAAAAAAAATAGCGCAGTAGTAAACATGGAGAAGTAGCATTTATTTCTTTGTCGTCATATATCTGGAACAAACTCTCACAGAAAACAGCAGGTTGGCAGCTCTCGCTTCTTTTAAATGAAGACTTTTCTCTTTTTTCCCGCTGCCTTTTATTAAATCAAATAATTATTCACACTTCACTGCAACTTTTATTCTTGTATTCCGTACCTGTGTTATTTAGCTTTCTCCGATTTTCTATTCTCTTGGCTCTTTAATGTAATTACACCTCTTTTTATAGTGTGTTTCTTTTGTACTTTCTCAATGCTTTTAATGTTTTATGTAAAGTTATGTAAAGTACATTGAAACGCCTTGTTGATGAAATTAGCTATTTAAAGAAACGTGCCTTGCCATAGTAACTGCTGTGCTTATCCAGTGATTTTGGCTCTGCCAAAGAAAACTGAGCCAATGGCACATCAAGCGCTGGTTAGCTAGCCGGCGGTTAACTACCCGCTGGCACCTCTTTAACATAGGAGATGCTTCATGTTCTGTGCATTGATTCCTGTGCCTTCATTACATTAGCCTAACAGGAAAGGCGCTTGCAAAATAAAATGACATTAGATGTCTGTTGTTAAAAAAGAAACACCAGTGGGGGAAAAAAAAAAAAAGAAGCCATTTCATTTAAAAGATAATCCTAAAGATAAACACCTTAAATCCTCAGGATTAAATACTGTGTCTGAGTCCATCTGTGCGACTTTCCATGTGTGTGCCAAGAGGATAAGAGCAAGCTACTGCGTGCGTGCGTGCATCAAAGCTCAACTAGCAGCGATGCATGTTAGGTATTTAGAGAAGAGAAAAAACCCTGCATTGATTATTTATCACTTCAAACAGCCATGTTCAGTTTAGAGGAAAGAATCGTTACATGCATCTGGTGATAAAAAAAATTTAAATAAATAAATAAATAAATGAAATGGTAGCTTCAATCTACTTCAATTCACTCTAACAGCATCATAACCTTTCCTTTGATGCAAACAAGTCCTCGTTCCCGTTGCACAGCATGTCACCAAAGTTACGGTACTGACATTAATAGAGAGCACTTGATGTGTTTTCGCGTGTACGTTTCCACACTTCCTGCACACCTGTGGTCGCCAAGGCAACATCTATCCTGCCCCCCCACCACCCCCCGGTCCTCTCTATTTGGCAGGGGAAATCAGAGATCCGAACGACTGCTGTTTTTCTCCGCCTCTCTCCACCTTCCTCCCAGCCAGTGGCACAGATTCCACCCTCCATTCCCGTGTCCCTGGGGCAGATGAAACCTTAAATGGAGGTTTAATGAAATCTCAGGGATTGTCCTGTGGCTTGATCACCCGATCTCCCCTCGCGTGGAGCCCCTCTTCAGCAGTGCGTCGAAGTTACTAATTGCAGGGCCTCGGGACAAGCAAGGAAAGAGAGAAAAAAAAAAAGAGAGCTAAGGAATAAAAGCACTAACAGTGATGGCAGCACATGTTTTTTTTCAAAGGTCACACGTGACACACAGAGGCGCGCTCATGTGCGCACATGTACGCACACACATATATACTCTTGTAAAACTGCAATCAAGGTCCTGCCAAACACCAGGCCCCCTGTGGTGCTGATTGTTAAAATGAATATTTAATTAACACACTGACAGTAGGCGGTGCTGCTGTGGATCATCGAAGCTCGGGTAATTGGAATCTTCCAGAGCAGTCGGAAGCATGCTGCTGTTGTTGTGTGTGTGTGTGTGTGTGTGTTTGCATGGACTGTATGCGTGTGTGCATGTTTAGTCTCTAGCATTAATAGATCAACAGGCTGGAAGCCGTGCAGCAAGAGTAATTGTTGATCCTCACATAAAGCACAAGAGAAGCTATAATGAGAAGATAAACAAAGTTTATTTTTAAATTGAAACTTGTTAAAATGTATTTGCTAATGAACTGCTGCTACTTTGGTGCATTTTCAATTGTGCAACAGCTGACGGTGTTTAAAGCCAGACTGTTATCAACAATTTTCTATTACACTTTGTTTTATTGCCAAAGTAAACTTTATTAACTTTCAATTTAATTTGATTTGTGTTATTTTTTGGGATACCTTTTAAATTCTAATCATGTGCCGTTTGGTCACAGCCTAAGTTAAATTTGATTTCTCTTTACAATATGCAGCCCTGTAAGTATGAAGTGTAAAACATAAGCTTAATATCTTAGCAGGGCTGTATCTGATGATTCTGATGTGGCTTTTACTTTTTTGTCTGATATATTTGTGTCGACAATGTCTGAAGGGAAGTGTTGTCTCTGTCTGTGGTGCTGGAACACACAGCCCATTAGATCGTGATCACGCCAGTGTTGTTTCATTCGACTGAGTCACAATTTTCACAGGTTTCCTTCTCAGTTACACATGAAACCTCACCATAGTATTTAAGAGAAGGACAGAGAACAGAAACATTTTAGTTTTTTATATTAAAATGCAAATTCGATTGGCGTAGTTATGTGCATACTGTATTGAATGTGTTTAGTAATAATAATAATAATAATAATAATACATTTTATTTATAAGCGCACTTTTCATTTGCGTAAACAAAACTCATGTGTGGTGTTTATTTATATATAGAAAAAAATTTAAGGTCACCGTTTCTAACTAAAGATATTCATTTGCACAGAACGCCTTTCAAAACACAAAACAGAAATCAAGACAAACGTCACAGTAAGTAAAGTAAAAGAAGGAAGAACCCAGAAAATGTTGGAGCAGATCCGAATCACGGGGCAGATACACGCATTGTTCTTCACTTATATAAACCGCCTTGGCGGAGGTCTGCACTCTCTGTGTGCCCTTCTACTTAAATGGAATGCAGAGATGCAGTCACATTGTCTGCCACCATCAATTCTGCCAACCAGCCGCTCTCCCTCGATATTTATCCTAAGCAAGGCAGTCCATAAATAGTTTACACATTAGTCAACACATTCAAAGTAAGACAGTCGTAGCATCTCCCTGACCTCGCCAGTCTGAATGCACTGGGCCCATCTTAACTCTCATCCTGCAGCTGTGGGCCGTCAGCTCCGGTAGAATAAAAGATGAGCGATATGTTTTAGAGAGGTGACCTGACCAGAAAAAAGAGACACTCGACCCACTATCCTCTAACATGAGAAGGCTGGTCTAGGATCAAACGGAATAGAGCCTTAAGGTTTGAATATATTTTTTGATATACGTATATACTAATAGATGGGAATGTGTCCAAAAAAATGACATATTTGCACAGACCGTGTTCATTTGTTGAACAGTAACGGCTTCAAACATCTACTTCACTAGAGTGAACACAAAAAAAATCAAGACAAATTTCAAAGTAAAATACTCCGCTTAATACAGGCCAGATGTTCATGAAGCTTGGTGGAAGGGTGTGTAACATAAAATGTTGGAGCAGATCCGAATCACGGCGCAGGTACACGCATTGTTTTTCACTTATACAAACCGCCTTGGCAGAGGTCTGCACTCTCCGAGAGCCCTTCTTGTGCCCTTCTAGTTTTATATGTTAACATCAGCTTTATGCAGCCTGAGCTGAATAATTTGATAGTTAAGCATAAACTGAACATTATGCAGGGTTTTTGCTGAATGCTCCAAAATAAAAATTCTCGTCTGACCAGTTGGTATTTTCCCATATCTGCCAGTTGATCCCCATTAGAAGTGTACATCTGTATGGAGTTTCAAATGAGACATAATAAAACACACGACACAGTCACACAAAATACCCTGAAAGTGAATGATTTTGACTATTTGGAAAGAAGAACCCGCATGAACATAGAGTAAATTACACAAGGATATTTAAGCGGCATATTCCCGGCCATATCTTTTCAATCGCCTACCATGTGTATACTGTATTTTGTGGTTCCTTATGAAAGCCCTTAGATAATCTCCATGTAATTAAAGATGACCTGCTCCCACTCCCCTGATGATTGGAGACAGTGCCTGATAGGCTAACCTCGGTGCTCATCAAAGCACAGCATCTGTTCAAGCCCATAGCTATATAACTGTGTTTCCCCTTCTCTGTCCCATTGGTGCCGACTTTAATTAGCAGAGCCAGGAGAAAGAGACGACTTACCTGCCAACCTTTTGCAAACACTATTATTATTTGGAGCGTTGCTATTTCATCCTCTATCCAAACACTTGACTCTTATGCATGTCTCAGGAGTGCGCGTGGATTTCCTATCCTGTTTGCATAGGTTTATTGTAGTATTAGCGCTGTAGAGTTACTGTAGTGAGTCTTGGTGGGTGTGTGAGTTTGTCACGAGTATTAGCACGCGTCTCACGACACAATGGGATGCTACTGTCTTTGCAGCAATCAGTGCAGGCCACAGACAACAGAGACAGCGTGCAATGAAAGCTAATCAAAGATTTATTTGGCTAGGTAATTTACATCTGACTACTGCTGTGATGTCCTGAGTTGAGAGGATGATTTCTGAAGTTTCACCTGTTATTTTTTGCCGCCGATCGGAGATGCCAGCCTCTTGCTATGCAGCCTGTGTGAATGATGCCATCTGCTCATCATCATTTAAATGTTTTTGTCTGAGCCAATTATGGTGATTAAGAATGCTAGACATATCTGAGGGCATGCGGTGTGCCAGCCACCACTTTTATGTCCTGAATGAACCCCCGAAGCCAGAGGAACGCAAAAACACACACAAACACAGACACACACACACACAAACACAGACACACACGTGTATACTCAGCCGATGGCTCAACTCACTTTTATATAAGAGCTCTGTTTACTATGAATACATTTACGTATGTTTCGACTGTTATTTAGGTAACAAGTATTTCAATTATGTATAGTGCATTAGCAACTTTGAAGACACACACACACACACGCACGCACACGCGCACACAGGAAATGCCAAATCATTGTCACCTTTCCCCACCAGGAATAAATTACCGACAGAAAACATCACTTGTCTGCGACTCATTGACAAAAATGTCACAATCTTCAGTGGAGATGACTATGTATGAAAAGCTACAAGACGTCTCTCTCTTTCTCCCTGACACTCTTTGTTTCTAAAACACACACACGTCGCATGCTGAAAACAAACACAAAACATCAGTGGTTCTTGGATTTGGTATCGGGCTGCTTGTTTAAGATGTGGAGCAGTGTATGTCAGTGAGATCGGTAGCTGGGATAGATTTCATTTAGATAAAGCTCCTCCACTAACTGCTGAGGTAAATATATTTCGGGTTTCAGGTGATGAAAAAAACAAAAAAAAACCCCAGCAATTCTCGTTCCCATAGTCCCTGCTAGCCACAGCATTTGAATGAGAATGGAGGGCTCTCTTGAGTATTGAGAAATCCGTGCGATTGTCTGCTTGGGTGTGTCTGTTTTTCATATGTGTGTTTCTGTATCTGTGTGTGCTTTGCAGAGGGAGAGCACTTTGATGGAAGGCTGCCCATGGTCGAATAATACTCTCATTCAATTTCTGTCTCACTGACTCTTCTCTTTATTTAGCGTGTTTTTCCTTTCTGCTCCACACACTACAACATGCATGTGCCCTAACACTCCCCGGCCCCCACCCCCCACACACACACACACACACAGAATTCAGGCAAAAAACTTTTCTTTTGTACTTTTCTTTTTGAACTTCTCTGTGTCTGCATTTTTGTTTGTTGTTTTTCTTTTCAAATTGTTTGATTTCCAGGCAAGATGACAGGGTATAACCACCAGGGCCTATAAATAAGATATATTTTTGTTGATCTGATTCTAGGTATCCTGTCAGATTTTGGAGGTTGCGAGTCAGTTCTACTCCCCTGTACAGTCCTAGGAAATATAGATAGTGTTATGTTCATACCGCAGGTGCCTTTATGTTCTGCACAGCAACATAAAGGCAACATAGACATACACAATGTTTTGACTGACATCTAAATGCAAGATTAGAAGAAAATGTAGTAAAGTAAGAAATAGACGAAAGAAGCAAAGAAGAAAGACCACTCGTAAAGAAATTGCCCAACCCACCCCATAGACAATGTAACTTGACAGTTATTTATGTTAACAACATCTTACATATAGGATTCAACTAAATTGATTTACATATAGGACATAACTGGATCAGCTGCTGTCAAAATAGCAGTGGTTGCGTTATCAATACGAGACGCAATCAGCATTCCATTTTAAAAGTATTTTTGGGCATTTCTTGACTTTATTTGACAGGTGAAAGTAGAGAGATAATAAGAAACGAGGGAGCCAGAGAGATAAGGTGAATGACTTGTAACAAAGATCCTCAGCTAGAAAACAGATAAATAATTTACAATAAGAATACTCTTATATGCAGTCAAGCCAAAAAGAGGACCTGCTTTTGATATTTTGACAGATTAGGGAGAGAGTCATGCAATCAACCAGAGAGTTCTTGGTATGTGAACCACAAGAACATCTGATAATATATTGGTCTCTTGATACCAACACATTAGGACACTCATAAACCTATTGGACTTGGAAAGCATCTTTACCTCACAGCCTTTCCAAGTATCTAAGTCATTTTTGCACTATAGTAGTAGGTGATTCTAACTGTTAAGTAAATATTGCCAAACACACTTTGTCCAATCTATAAATTGAGTCAGACTCAGAATGAGGTCTTGGTCCGCAGCCTACTGCCAAAGGGGAGTGACTCAAACAGTTTGTTGTTGAGTCCGGCTGCCTCAGGGTCCTGGAGACGCTACATCTCCTGGAGGGACGGCAGATTGCAGCCAATCACACTCTCAGCAGAGCAAATGAGACGCTCTGGCAGCAGCGTACCAGATGGTGATGGAGGAGGTGAGGATGGACTCGATGATGGCAGTGTAGAAGTTCACCATCACTGTCTTTGGCGGCTTAAACTCAATCAGCTACCACAGGAAGTACATCCTCTGTTGTGCTTTCCTGGTGATGAAGCTGATGTTCAGCTCCCACTTGAGCTCCTGGGTGATGATGGAGCCTAGGAAGCGGAAGGACTCCACAGTGTTGAATGGGTTGTCGCACAGGGTGATGGGGGCGAGTTTGTCTGCCTTCTTAGATGGACTCATCCCCACCAGAAACGAGTCCAATGAGGGTGGTGTCGTCCACAAACTTCAGGAGCCTGACGGACTGGTGACTGGAGGAGTAGCTGTTGGTTGACAGGGAGGAGAGCGGAGGGGAAATAATGCAGCCTTGATGGGAAGCAGTGCTGATGATCCGGAGTTCAGATAGACGTGTTTGCCAGCTTCACTTGCTGCTTCCTGTTGTACAGGAAGTCTGTGATCCCCCCGCAGGTGGAGTTGGGCATGTGAATTGAAGGCTGAGCTGATGTCCAAAAACAGGATCCTGGTGTAGGTCCTGCAGACTCCAGGCGAAATGGAGGGCCATGTTGACTGCATCGTCTGTCTTTACTTTAATAAATCTACATTCCATACAGGAACTTTACCCATACTAAGCATCACACCCATGCAATATCAATAAAAGACCAGATTCACAGCATTTCAACCACAGGTTGGGATGACAATCGGTAATTTCAAGGTACTCAATATGTTTGCATGGCAGTAAATGAAGCAGGTAATCAGGTAAACTGTATGCACATTTTAATTGTGGGAAAGTCATAGAAACATTATGCTTATATAATGACTGTATATAAGAAGTGGTCGTAGTCACCGTAACGTCACCCATTGGTTTGTGGACTACCGTTTCAAAGCCTCGAGTTTGCCATTTAGGCTGGTCGTCATCTTGTTTTTTTTGGAACCAGAAGTGACACGAAAGGACCATAATGCGACCATAATTTACTAAATGGATATCATGCTGCATTTAAGAAGACTTGAAACTAGCGATCGTCACTATAAACTCATGTTTACAATGTTAATAAAGGTATAAATCAAGTGAGAAGTTTTCTCCTAGACGTCTATAAATCGGACTTGGTTTTGCAATCAGATGAGCCATCAGAAATAATGCATGTTTAAATCACTTCCGTATTGGCTTCACTTTTAAGAACCAATATGTTTTGTTTTTTTTTACAGCGAGAGTACCAACGTTTGATGTGATTCGACATACAGGAAAAGTTAGAAAATGAGTAGAAGTAAGTCATGATTTATTACAAGAGAAAAAAGAGGTTTTGGCTGATGACGATGTAGGATGTAACATTTGAATCACAGCACAGATGGTTAATCAGTCAGTAATGATGTGACAACGCTGAAAAAAAAGCTGTAAGTAAACATCAATCTGCAGTCTACAGTCCTTCAGAAGAGTGCTGCGAAGGCACTGCTATGCATGCTCTGGGTGAGAGTCCGGAGAGAGGGAGATGAAGTAATAGACACTTGGGTGGAGGCAGAGGTCAAGCAGAGGGAGAGAAGAATGACAAGGGAGGGAGAGAGGGATATATGGGGGAGAAGGGGTGGTCTTTTGGGTCGGATTCAGCTAGTGTTCGGCGAGCGAGGTCAGATGTGTTCCACGCCCAGAGCACTGAAGCTGAACTAACGAGAATGTAATGGCCCTCTATCAAGCACTCCAGCATCTCGCCAGCATGAGTACACACACTCATGCACACATAATATGCCCCCAGTAACTTTTGCTATAAGTAGACACAAATAGTGCTTTGTTGAATACCAAAGAGACATTGTCATTTACGTGTGGCGTGGCATTTGACAATATGTCTTTTCATCTACTCCCGTTCGCTATGCAGGACCGGGGTGTTAAGTGTGACTCCCTTGCATCCTTTTATTTTACCACCAAACTTTCAGAGGACGGGTCTTTCTGACTGTCTTAGTCAAGTTTCATGTTTGTGATAAAAGTTTCAAATATTTTCTGACTCAATTCATGTACTTATCATATCATTGATTTATAGGCCTAGTGTGTTTATGAATTTAGATTGGGGTTTAATTTACAGATAAATATACATGAATATAACCATAATTATGACCAAATAACATCAAATATGAGTTTAACACTACGATAAAAAAAAAATCACTACATCAACATCGCTGAAATAATATGAAGTGTTCATAGCTGATACAACAGTTTATTAAAGAACACTTACATTAACACTTTAATATCCTAAAATGAGAAGTTTAATACAAATAAAAACAGGATTGTAATGCCTATTTCTACTTTTATTGGATGACAAATACAAATGTGTTTGCTGCCTCACCAATACAGATACAAATAGTGAGCTCTCTGCACATCCCTACCTGGTGTCCCTGTATACATTTGCGGTATTTAAATAAAGAAAAGAGAAGCAGGAAAGTGAAACCTAAGTTTCGTGAGCCTCGCAACCTGTTGTAATCGCAGTTTTGCCCGCGCATGTCGAGTAACAAATGGAATCAGATACACATCCGGTGTACCTAGTGTAACAGTTAACACTAACCTCCTGTCCTCAGTGAAAGCTGATATATGCCAGAGTGGCCAATTACGATGACAGGATACATGGTAAACTATACCGCACTGTAAGCATTTAATTAGGACATCCTCAACGGGTCCACCACACTTTAGCTCTGCCAATCTGCCTAATGGTGAGAGATGAGTGCTAATGATTTTAACACATGCTTATTCCCATGCACATACACGTACGCTCATTCACACTTTACTGCCGTCAAAGTCTACAGTAACAAGCACTGCAAATCCAGCCTGATTCAATTAGGTAAGGATTAAGCAGAGCCGCTGATATAAAGGCGAGTGATGCAATATAAAACATCAGTGGTGGAGGTGCTGACAGTGCGTTGTGCCCAGACCAGTGAACAGAGGGAAACACGTTGCGCCTTGACCCCGCTGACCTCGTATCGGTTGACATATATTTCCTCCGGCAATGAGGTCGCTGACCGCTCATTGAGTCTTAGGTGATGTGACACGACCTGGCTGCACAAGCGCTTATCTGGCTTTCCAGACACAGAGAAACACACACTCTTGAGACTCAGATGATCATTTAAATGTAATTATCTACCAAAAAGCTCTATACACTGTAGGTATTCACAAGATGTAAAGATCTAATATCTCTTTTTGCATGCAATAGCTGGTTGACCCACCAGTCCTCATATTGTCACACTGTCAGCTTGATTAACAAATGACTTAAACCTTAAAAGGCTGCAGAGATGCTACTTGCCTTATAATGGAGTCTGGCCCTCGGATTCTGCACTGCTCTGAAAGGCTTGATAGATAAATAAATAAACAAGCAAGCAGCACACAAGACATGGAATTTATTACCTGTCGGGCTAATTAAATGGCTAAAGATATATAGGCGCAGGAGAGAGTGAGATGAGAGTGGGATGAGGGGCCGAGTGGAAAAACACAAGAGAAGCCGATTGCTGCGTCTGATAAATTCCCCTCTCTTTATTTCCCCGTCCTTCCCGCGCACACACTTCATTGTGACAAGTGGCTCAGCCTGTTGCGTGTGTTTGTGTGTGTGTGTGTGTGTGTGTGTGTGTGTGTGTGTGTGTGTGTGTGTGTGTGTGTGTGTGTGTGTGTGTGTGTGTCTGTGTGTGTGTGTGTGAAGGAGTGCAGATGTGCATGATGATGCATGTCTGTCTGTTAAAGAGGTCTCAAGCATAGAGGGCACGCATAAAGGCATCTGTGACTTATCAATATTCAAAGAAGCTCCATAAAAAAGGGGGTGGGGGGGATGGGGATAAATCAAATTATGGAGCAACATACTGCCAAATAGACTAGAAATGGCTTGTTAGGCCTTTTCCTGGTGATTTGCCGTTTTGACCGTTGTGTATGCGCGAGCACATTCCCAGGTGACAATGTCTAGTTCTCTCCAAAACAGTTTTGTCCAATTATGCGCCGCCGTACTGAGGGGCGCGTCCATTTACTCCTGATTCCCCCTCAAACTCTTGTCGTGATTGCGGCCAGATTGTTTTCAAGGTTACCCGCCGCCCATGATTTAATTTACTCTGAATCCTTCGTTTCCCTCCACGTTGCCTCGACCCTAATAGACATACAGTATTAAAAAGCAAAAAACGAGATGGCCCGCACCAAGACAGTGTGTAGACATGTAAATTGCTCATTTGTGAGAAACAAAAAGAAAAGACAATGCCACGGGGCTCAGCTGGCAATCCCACTTCCATTAGGCTTCTCTCCTCTTCCCTGCAGTGAAGCGGCTGTCCTATCATTGTGCTCCTATCAGGGACTAATTTAAGGAGAGGTATTGCACTCAACTGTTTACCAGCTTGATTGAGACCAGAAGGCTTCTCCTTGTACTAATTTCTCTTTGATGTCTCTCTCTCTTTTCCTCAGTGGACAAGACCTTTAGCTAACCTTTCTTTCACCTCAGCCTCTCTCTCTCTGTCTCTCTCTCTCTCTCTCTCCAGCCAAATAGTAGATGACTTTGGTCCAAAAGGTTGCATGCTCTCTCTCTGCGTATGTGTGCATGTATGGTGGCCACCCAGGGAAGCCCAGCGGGACACATATTTGATTCATGTCATGAAGGATTTGAAGAGGGAGGGGGATGTGCTTTGACGTGGATGCTGACTGACCCACTGGCAAACAAAACTGAGTGAGGAGCAGAAAAAAAAAAAAAAAAAAGTCTTGACGTCCAGCTTTTCCCCTTTTTGACGTTAGCCTGCTGTGATGAACACCATCAGAATTGCTCTTTTTCTGTCTGCCTGTCTGCCTCTTTCATCTGAGCCGACATCTCGACTGAGGGAGGGTGGAGCGACAGAGAGACAACATGCATTAGATGAAGTGATGTTGACCTGGGACAGCTCTGATGTTTCTGTGTGGACAGCTGAAGCCACCTGTAGGCTTCGACAGAAACGGACAGCGCTGGATTTTACAGACGTGAAACTAGACATGCGCAAGTCCTGTGCACTATCAAGACTTTCCAGGACTACAGGACAAAACATTTAGGATGTTTTTAAAACACGAAACAATAGTTGTTTTGGAAACAGAAGAATATTACTAACTTGTCAAACATTTATATGCCCATTAAATCACACGTAAGTAGGTTAGTTATAGTGTTTATATCCTGGCATGCAGTCCATTTAACTACTTCCCCCGTAATGAATGTTGGACAGTTTCAGTCAATTTTGCTCTATCCTCATTTTCCTTTAAGGCGGTTATTTGGGATTAGTAGAAACCAGACATGTACAGATTATTTTATTGACTCTTTTCTAAGCAATGGTAGCTTTAATTACATGTGTAATCAGTTCAGTTGATTAATGAAAATATGACTTTATGTTAATCACATTGTCCAACACATTATGTGAGTCAGCCCACTCAGGATTTTTTTTAATTGTTTTTTACATGTTTACATTTTTTTAATAAATGCAGTAAATACCGATAATTGATAAATGCTGAGTTGACTAAGAACATGGCTATTTTGACTATTTTCACATTTTTGCTAAGGGAAACCAAAGATGCTCCTAAACTCCATCAGAAGTGTTTGTGAGATGTTCGAATCGCTTCAGAACACCCCTTGCTGTGTCCAACTATATGTGTCGCTTTCTTAAAACCGGACAGTCACATCCAATTTTCGCAAAGATTGGCTAGCTGTGCTGAGGTGAAAAAGTAAATAGAGTTTGAACATCTATTTTTTTTTTACTTCTTTACACAAGTATATCTGTCACCTTTCATGTGACCAGCCGGGCGCAGCAACACTTGGGATACCTTCCCAGAGAGACTGTCAAAAAATGTGCTCAGTTACAGTACCTCTATATTTAAATTATTTTTCTACCTCACATCTCGCTTTGACTTCTCACCCCGGCTTTTGAGTGCGACCGTTTCGAAACAGCTATAAATATTTTTCTGACGACACGTCGTAGGAAATTTGGTTTTCTAGCACAACCTTGCCCTTCAGCACAGCTAGGGTTTCATTATAAATTGAGACCATCATCGTCTTCTCCCAAAACCAGCTTAGCAGACACATCTGCAGATATGAAAAACTGAGAAGAAATGTAAGGGATATCATGCAAGAGGTCAATAACAGGGCTAGGACACTCGCGCCCTGCCATGCTTTGTTATTTATGTTTGGAGGTCTTTAGGTTAGCAAAAAACCGCAGTACGAGTCTGTCGTCTACGCGGCTATTCATCTAACACCTCACCGTGGCTGTCTTAGTGAACAGTAGCAGTCAGCATCAACCTTGATGACAAAGACAATTCAATTCCTGCAATTGCTTCACAATAAAAGCCTTAAAGGTTCAATGTGTAACATATGCCATAATTTAAACTTAAAACATTAAAACAATGATTAAAACATTGAACAACATAAAACAGACATTACCAACAGACTGTGAAGAGGTAAGAGAGTTGATGTTATGTCAAATACGTCTATGTGTTGTGTTGCAGAGATATTTACTGAAATTAGCAGTCTAACTGACTAATGCTGCTCCCTCCAGTCTTGTAATACCACTTGTTCCTCTAGGAGGCGATAGAGAGTCACTGTAGTTTCAGTCTACCCTCAGATCAGAGGGAGAAGAAGTAGAGTTGTCATGATCTTGGTTTTTGTGCTTCCTGTTTTATTTTGTAGGTTCATTCCCCTTGTGTAATATCTAGTTTTACTTCCTGTCTTTGTGTTTTCCCTCCTTTTGTGATTGTTTGCCATTCCCTGATTTGATCCTCCTGTGTCTCACTAAGCCTGCTTACTGCGTTTGGGTCCTTCTCTTTACCTCATCCCTGATAACAGCTGCCTGACTCTGGGCGCGTCAACATTACATCCATGATCCCTGCACGTTTCGATAGTTTGTATTGATTAAATCCAGAGTGGCAGAAACGAAAAATGCCTTGCGGCCTCTCATCATCCTCAGCGTCTGCGGGAGGCTGTTCCGCCGGAAGTACGGCGCCTGGGAGATGGACAGATCTTCTGTCAGCAGATAGCACTGGTTTAGACGACTCAAGGCAACATACAAACTATCAAAACGTAACGTTACACGGACCGTACAGCCCCCAGTGCCACAGTAAACACATAGAAATCTAAGCTCCATGGGCAGATTATAAAATCGCAGGGATATTTTGACCGACTCAGAGTTTCACGTTTACACAGGAGAGAAGAAGTCCACAATAAATATATCAACACTAGAAGAGACATATATAGCTGTAGAATACAATACACAATATTAAGAATGTATTAGAATCCTCTAAAAACTTAGCATACAATAAATATGACAAACTATTACAACTATAATATACTATAGTTATCTTTTTTAATAACTGACTCAGTAGTAGAGGTGAAATACTGCCTCCTATTCATTTGGAGCAGGTGGCTCGGAATTTCTTCGATGCGGTTTGTCTATCGAAAGCTTTCAGTGTGGAGCAAAAACAGCAGAAAGTGATTGCTTTGAATTCGCAGTGATTTACGATACTGCTCCAGGAGAGCAATCTGAGTGGTGAAAATTCTAAATCAAAACAAACCTGTCAGCCAAAAATACTTTGGGATCAACGTGGACCTCCAGGAGATGGACAGGTGGATTGACAGATTGACGACCCGTGCTACACACCAAATGTCAAAATGACATCTAGCTGCTGGTCGCAACCAAAAATGTCCATTGCCCAGTTTAGTGAGTCAGTATTTACATATCATAGTCTGTGTTCACGAAATCGATTAAACACCTCGGCAAATCAATGAACGAATGAATGTTTGTGTTTTCAAAGCCGCTGCTAATTTACAAAGCTGGGAGCAGGGAGTTCCTCGGAAAACGTTTCTGGATTGAGATCTGCATTAAAAAAAAAAAAAAAAAAAAAAAAAAAAGGATCTCATGACTGAGCCGGCATGAGAATCGGTGCACGGTGGTTCCTGTGTTGCTGGAAAATGCCAGCACAATTTGCAGTCATGCTCCATCTTTTCACTCTCCATTTACAAATAATGTAAATGAGTCATAACTATCATAGTTGCCAGCGCGTTACTTGTTAATTGCTCTCTGAATTACAAAGCGGCTCTATCATTGACATGTATGTGGGAAGCTGACTCCCAAACCAATTAGTAACCAGAGCGTGTTGTATGGCAGCTTTAAGCTTTGTTGGCTCTGCCATCATGTCCAGCAAGCTCTGTAAATGGCCTGGGTAAATTTGGCCGACATGTTGATGTGTCAGTGTTTAAACAGGAGAAGGGGTGAGAGTGACGGGGTGGGTGGGGGCTGAGGAGGAGGATGCTGTGGTTTCACCCGACTCCTCGGCTCGTGTTCTGTCAGCTAGGGTTTGGGATCCGCCTCATTGCCTTTCTTCCATTTCCTTTTATTATAATAATGAGTTTGTAATGTTAGCCCTGGCCTCACACTTTTTGAAGTTGCTGGCCTGTTACTGGTCTAAAGCTAAGCTAAGAAACAGGAAACCGGATTGTGTTACCAAATTTTATTAACAGGCTTTCGATACACTGATCAACACAAACGTGTCTCTTAATTTTAGTTTAAGTTCAGCTTAAATGAAACTGTCAAAACATGTATTGTTAATGTAAAAGTAACATTAATGCCTGGTTGAAGGTATTTGTAAGGTGAAATTAAGTTGTTTTTTAAGCTGGTTTAGCACTAAACGTTTCCCCTAAAGCTACTTATTCCGCTTCACCATCATCCTAATACAAAAAGTAAGGGGTTCCATTTCCCAGGGAATCTACATTAAGCAAGTAAAATTTCAAAAATGACCTCAGACGATAGTCCTGAAATGAGGAGGGGCTAAAATTGCAGAGTCCTACACATATGATAAAGAGTAGAATATTGAAAGAGAAACCTACAATCAAAGCTATGTTTGAGATTCTCAGGAAGCTGAAAGATGACAATGCAAACATACATCGGGAAACAGGAGCTTGACAGGAAATAGGGCAACACACACACACGCACACACACACACACACACAAACAGAAATAATCAACCTGAAAGATAGACTGTGAGAATCCCTATCTAATCTGCAAGGTTCAATGGCTTCATCAGGACAGGGGTTCATTAGGGAGTGCGAACTAAACAGCAGCTTAACAGGGAAAAGATCTGATCAAAGAGGAGCTGATATAATGTGAGTGCCCATAAAGGAGGGACAAATTAATCAGCAAGAAGAGACTAAATGCAGCTCAATAGAAGGTATTTCTAAACAATGGCCGACATTCAAGGTACTTTAAATACTTCAACCATTTGTTTCTGTGGGGTGACGAAGGTGAAATCGACACAAGTTTCTGCAAGTCGGTATTTTGAAGCCTCAATCGTTTTCTTTCTGAAACGATTTTTTCGATGTGGGCCCTCGCTGTGAATGTCCACTAATGACTCCTACAGCTTGGCTACTTGCTTCTTCTGTTCACTCTTTGGCCTGCTGCTGCTGCGTGTTTTCAAATAGAGATTGAACAACAATGTCTCCTCCATTATGATTTTATTTTTTCTGTGGCGAGACAGATTCAATTAGATGGAAGTCAAAAAGCGTTTTTTTTTTTTTGCAGTATTTTGAGACCTACCGAAATCTAAGAAATATGATATGATATACAAGATATGGTTGTTTGAAAGTCATTCAGAGGTTATGAGGATTTATTCATTAAAAAAGTTGATTTAAATGTTTTACTCACAAGTTGAAGTTTTTGGTTCTTGTTTTTTCACTTTATTGGAATGGACAAAGTTACAAATTCTCTTATAAAAGTGTCAACGTGTCTATACTTGTTCCCATTCAGATGAATTGTATAGATATTTTACTGTCAGTGGACACTTCAAGAAGAAAGGCTCAGATGATCAGACAAAGGGTCTTGTCGATAAGAGTTAAAACAAGACTAAAAGTCTACAGGAAAGCTAGCAGCTGGGTAAGGCTGTACGTAGGCGCTGCGATGCTTTGAGCTAGATGCTAATGGCAGCATGCCCACAATGAAAATGCGTTTTAGATTTAGCAGGCACATGCATGTTTACAGTGTTCACCATCTTAGTTTACAGCTTAATCTGTTGTAGATGTCATTAGTTTTGCAGACATCCGGTCATGACCAAAGTCTTGGACCAATCCATTGTGTGGGAACCAATGTCATGGCAATGGATAATCTCAGTCTGGTCCAAAGTGGTGGACTGACACAACACAAAAAGGATTTGGAAATGCATACAATCTCTGCAAGTTTGTTCATTTCCACCTAATAACTCTGTGTTGTCAGCTGTGCCATCTTGTTCACATGAAATCCGGTTTGATACTTCCAGGCTTTGATGCCAGAACCCCAGACAATATCATATTGCATCTGCTAATCCGAAGCTCTGTGAACTGCAGTGGTGAGACACCAGGTGTTATCGCTCTCTTTATCACACTGTGGCACATTAACATCCATCCAGATCTATTCTCATCACACCCACACAGCATCTTCTTGACAGACCCTTACTCTTTTCCATCTACTGAACAAACCCTACAAAGTCCTGTGGTACATGTATGGGTGATTCCTTTTTTAACAGCAGCTAAAATTCATGCGTGTCCATAAATGTGAAATCACCAAGGTAAGAGTCTAAAACAAACTTTAGGTTCTGTTGTTTTGTCCAGTTCTCACAGAAAGCCCCTCAACCCTGTATTAAACAATATTACTTTACCACGACTCTGCATGAGATGTAGCCATGACCGCAATGAATAAATGTATGGAGCACTCGCAGCTTCTGTAGCCAGGAAATGGTCTGCAGCACCAGCCTTCAGCTAAATGAGAGTGTAGAGTATCTGGGCTGGAAATGTTGTGTGGAGCTGGAAGATGGGATCATTACGCCCCATCATGGTAAGGTACAGTCTGACTCGTAGTCGGAACAAATTGAACACTTTCACAAGGGTCCAGACTTTAAACATGGTTTGGAAGCTTATACTTTTGCACAGGGTTGTGTAGTGACAGATTGCATGTAATTGGGATTACCTAATCGGATTACACAAAATAAATAACTAATCAACCCAGATTTCATTTTATTATTTTTTTTTCAATTTTTTTATTAGGTTAGAATTACATTTTTAAGGTTACATGATTACATTTTTCTTTTTGTTTTAAAAATATGTTAATTTTAACTTTTTTTTTATGATAGCCAATGCTATAAACTCATAAAAAGCACATATGACGTACAGGGTTTCTTAAGGTGCTTCACATGGTGCTGGGGGAAACGGAAACAATAAAAGAAACACACACAGCTCACCTGTAGTTTGTGCCGGTGCTGTTTTTGTCAGGGTAATTTGATGTTGTCAACTGTAAATGCTGAATATGCAAAACACATTCAGTTTGCATGGAAAATGTTTTGAGATGTTTAAAAGAGAAAAAAAAAGAATATTCTTCTCACTATAAAGTGCAATATTTTCAATGTTTGATTTTGAAGTAATCAAAAAGTTGTTTTTGTAATTATAACATATATATATAAATGTTTTTAATTAAGTGACTGACTATATTTCAAAGTAATCTGACAAAATCCTGATTTTACAGGGTAAAAATGCCAATACGGCTATATAAAAGAAGAAGCAGGCTGCTGATAACACATCAGCACTAAGATGACGCTTCATTTACGCTTTGATACAAAAACATGTTACAAACTCGCTAATCACACACTCCACACACGTAACAGAAAGAAACCTCACTCACTTTAAGTGTCAGAGCGCATCACAGCATAGCTGAGGCATTTTCCCAATGCACACTTAATAAACAAAAATAAGAATGTTGCTGAAAACAGAAGATGATTAATTTCATCAAAATGCCACAACATAACTCACAAGTCTATCCTTAAAACCAGTACTATAGTTGTAAGAACAGTAGCAGCTAAACCACTGGACTCACCGTGAGAAGAGCTGCATGCGGTTATTCTCGGCTATCTCAGGGTCTTTTTAAATGTATAGTTTTAAAAGCGAGCAAAAGAGATGTCTGTCACATCCTCAAGATTACACCAATAAGAGCAGATACATAGTACCATCCTTTAGTCAGCTAACACGGAAGTTGTTCTGTATTATGCGAGTGTTGCTGGATTTTGACCTCTCGAGACTTCAGCCCTTCTCCATGCGCCTTGGAAATAGGTGAGGTTGTGAATGAAATCCCGTCTGTGCTTTTTCAACGAGATTTGAAGGTTGACTGTCTTCTTCCAAAATTAGGCTGCTTAATCCAAATTTAAATGATGCCCCAGTTTACAAGTGTATATTATCAAATGTTCAAAAAAACTGATGCAAAACACACATTTTCCTTTCATTAGAGAAAAGTATTTTGTCAGTTGGAGGGGTGCAACATGGCATAAGTGGAGGACGCATGAGATTTGCCACTACACTAATGCTAACAGCTATGATGACAAATGGATCTGGAGAGGCTCTGGCTCTGATAAATGCAGCAGTATGGCTGAAGTGCTGCATTACAGATCTGTTAATCTGACCTTCCCTCAGTCTAGCGCCAGAAACAAAACAAAAAATAGAATGAGGTGGAGTGTTTTTTCTTTTTATAAATATTATGTAAACCTCGGAGGGGATTGGGTGTTTGATGGGAAAATATAGAAAAAGAGAGACTGTATGATTTGAGCGTAGAGAGAAATTTCACCTCGAGCGTCGAGGGCTTTAAATGAACCTCTTGCTTTGAACCGGGAAACAGGAGTTTCCATCATTGCACCTTATACCCTTCCTTTGTCCCTCTCTTCTTTCTTCATCCCTTCATCCTTTCACCTCCCTCCGGCACTTTCTTTCTTTCTCTGTGTGTCTCTAATGGCTTGTGCTGTCCTCTCACCTTCTCACCTCTGATTGACGGACAGCGGACCTCCCGTTGTCATGCTTGTTAAGCCCATTAAGGCCGGTAATCACCCGCTGCTCTTCAGGTGCTCGGCTGTCTGCACACACTGGGCTAAGAGGGCCGGCCTTGTCGCTGCAGACACACACATACGCTCCCACACGACTCACCCCTGCCCTTTTGACTCTTACATGGAAGTGTCACAGTTTGAATAGCCGGCTACATCCCTGAATCAAAAAAAACAACAACACACTACTAGACATTTTCTGCAAGGTATACTTAATGAAAAACGCAACTTGTGTCCTTTTTACATCGTTTTGTCCTCTTTTTTTTCATAGGGGAAAAACAGGCAAGCGGTCTGACGATCGAATGGCAAAAAAGCAGCACTTTGTTGTATAAAGCAAGCAGAAATGTCCAGGTCTGAAAAGTGATGGCCAAGAGTTGGATGGATTTGTTCATACTTTGTTAAGTGAGTGTTTGTAACATCATTGTGAGGTTAAAAGCACATCAGCTCTAGAAATTGGACACTTATGCTTATGTAGAGTGGGTGCTTATACTTTTCGGTACCGCATCATTCAAATGGAGGTCGAGGAACATGCAGAAACAGTATGTATGTGTAGGCCGTACATTCACTCATGCACTGCAGAGGCCAGCGTCAACCTTCAACCCCTGTTCCAAAAAGAAGTCCGGTTCTATAGAAGTCTATGAGTAAATGACCCTAGTTCTCACGTGATTTATTACCTCAGTTAACATTTTCCTGATGAGTTTATGGTCTCAATCGCTAGTTTCAAGTCTTCTTCAATACAGCATGGTGTTCTTTTTGTGAATTATGGTCCCATTTAGGGTAAAATAGACAATAAAGCAGCTTATGCTTCAGGGCAGGGCTACCTTGTGATTGACAGGTTGTTAAAACAGTGTTGTTTGGTCTGGGTGTTGTCCGTGTTTTTGTCTTACAACTTTAACCCTTTCACAGTGGGTATTCAGCTCATGAGCGTTAAACATTTTGAAAAAAATGTCTTGTTCAGTGTTTGGTTGTACTTTGCCTCCACCCTCTGGTGACGTCACGGTGACTTTGTCCACCTGTTATTATATACAGTTAATGGTACAAACCAAAGGAACAGAACTACAGCAAGTGGAGTTCTGTGAGTCTTTAGCTACCGTCAGCAGCCAGTTATGTCAGTACATTTGGCACTAAATCAGACAAAGGATGCTCCTACACATACATGAATATACATTTGAGCATGGACATACTAAGAATACATACACTCGACCTATTTCCTAAGGTTGAGAATTAATTCAGCAGAGTGCGCCTTACACAATTACATTCAGAAAAGCACAATAACAGCTCTAAGACAACAGCAGAGCAGGCAGCAGTATTTATACCCTGCAAATGTGTTTGTTTTTTTATCACTCCTTGAAGTGGGAGTTAGTTTGCTCCTCATCTTACTGTTCCAGTTGATTTGTCCTTGTTTTGTTTGTCCAATAACACAATTTGATGTGGATTTTTCCCCCAATCCCTGTGCCCTACAGTTTAATTAGAAACCGCGCTGTGAACACTCTTGAATTTTGTGCATTGTTGCTACTTGTCTGTAATTGCCTTTGCAGGTGTTTCCATCGTCCCCAGAAAGCAAAGGGGGTCTTTCGGGGCGCGTTCATTATTCCAACACTCGTTGCAACTGTTTTTATAATGGCTCGTCTGTACCTGTGCTGTTACTTAGTGATAAGTGACTCAAGAGCATTAGCTGTAATAATGAGCTATTCCCTTGCTGTTCTCGCCTCTTTTCTTCATCTCTTGCCATCGCCTCCATGTTGTTTACTTTCACCTGAAGTCACAGTGTTGGTCAAAGTGGCTGGTTAGAAGCAGTGTGTTACGTGTTTGTATGGCAGATCACTAAACCAGAGTTCCAACCATTTGAAAGCCGTCATTTATCATAGGGGGCAATGACAAATGTACTGTAAAGCCATAATTAAATCTCATTAAAATACAATGGGTTTGAATGCAATGGGAAATGAGGGCCAGATTAAATCGCCTAATTTTCAAACAGCTCCAATTGAGTGTCAAGAGCAGAACGAGAAAACCGGGCATTTGATCTGTTCGGGCTTTCGTACACTGTGTTTTCTTTTCCGTGGAGCTAACATGAGAGTCTATTAGAGACCCTATTATGTAATGCCTCCATAATAACTCTAAACTAAGAGATGAGGCATTAGTCTGAGGGAGGCTTAATGGATTCCCGCTGCCCATTGTGTCAAGGTGTGTGTTTTTGTGTGTTCTTCAAGTGTGTGTACAGTGAAATTAACTCCACTGCATTTGCAGCTACAATATTCAAAGCTGTTCTGTGTGCATGTGTGTTAGAAAACCCTTAAAAGTATGCACGAGGCTGTTTCCCTTTTAAGGAAGCATAACGATATTAAGATGTATTATACCGTTTAAATGTAAAGTAGATAAAGATATAGTGTGAGGAATAATTGGGAATGGTGTTGTTGTGCGTTTCAGCTGAAATCACAAGGATCAAACACCCAAGAGAGTGTAGACACATCTCATCAAACGCAGTAATGAAGCATGTGGTGTGAGGTGAGAAACAAAGAGACAGTGGCTTTGATTAAATCAAAGTGAGGAGGAAAATAAAGAGTCAAAAGAGAGGAACCTTGAGGAAATCAAGCCACTTTAAGAAAAACAGGAACTGATGAAGAGAGAGCAAATTGAAGGTCAGAGCTTCATTTAGACTTCAATCTGCTACACCGAAAAGGTTGTAGGCGCTGCAATTACCTGGCATGCAGAGAGAGAGAGCTCCAAAATCCCTGACATCCTTGATTCTCAAGTTCAGAAAACTGAGCACTGAGAAAGGTGAACGCAATTAAAATGCTAATTGTTCTGGGCAGAATTTGATTATTGATATGTGCTCTCTCATTCTGTAATTAAAGGGTTCATGATTGCGGGTCTCCACCTCTGTTGGAAACTCCTGACTCCTGTATGTCCCCGTGTTAGTTCTAAGTATCTCATGTGAAGATGATTCACACCTCCCGCGCATTTCAGAATCCAAGCGGAGCACTGCTTGTTCTATTCATGTGCTTCACAAATGTTTGGGCTATCAGCGTTAGTCCTGACTGTGCTGCTGCGAGCTCTGGCTGATCTCTACAACACATGTCTCCAGATGTACCACTTTGTTGTGGTGTACACTCAAATATTGACCTGTGGTCTCACTTCAGACAACTTCTGTCTCACAAACCTCAACTTATTGACTGAATTGCTCTTGATTGGAATCTTTTTTCATCCTGAGACTTTGAGTCTGTCTCAGCCCCAGAGCGCTACAAAACAGTTTCCCGGCCATTCACTAAGATAAATCCCCCTACAAAAATATTGGGCTTTGCTCTGCTGTATCCTGGTATGGATTAAGCTTTAAAAAAGATGTGCTTGTCTTGTACTTGGGAGACCACACAGATACCTTAATACAGCCAATAGGAAGAGAAAAACTACGTTAAAAATGTACTTTGTGCGTCTAAATATTTGAGCACAATTTGGATCTACATACCGAAGATGTATTATTAAGGACAGGACTCTGGGTCCAAGGTCCGGATCCAGACCAAACGGCAAGTTACTCCAGACCAGGCTATGTGCCATTTATAGGTTAGGAGGAGATATCTTCTTGTGCTGGTTGCGTTGACTGGGTGATTGAATAAACCCACTTACTGTGCGAGTATCTGTCAGCGCGCTTGCGCGTATGTGACGCAGATTGCAGACCGCGAGACTCCGCTGAGCCACCTGTGTGTATGCGTGTGCCCATCGTGTGTGTGTCTGTGCATTAACTCCAATCACAAAAAGCATGCTGTACAAATTGTCAGTTAGTCAGTGAAGTGCAACATGTTTGTTAATGGAGCTGCAAAGTGGTTGTGAAAGTAAAAGCTCTGTTCATTTTCTCCATAGACAATGTGAGGTGACTCACAGTGGGAGCACCTCCACGGCTTGGATGGTAATGAAACTCTCCCAGATGAATATTCAGAACAAAAGATTAACAACTGCATGGTATATATTATTTGGTTAAAGAAATGTCATCGGTACCCATCTGGGTTAATAAAACCTTCAGAGGAGAAGTTAACTACCACTCCCCATGAGTATTCTGACTGGCTTCTTCATACGGCTGCAGGAGTTCATTGGTATTGTAGTTTTTAGAGTGGTTGGCACAATGATTGTGAGAAATGTTGATTTCTCAGAAACAAAGTTGAAATAATAAAAACTGGTGGCTGTAAGATACACTTATTATATTATCGTGTTATCCAACAGGCAAACTGTGCCATCTCTCACACTAAATATAGCCACCAAGCTGCCTAGCATAATATTTGTAGTATAGTTTAATTATATGATGGGCTGTGGAATGTATGAAAATGTAAATTATTGACCTATTTATGTCAGTGTGTTGTGCTGCATTGTTCGAGAGTGGTGACCTCATGTGAAATATATTTTGTGGACCTTTAATAGAAAGGTTTCAATATATCCTGATGTGGAATATACAATAATGTAACTTCATTGCATTGTTTTTGTACTGTTCTGAAATGGCTTTTTGGAATCCATTCAAGCACAAGATGCAGCTGTGCAGGCTTTTCAAAAGGGCTCATCTTCAAATTGGTGTGATTTAAATTGAAGCTGTTTTTGCATTATCAGAAGAATTTGACAAACGCTTACTTGGGAGGATTCTCCTAAAAGAAAAACCTGACGATGAAAAATGAAATGTCCAATCCAATTTAGGTCCTGCTTTGTTTGATCCAGCATTTGTAAACATTAATGCCCTGGGTGTTTTGTGAGGAACATTACGTCCCTCCCAAAGCACACAATTAATTATTAAAAACTCAAACATATGATATCATTAAAATATTGAGCGAGCACCTCTTTTATTGACAATATATAGAAAAACACTAATGGCTGTGTTCAACGGTGATTTTCCATTTTTTAAAGACGTGTACATAAATGCGGTAATAGCTCAGAGGTTCACTTTAAAGCTTTGAATGGTTCAACTTTATTGTCAAACTTCCATCTTGGAAGCAGCGGTTGAACTGCTTTGAACTGCAGCTGCAAAAAGTATTTTTGGATATGATAAAAAAAATAAAGTCACTGCAACAACGGCGGTTTGCATTCATTAAACACTTTGATTTGGAGGATGTATTGATTCAGACACAAACCCACACATTTCAAAAATGTTCTCAAAACACTTGTGCACCTGGTCCCGCTCGCGCCTCTGTGCAGCTGCCCTCTCTAACGATATGAAACGCTGAACATGTAACTGGCTTTTGTTTAAATCTCCGTTGAATCGGTGCCATGATTTAAAAAGACATGCAAGGAATGGCCTGATGCTTCCTCACTTTCCAATCACTCACAAGTGACCTTATGTGGCCACTGAGGAGTGAGCGCCGATGCTTGTTAGCCACAATTTTCTGTCCGCTATTCTGCATCCCACACATTCTAATGAGACTTTCACACACACACACACACACACACACGCGCACACATATACAACTTTCCACGGCTGATTGTTATTAGCACAACAACCTCTACACCTTAACAATCAATGTGAAACCACCCTCTTCTGATGTTTGCTATCAATATTAGCCTTTAATGAGTCTCTTCCGTGTTCAATTTCTGTACCCACAAGTGAATACTGTAGCCGGATGCTCAGTGGCACTTTCATAACGAGGACTGCGGTCAACAATAAACCCTCAAACCTTCGAAATTATGTTTCCCCGAGTACATACTGGGACATATAAGGTTGATCCTTGCACTTAAAGTGCATCAAATGAAAATAGATAGGTCGGTAGAAAACATTAATCATCCAAAATGATTTCCTTTCATACTCTAAAGCATTTACAATACTTTCCAAAGTATTTTAGACCTTTACCATGAGTTGTAAAAGTTCAAGTTTGGGCTAATAATACTTAAAATAAAAAACAGCGACTGTATACGAATGATAAAGGATAGAGGACCTGAACATATGAGCTGGTGAGTCCTTGAAAGACAACTGAGCTGCCCCAGGGAGAAACATGACAGCAGTCATTCCCAAATTGGATACATCAAATATAAGATTGAATAAAAGCCATCCATAGTTTTCTATCAATTTTATAACAGAAAGTTATAAATGCGCTTTCTAGAAGAAGACATGCCTCATAATTCCAATTTCTCAATATCAGTAGATTTTTCTTCTTTGTACATGAAATCTCTTCTTCTTCTTTCAGCTAGCATACATCAAATTCTACAACATGAAGAAGACTGAGATGCCATATTGAATTCAGCATGTTTACCACAAATCATATTAGATGGAAGATTTAGAGCTGGTCAATGGTTACAGCTGAAACATTAATGTAGACTAAGTGATCGGAATTGTTTTCCAAAACTTAATAACTTAATTCAAATTTTATAAAATTTTTTTAAATGGAGGATTATTTTGATTTTGATTTAATTGAGGTAACTTTTTCAAAATTTAAGGATTTTTATGAAAATTGTGGTAATTTTCGGAAAATCAAACATTTTCTTGAAAGTTGAAGAATTTTTTGAAATTTTAGGTAATTTTTTCAAAAATCGAAAGATATCAAAAGTTTGTTCTTGACTTGTTTGGGATGAAACACAATGCACTTATCGTATTCCAGTGCCTGTCACTTGTGCTGAGTCTGAGAACTTCACATATTCCAAATGTGTGTTCGCTCTGTTTATTAGAAAGGATCATCTGAATGCGCTGCTGTTGCGGCATTCAAAAAATGTGCCGGCGTGCATGTCCTGATGACTTAGATTTTTACGATTTGTGACATATGCTGGTCAATACAACTACTGGATAGCGAGCCTAATAGCCTTTTTTTTTTGTAGCCTATAAACGCTAAGATGTGTTAACATTAAGCTCCCGTTGAAAGTGTTCCTCGGTACAAGCCGCAACGTATCCTCATTCAACAGCTGGTATGATATCTTCCGGAAACGTTTTGTTTTGTTATTTTTCGTGCGTTTTCCTACGTCCATCAACCTCGAGCCTGCGCTAGCCCCGGCAGTGTAGAACCTGTTTAGGCAACAAAACAACTTGGGTTGGTTTATGAGTCAACCTTGACTTCTGATTTCTTACTGTTGTTGAATGTTGGAGACTGTGGACGTTAGTTATCATTGTCATGTACCATTTGAATGATCTTGAAGTACAGAAAACACTGTAATTTTTTGACGAGAGACAAAAAGGCAATTCTTTTGTTTTCAGTTGCTTGGCAACAATGTTTTTTACGGTTTAAACAGCTTGCGTTTTGCTTAGGCTACTTGATTTCACCGTGGCACGAAGGCAGTAAAAGTACCTCCACCCTAATTGCAACAAAACAACTAAGAGAGTCAAGGAAATTACAATCAACAAGGCTACATACGCCCACCCAATACTGAGAAGAGGTCCAATCAGCCAGTGAACACCGGGTGTAATATGGGACTTTAATGACAATCTTGTTTGATTATTCAAGATTTATGAGTGTTTGTGTATTTTTTCATCAATACAAATGAAAAACGGCAAACATTACCCAAAAAGTCATTGAATTTCTTCGGTCCGCATGAAATATATTTATGATTTAAAAACATTTCACATGTAATAGGAGCCCTATCAGATGGCTGTCATGTCTTTTTTTTTTCTTTCTGCCGACCATCCATCACTTTGACTTAGATTAAAGAAAGACACACAGGATGATCAACAAAATACAAAATGAAAAGTCAAATAAAGATACTGTACAATACTGGGACCAAGAAAGCAATGAAAACTGTGAGACAGGGAGGGAGGGAAGTAGTCAAGGAGAATAAATAATATTTCAATGTCCCCTTATTGCTGGCACTTGACCCCGGCTTGGGAAAACAAATTTATTAAAAAAAAAGAAAAAAAAAAGTGCTTTGGCTTGAGCTGTCTGTTTTATAAGTCTCTGGACAAAGACAAAGCGAGTTTCAGATTGATGTATGAGGCAGAGGAAAATGAAAGTCTGGCTGAGTAAGAGATTGCCCAAGGTCCTCCTATCAACTCTCAGAATCATATAAACACTATGACGATGAGAGCTGCGGGACGAGAGGGGAGGATAGCAAAGGACAGCAGGGGAAGGAGGAGAATGAAGGGAAAAAGGGACAGAGACATCACAGGAGAAAAAACAATTGTGAATTCAAGCACTTAGTATCTGTGGCAGAAACAAAGGGCGAATCAAAACGACACATTGATAAAAGTGTCATAAATAGGGGGATGAGGCGGGGTAGGCAGGGTGGCTGAAATGGAGGGGAACATTTTCAAAAATGCAAGGGAAAGATTAAAGGAGGAGGCGGCGAGCTTTTATCTCACAGCGGCGCCACAACTCTCTCTCTTGGGTGGAGTTACAAGTTAACCAGGAGAGCTGGGGGCACACACAGAGGAGAGGGTAAAGATGAAGGGATAAAAGAAAGGGGGGAAAGTGCTGACTTTAAAACTGCTCTCTGCTTCTGTCGTGTCTCAAATGCATCTTCAAAAAGTGTTCCCTTTAAAATGTTAACATCGAGGCACCTACATATTGTCTTCTTACGTACCTTTTTTATTTTTTACCTTTTACAATCGAGTCAGATTCCCATTGGGGATTTTGTACACGTGTTAGATCCTGACATATTGTATAAGTCCATTTAAACCCCATTTAAATATTTCTCTATAACATTAATATTAATGAGTGAACGAGAAATTATCATATTTCTGGTGTACAGATGATCAAAAAGTTGAGTGGCTGTTTAATTTCAATGTTTTTAAGTTTGCTGACATTAAGGCAAAATAGAATATTTAATTACAATTTAAAGCTTTTTCTCAGTATTATAGTATAAAGTGAAAAAATAAACTTTTTCTTTATTTGACTTTCTTGTAGTATTGTAATACTCTGGATCTGTCATTAATTGGCCCACATGGGATGGGCATAGTTATATGCCTGATTAAAAAAAATAATAATAAAGAAATTACGTTATAGAAAACTCTTTAATCAAAGTTCAAGTTCAGAGGGAAAAAAAAATCCTTATCATCTATTAAGAGCTCCACTCAATAACTCGGCTAATTAGCTTCATCTGGACTGTGTGGGTATGGTTTAATCGGATTTAATTGACAGTGCTGGCAAGAAATGTTGCTCAACTCTGATCGGCTCGTAAGTCTGTGACTTTTACTAGTATTTCTACTCTTTGTGGCATTACTACTTTTACTTGAGTAAGGGATCTGAGTACTTCTTCCACCGCTGATAAAAACATAAATGCAGAAGTCTCACATGCAAAATAAGAAAAACTGTAGCAGAAAACATCGCGTTCATGTAAGACCCCATCAGTCATAGTAAATATAAATATAAAAAAATAAATCTTTAAATCTCCTTCTTTGTGTCAATGCTGCAGTGTGTGCATTCCTTTGTTTCTGCCTCTTTGGTAAGTGTATGTGTTCACACAGTGAGTGACAGCAAGGCAGCTCCTGCCTCAGAGACCCAAAGAGCTCAGGCTAGTGTGTCGGATGCTTCACTGATCCGGGTCGAAGCTTTTATTTCTGCATCCCCTCAATGGACAGGCTCTCTGTCTGTCAGGTCAGCCTTGGCAGCGCTGACCCTACATGGCATCCGGTACCTGAACTAACAAATGTGGCTTTAATTCTGCAAGTTTTTATCTGCATCATACATAGTAACTCATTGTGACAGACACAACGACAAAAAAAAAAAAGCTTTTTTTTTTTTATTTAGTTTTTAAATGGAAGTTTCCTATGTCCATGATCTTTGTAATTTATTGTCACTATACTGTTGGGGATCCCTGGACATTTTGAAATAGGTTGAAAAAAATAGAAATAGGTCCAAAACTGCGATTTTCTTGTCATCCATGAATCACAGGGTGAATATAAGATCAAGCTACCGCTGCAATTCCCTCTGTCTATTACACTGGGGAGGAAAAAGTCTACCATAGTTACAGCAGGCTCCAAGCTAGGCCTTAGGCACTAGTCAGAGCTGGGGGGGAAACTTCACTAAACGAGAACACCCAAAATAGCATCCGTTTCAAGGAGTGGCTGTCCAAAAACAACTTCTGATTGGCTGACCTCTTTGCAGAGAGTTGACAGATTGCACCAACCAGAAGGCAGCATGGATGGCTTGTCATCTCTAAATTACATTTTAACTCCATTGCTCCATGATGATTACTGTTCTTTCCTTGCATTGCTGCCTAGTTTCTGAAGCTATATGCTTTGAGGGTCTAATGTGAATTACAAATGACTATTTCCTCTCCCCTTAATGATTTTTTTTTGTTCCTTTTGTTCCAGCCAAAAATATTCTAAAAATATTCTTTGGTGCATGTTTCAAAACCTTTGTGAATCAAGCCTCGGATAAAGATGTATTGCTCTAGCTTTTGTGTGATATATTTCAGGGACATTACACAAGAGCGGTTCCCACCTCTGATCATTGCAAGATGGCTCATCAATAGCTGGTTGTGACAGAGACGTTGTTGTTTGACAACCCACAAATCATTAATTCATCATGCCATTGATGTTCTGACAGAGGCAGCTTTGTCTGAGGGTGAGAACTGAAGATGTGATGCATTATTGGATTCTGTGGAAACACTTTTCAAAATATTATACAGACTATTTGTCTAAAGCCGTTATTTGTCGTATCTACTGATAGATTTCTATTCAAGGTCAGATACTATGTATACAGGAGAGTGTCTATTTATTTTGTGTTCACTGTTTATATATAGCACTTCTGCGTTTAGCTGAGGTAAATCACAAGCCTTTTCTATGTGGACCCCGTGGCAGGCACCTATTGCCAGACATTGGTATTAGAAAAACCTGCAAAACTCTAGATTATGTTTAGCAAACTTTTCAATGCAGTTCCAGAGATGATGGCTCGCAACTTGACTTGACAGAAGAAAATAAATGTAATTAAGACTTGACATGGACTGGGAAGTTAAAGACTTGACTTAAGACATTGTTTTTGTTCATTTTATGTTTTAATTTTTTTTTTTTTTAAATATAACATTTAAAAAGAATGTTCCACGTTGTCAATGTTGGCATCCCAAGTGTCTGTGTAACGTTACGAATGGCATTCATTTATTTATTTTTATGATTGGAGGTCAAGTTCGTCAGTTATTCACTGTTTAACAGTGTTGTGCAAAGAATACCTTTTGAATGAGAAGGAATTTAGAAATAAATGCAACTTGACTTGGGACTTGGACCAAATGACTTGAATCACATGTCTGTGCATTTCTACAATACATATGCAACACACTCCAGCGGATTTTTTATTTGCAGTTCATTCGCACACACTGAACATGTCATATGGACAGAAGAAGTAGTCGGGGTACAGCATCCAGATATGTCAAACTGGGGCGTGAATGTGATACAATTGCAGTTTTTCTCGAGGGGTTGACGAGCATCTACTCTGGGAGGCAGGAGAGGGTTGTACGGGCTTACGTACAACTGGGTGTGTTTGTCTTTGCAGCTGGTTTGACACATGTCATGCATTGTTGCTGTTAAAACAGTATGCTACCAATGATGGAGTGTTTATTTCTTATCTAAAAAGAATCAACATCAATGCAGCAGAACAAGACATATTGTCTTTTTGATTCCATTTGGTTTTTTTTCCATCGTCAAAGCCTGGCGCCTGCATAACCCACAATGCAACTCAACGACCAACGGGTGATTACGAAATGTGTGTGTGCTATGCTAGTAGCAACTAATAGCTAGCTAGCCTCGAGCTGAGATGAGGAACAGGCTACAGGGGTCTGGTGAACTCACGTCTTTCTACCTCCACACCCAGGTCTGATGTACGGTGTGGCAGGACAATGCAGTCACCACTAATTTGTGGTGCAAGCACGATTATCTATGGCTGGAAAGTCTACAATGCCACACACGCACTTCCATCATCCCAACCTTGTCATCCTTACTCTCCGACAGCCAGGATATGGGCTAGCTGCCTCCTGCCTTGGTACAGAACTTGAGACGTAAATTGTTCTCCAATATGAACAGAAGTCCTACTGAGCTAGACTGCATGTAGGAGTGAGTGTCTCTGATTCAGGGAGAAATAGTCATATACTGTATACCATACTCTGTCTAATGGTGCATGTGGCTAGATGCATGAATAAATGTGTACAGTGTGTGCACTTATTATCAGTCCATCCGTGTGCTAGCTTTTAACACTGCTTACCAGTTATTTTTAGCTTGCCAGTGTTTTGCAGCCTGCTTTCATGTAATAGTAAAGCACCCCATGGGATATCGCTATATATATATATATATGTGTGTATATATATATTGACATGTACATGTCCAGCAGCTGAGGGCTATGTAGGATTAGGGCTTCCCTCTACCTCCCTTTGTCTCTTTCCCCGTACCAAGCTCTCACCCCTTTGTCCGTCAACATACTCCTGTTTGACCTTCCATCTCCACAGCCTCTCCTCCCTCTGTCCCTGGGCTTTGGCTGTGGAGAGATGTCCTTATCTCTGATGACAGTGGGCTTGTTGCCAGCCAGGCCACTGCTTTGCCCTCAGCTAGCGCAGCTCTCCAAAGGGACAGAGGGTCAGGGATCAAGGGAGGTCTCACAGACTGACCCACGCCGCCAAAACAACAAACCACAAAATAATTTTTTCAGCAGTGTCTGCTGCGTGGCTGGGGACAAGCCTTTTGAAGTTCAGTACAATTCTGTCAGCATCTGAATCTTTTCTTTATTATTTTTACTTAGTAGTAGCCTCTGGTAATATGGCCAAAGCAGTAAACATGGACATTCAGTTCCACAATGTACATTATGGTCTATTTTCCCAGGAGGAATTTTGGATTTGGAGGAAAGAAATGCCAACCGGGTAATAATCTCAGTTTTGAGGGCACATAGGGGCTATGCAAGTTTCAATTTCACACTCTACTCTCCTTTCCCACCCGTTTGCTCCGTTTCTCGCCCATCTCCCTCCCTTTCTCTCTTTCTCAGTAATCCTTCGAGGCAGCGCTGACAGCGGAGGTATGATAGAGGAGGGCCTGCTGGAGCGGAGAGGGAAATGATCTGCTAATGGTACACTCTCTCCCATAGGACACCTGCTTACACTCCACAGCTCTGCTGCTCACTCAGTCGGCGTGTGTGTACGTGTGTGTGTGTGTGTGTGTGTGTGTGTGTAAGTGAGAGTATGAGCCATACTCCTCACCCATGTGTGCCCTTTCTCAATCAGCGTACCACCACACTTTCATTTACCTGCAACTTCCTGTCTCTGCATTCCTTCCAGTTCCAATTTTTTTTTTTTCATCTTCTAAAAAAAAAAATGTTTTTTTTAGCTCCGACCAGCAGTTCTATAGGTCACTCTGTAGGTCGGTCCACAAAACTGTCCCCATCCCACCCTTTGGTGGCCACAGTGTTTGCCCTAGGAGGCATGCATTGCGCATGGAGGTCAATTGTGTGGGTGAGAAGGTGTGTGTTTGTGTTCATGCCAATTGGCAAAAAGGAGTTGTGGCAGCGACAGTGCCCTCTAACAAAAAGGCACGTTAATTTTAAACGGATTCATGTACCATGGCCAACTTCATGAACCGTTTGTCGTACACTCCTGTGGGAGGCATCATTGTACTCAGCAGAGAGCGTTTGTGAAGTTGTGTGTGTGCGTGTGTGCATGCATGCGTATGTGACCGCAGCTATTGCGAATTTACGCTTGTTGCTATTCTGTTCAGTTTCTTTGCCACTCTCTTCTTAATTGTTATCTCTCTTGAGTGTGAGTACCGAATTCCATCAGTGTGTATCATCAACTTTTCGGAGCTCATCAGATCATGCCAAGCCTGATTAAAACAATCCACACTTGATCATTACACCCATGGCGGTAACAAAGCACACAGCAATTAATAACCGCTCCTCACAGTGGCTTTGTTGGCCAATTTCAGCTCCCTCTAGCTTGGATAATAAACAATCAGCAAATTTTACATCCCAGTAAAACTTTATGAACACGTCTCCATGTGTCTACCCGCCTCCCTCACTGTCTAGTGTCTCAGCTTCGCAGCCGCTCTCTCCTCCTCCGTTTGCCCACAGTCATTTCTTGCTATGCCTGCTGTCCCTACACACCAAGCATGTTAGTTGTCCATATAAGTCAGCCCTGTGCGGAGTTGCATTTAACAGGCTAAGCAATTGCTAGCACATTTCCATTACCTCCCACAGCAACAGCCCATGCATTAAATCGCGCACATACATCTACATATGCACAGTGTGGAAAAAATTAATATGTATCCTGTTTCCACGCTGACAGCTATTCCATGAACACCCGAGAGATGATCTAATATTTATCTGTGGAATTGTGGAATTGAATCTATTAAAGTAATATATATATATATATATATATATACATATATATATTCTAATAGAATGATGTAACCATAATCAGCTGGCTTCAGGAACCAATGAGGGAAAATGAGCATTGATCTTATACAACGTGCCGTAGCCCATACCTCTCATGAAATGGAATGGGAATTTGGCGTGAGTTGGCGTAATTGTGTGTCGTTCCAGCCCAGCGAACGGGCCCTGTGTTACCTGGCCTCATGGTGAGGGGGATATGTCCTCCACAGGGACCTGATCTGGGTTTGAAGCCAAGGGGGGGTTGGGGGGGGGGGGGGTCAAGAGCCTCTCTGACCAGTTTAAAGGGGCTCCATATGTGGGGAGCAGAGCAAGACGGCCCACAGATCAGCCACCATCTGGGAAATAGGACAATATGCCAGGAAAAGCATGCAGAGAGAGAGAGAGAGAGAGAGAGAGAGAGAGAGAGAGAGAGAGAGAGAGAGAGAGAGAGAGAGAGAGAGAAACACAACACCAAAATAGATGGCTAGAAAAACTGACATGAGTGAAGGATCTCATGAGGGGAAGGATGGATTAATAGCAGGGCTGGCAGAAAGAAAAGCAGCTGATTTAGAAGGATGTTGTTTTCATCTGCTCTCTTGGCTCGACAACCAGCATTGAAGCTTTCCCTCAAAGGTTGCGCCTCAGTCCCTTGTGTCTTCCCCAGGTTACGCACGTGAACGCTGTATGTGTGTGTGCGTGCGCGAGAGCCTGCGCGTAAATGGGGGTTTGGGGGTAAGAGTGGTCAAACTAATTCTCCTCACTAAAGAGAACCTTGCCCTCTTCCTGTCCCAACCCCAATCACAGTGCTTCCCCCTCGGCCCATCGTTGAAAGGCATATCGACACACTTTGTGTGTATATTTGTATGTATGCAAATGTTTTTTGTGGTTTTTTTTTTTTCATTGTACTACATTGTCTGAGAAAATGTGTGTGAGAAAAAAAACAAAAAAACTTAATGTCACTTTTTTAAGATATGATTTCTTTGTTTTAAATAGACCCAAAAGGAGGCTGGGAACAGTCGGACCTGATCCTAACATACCCTAACAGAGAGAGAACACCAACACTGATGGCAGTGTGATGCTCCACCGATTTACAAGTCGTTTTATTTGGAGAGAAAAAGCAGTAGCAGTACAGTACTTTACAGTACAGCATTTTTACCCTGAACTTTACATTCAACCCTGTCACCTAGAAATGATGTTTATTCATAACTCATTTTCAAAAGCACTATGTGTTTTTTTTTCATTTTTTTCATTTTTTTATAGGAAACGTAATGCCGCCAGGATTTTAATCTTTTAATTATCAACATAATGAGAACTCTTTGTTAATTAACATATAAGTCAAAGAAAAATGTTGAGACCAAACCAATTGTTAAAAAAAAAAAAGTGTTTTGATTTCATAAAGAATTTGCTCTTGCGATATAATATTGACACAACAAAAAGCATGATTAAACCTCTTATAGTTAGGTAATGTTTTTGCTAAAATTAGGTATGCCAACCCCTTTGCTAATCTGTCACTAGCAGGATTTTTGATAAATAAATAACTTGTAATTATAGCATAACTTTTGCAAAAGCAGTAGTAGTCATTTAGCAGAAGTACTGTTCTTGCTGTTATGGCTGTGCTATTTTTTTTCTCACGGGGGTTCTATAATTCCCTGTGTACTCTCAAAGACTCCCTTTTGTTATGGCTCACGCAGAACTGCCTTGGCCCCTGTTCACAGTGACAAACTAATCAAAATAGTGCACTGTAATTGGTGGGTAGTGATGTGTAGCCTGCAATTACTGCAGTCAAGGTTGCCTTTTTTCTCCAGCACCATCCTTGAGGGATGTGGGAGAGGGTCACCATTCAGCATTCATGGAAGCTACAGTTTGACAGCTACGAAAAACCTATTTTCATGCCAACCTGTCATCACTCACATAACATAAGAGGGTGACTCTTGTTATGGGTAAAATGACTTTGTGTTGGCAGAGCAATGTGCAAACAATAATTCTGAGCCTTTTCATTTGTACTTACGCCTCGTTTTCCACGCAGTTTTGTTTTGCTCCCGTACTTCTGTGCAGTATACGGAGTATCTCACCTCGTATTCGCCGCAAGGCAATTTACAGATTCAGAGAAATGCAACCGCAGGGGCGGGAGAAAACTAGCTGATTTTTATATATACAATTACACAATTTGACTATCAACTTAGTCAAGCTACTGAATTGAATAAAATAGCCTGTTAGCTACTTCACTAGTTCCATAGGAAATAGCATAAAATGCTAACTTCCTGTGGAATGCAGTGCACACGACCCGTCTGAAATCACACAGCGGATAATACGGAGGTTAACATTGAATGAACTTCCCCTAGACTTGCATACGTAAGCAGAGCTTTGTGGAAGCGAGGCGTTGACTTGAATCAGTTTGTAGTGATTTGTCTTCACTTCGACATTAAAGTCTTGTTCTGCTGATCAGTGTCAAAGTGCCTAATAAATCCACTGTGAGTCGAAGTTTTACAACTTTTAGTTCTTTCCTGGGCACTGTGTGATCTTTTGCTAAAAGAACTGGTGACAGGAAGTATCAATAGCACATGGATGTTCACTTTTCATTTCACTAATTGCCAGTGTAAATTCGGATGGCAGCAGAGAACAAAGAGATGAAGACTTAAAAGCCATCCACAGGAAAGACTAAAAGGACAATAAGGGGTGGGGGGGGGGACACACACCCACGCAATGAGCGCAAGAAAAGTAAAAAAAAAAAAAATGTCTTGAATGAAAATAAACCAAGCTTTTTTTATCTTTTTTTAAAAACGCATTAAGGCTTGATGCCTCACGTAGGAAAGCTTGTGTCAGGAAAATGAAAAAAAGGATTAGACACTGTTATATGCTAATAGACATTTCCCTCAGAATTGTGACGTTGTTTCATAGTGTAAAAGTGAAGATCTGGAATTGTGGGCTTTTGTGTTGCTTCAAATGTCTGTTTCTAAATTAAAGACTTTAATACCAAGTCGCTGTGCTAGGAGAAGGATCACAGCTCGCCATAATAATGTCACAAAATGATAAAGCTGTTTTATAAACATGAAAGTGTGAGGCGCAGAGGCATGGGACTTTTGTCAATCTCCTGCCTGTGACCAGATATTCTTACTGTGACATCTTTAGCAGCCTCACAGGCATATAGTTCTCCTCTGCCGGCAAGAGATTGATTCCTTTATCACTGGATATTTATGTGTAAATAGACACATACTGCTTCTACATTTTCAAACAATATTTTAGATATATGTGACTGTGTACCACCTAATTCGTATTCATCCAGCGTACTGATTATTAAATATCAGCACTTGGAAAGCGTGCATAACATTTCTTCTCCAGTCACATATAATATGAATTCAGTCCCCTGTGACGCATACTCGAAATTAAATTCCTACTCGCCACAGCCAACGTGCACTTTTCCTGCCTATTTTAGGAGATAATTTCAGATCCCCACATGAAAGACTATTCCATTGAGTACTCTAAATAAACCCTCCTGTAGCTCAAGCATCCCAACTGAATCCAACATCTTAACTCTGGACCACTTCTCACTTTTGTTTGTTCCACCAGTGGCCCCCGCTTATTATTTTTTGGGTAATTAATTTAGAGCCTGTGTGCCTCGTTTGTTGCAACACCACAACATTGATTCATGTTTACACCTAAGCAGCACAATTAAGGGATCAATACGAAGTGGAGAAACAGGGAGCTCTTCAGTCAGCCTTTGTTGGACGTGAACGAAAGCAGGCCCACACACATACATTAGTAGCGCGCACACGCACGCGCGCGCAACACGGGCTCCTCATAACTAGTCCGTATGCAAATGCCTGAGTAATGGCTGCAAGGTAGACAGGGAATAAGAATGAAGACAAAGCAAAGCTACATGCGTATTTACCAAGGTTTGGGATGAAAAGTGTCCCGTCAATGTTCAAAGATGAGTATCAGCCATGTTGTGTCCCGTCGGTCTCCATCTGTGGATGGCGGCGTCTGCATACGGACAAAAAAAAATAAATCTAATCAAAAATCCCAGTGAAATACTCTTCTAGAAAGGGGTGATTGTATTCTCTGTGAGGAGGGAGTTTGTGTTTCGGGGCGTGAGTCACTTCAAGGCATGTTGTGTCATCGTGTGTGATTGTGCGTGTTTTATAACTACCACGCAGTGATGGCCAGGTATGATGGATGTCAGGCAGGCAGGGGGCTGATTGCTGTGGTGCCTCCCATCCCCCCCCCACCCCCCACCCCCCACCCCCAGGGAGGGATGAGGTTGAAGGTCTCAGCTCTCTGATCGCCAGGTGATAGATGTTTATGGGCTGGGTCTGTTTAATGAGAGAGCTTAAAGGTTAGCGTGTGTGCAAAGTGTGTGTGTGTGTGTGTGTGCAGGTATGTAGTTGATGTGGCAAAGAGGCAGAAAGTCCCTTTATAAATCCAGGAACACATTTTGTATTCCAGCAAAAATAATCTGAGGAATAATGCCCTAATGTGTGTGTGTGTGTGTGTGTGTGTGTGTGTGTGTGTGTGTGTGTGTTGGAACTCTTCCACAAACTACTGCAGGCAGCTGCTGCTGGGAGGAATCATCCTCAAACCATAGAAGAGCCAGACAGGCCACCGTCCAACAGAGAAGGATTTGGAGGATTTAAACTGTCTGAAGGTAAGGTACTCAAACACACGCACACACACACACACACACACACACACGTTACTGCACATACTCCAAAGAGCACACCTGCGAAGCAGTTGAGGTGGAGGAAGAGGATTTTGCTTCCGTCCTCTTACCTCCTTTTAAAGTGCTCTATCTCGGCAAACCACATTTGTTTTATTAATTTAATGTCACATCAGGAGGAGTCCGTCAGGCGGCTGAGTCAGAAACTCTTCCTTCCCAGAACTTTTTTTTTTTTACCACCGTGTGCAAAGTACTAACAGAACAAAGCATCGTCATGTAATAAAAAAGCATGAAGGGAAGAATAGAGTGAGACAAAGAGAGGAGGGGCGCTGGGGGATAAAAGTAGCTTCCCTCCTCCGATTAAATTGCCCTTTAGATAAAAGTAAATCTAGTAAAAGGCAGTGCGGAAAAAAGGGGGGAAATTATTAATGATTCTCTCCTCTAATGTGATTTTCAGCTTTAATGTCAGAGATGAATAATAGGGATAAAGGAGGGAAAATGTGTGTGTTTTTAAATGTAATCGTAATCCCTTTAAAAATAACTCCGCATCCATCGGAGCATAAACAAGCCACGGCAAGGGAAACAATTTTTCTGTATCCAATTGGGAGTTCAGGGCAACACTTGTATGAACTCTAGCCCTCACATTTCTTAGTATGGTTTTCCCGTCAATAGAGACATGCACAGACATTTTGATGGACATTTTTAAGCTCAATTCTCTCACATGCATAGTGCATTCACACCCAAGCAATTGAGATAGTTCAGCCTCTTTACATTTGGTGGGCAAACCTATCATTACCCATTTGTTATGTGGGACAAATCTTTTAATATTTGTAATTGCCCCGGGCACTTTATCAGATCCATCAAAAGGCTCACATAAAGCTCAATAAATATCTATTCATGTTCAATGTTCACTGCTGCACAACGTTGTCATCCATAGATCAATGCCACGAGCATAGCTTCTCAACTCATTAGCGAAATGTGGCAATGACAACAATAATGGCAGTAATGTTACACCAATAATCTTTATTTTTTTCATTTGGTCCAGAGGGACACTTCAGCCGCCATCAGGCCAAAGGGACCACTCAAGCCAATTATTGCCAATATGTTTGCACGTCCATACGATGGACACCTATCAAAAAAAATGTATTTTCCAAATGCCTGTAAAGAGTTTAAAAGTAAAAGACTAATCAACCATAAATGGTCGATCACCTTTGATGGTTGATTAGTCTTTTACTTTTAAACTCTATTTCTGCAATTGCCGTTGATTATTTGAACCATTAACTCATATCCTTCTACCTCCTTGTCCTTTTTGCTGTACAAGTCATCAGCGTTTCCCAAAAAGGGAAAAGAGCACCGACACCATACTTGACTCAAACTGACTGCTGTACCAACCAGCATGACCAGTATCCCCAGTTATATGAGCGACGAGAGGGAGCTAATGTGTTCAGCCGACCTCCACTTGGATTCCGCTTGACCTCCCCAATCACCATGCAGCCGCAATCTTTCATCAGCAACAATTTCATCAGATTGCTCTCCCGCTACAAACGGTTGATTGCTCACTTTTGCATTTTTATCAGCATATCAGTGCTTCATGTTTAGCCCCATCATGCTCAACCTACAGAACATCCCCCACATGTGTGCACACAGAGGAGGGCACAATGGACACGAATGGACATTGCTGCATCGTTCTTTTTGCACCCTACTCTGACTTGTCAATTCTGTATCATTAATCCATTTGCACTTTTCAGGTGATGTCTTATATGACCTAGCAACAACTTTGTTTCGAATATGTAAAAAATTTAATTCAATTAAAGTCGACGATACGTGGAGTATTTTCTTTCTTCTAAATAGTGTGAAATAAATGAATCCGTTCGCTCTTCCTAATAAAGATGAGCCAGTGTGAAATGGCCATTCTCTAAGAACACAACTGTTTCCTTTCTCCTCCTGTGTGCTGTTGTTTTTCCACTATTATTCTTTCACCGGCATTGCTGAGCCCAAGAGGGCACTGTTTGATGTCGGAATTGGTATCTTGCCACAGAGGTGGGAAATAGGAAATGAGATTTGTGGCCCCTCTAAGGGATTGGCCTGATTGTGGCAGCGAGTTAGCCTCAACTTTGCTCGGCATTCTTGACACTGCCTGATATTTTTAATATCAATATTCCCTAATCCAATTCAAAGCAATAGAGACTTTAAAGTACATACAATACCACCTAGACTGCGATGCAATCATGTCCCCAGTGAGCTTCATGACATTTAGAACCTAAAAGTAGTATGATGTTACCCTTTTTATTGTAAGATTTAGTTCACATTGACATAAAGACCAGACTTCTACATTAAGCACTTTTTGTGAGTAGGAGAAACTTTACATTCTGGTGCGTTACTGCCCGAACTCAACAAAACATCCCATCTCATCTTGTGTTTTTTCTTTTGTCTCTCTCTTTGTCAGCCTTTGGTGAACAAAACAATAAATGACTTAAAACTGGTAATAAAAAGTAGGGAGATACAACGCATAGAGAAAATGCCATCTGATTGCAAAGCAATGAAAAATGATTGATGACTGATGGAAAAATATCAGCGATGAATGATGATCACTCACTTTAGTATTCTTGAGAGGGAGACGACTCCAACAACCGAGCCAGAAATATCTCTCAAAGCAATACATTGTCACGGATCGGTAAACTTGCTCTTTGAATCATCTGCCTTTTTTATAATTTGAAATGTACTTGTGGGTGCAGCACTTACAAATGAAAAAATGTTGAAAAGAGGAACTGTGCAGTGTGATTAGTAGGTTTGTGATCAGGATGGTGTCAGGCTTTTAAATAAAGACTTATAATCATATAAAAGTGAAGTATTCCAATTGGCTGTATACGATTATCATCAACCACAATCTTTACCTGACATTAACCAAGTGTTTTAGTTGCCCAACCACAATCATACCTTAGCTTTAATGTATTTACCATAACAACAATCTTTCCATAATCGTAAACCATACAGTAGTTGCCATGCACAGATATTGTGGAAAGCACGAATAAAACTAAACGTTGGCATTGGACGTAAATGAAGCATTGCCATTGAATGTATTTTGTTCTCTTTGGGAGAGAGGGTTTCAATAAGCACCATCATATAGCAGGAGGCACCTTAAAGTCCATCTTATTAAATTAGATCTTTTACCATCATTATTTGCAATAATAACATTGTGTCCACCAAGGTTTTGCTGAGAGCTCTCAATGTAATGACATTGCTTAAAAAAAATACACCAGGTTAGACACACCTATTCTGTAAATGTTGAAATTATTTAATGTGAAAATCAAGACAAAATCATGCCGTTCACCAGAAACGTAGACCCACATCCGGCTTCGCTGCCGACTGATGTAAATTTCTCCATTTCTTGGAATTTAGAGTACAGACTTTTTCCTCAGAACAGGACACATTTAAAAATGTCAAATAAACTAAGCATTTAGTTTCATGTGGACTTTAAGCTATTTTAAAGGTCTCCATTCATATTTTAAAGCCTCAGTTTATCCTGTATTTTATTATTTTTGATTTCTTCACTTATATGAGGGCAGAAACTGGGAGCGAGCTTATAAATCCCCCCTGCTTCGCTTCTCCCTCCAAAGAAAGTATTTAAGTGGAGCGCAGTGATGTGGAGTTTCCATTCTTCAATAGCAGCTTTGTGACTAAGCTCCAGTGTTGCTAAAGCATAGCCTACAATTAATGACTGTTTCCTAATTAACACCCATCCGGGCAACACAATTAAAAATAACTTCAAAGGAAAACGTAAGCTCTAAAAATACTAAGCAGAGCAAGAACTGAAATAAACTACTCGAGTCTTTGCATGAGATAACACACACACAACCCACACACACACACAATTCTATATGGCCCAATCACCACAGCCATGAGCATTGTTTAATATGACAAGCATTTCAGGTTTGCGTATTTACAGTTTAGCCCTAGCCAAGGGTAACGTAAAGTTTCTAATCTTTGAGACCGTTCAGATAGTGTTTGGTGTAATCATCAACCTCTATAGGATGCAACCTAACAAGCAGAATTGTACACAGCAAACAACAAACACAACTTGTGTGCAATCCACCTCATTATGATTCAGCTCCTCTACAAGTGACCTGAAAGTTATTGCTGGGAAAATTATAAACAAGCCTTCTTCTCTCTGCATCACATCTGTGCTAGCCATTGCCTGATTGCTTTGTGAAGGCTGTTTAATTGCCAATTAGGGGGAGACCACGACAGCAATCACAATAGGTGTGTGTGTGTGTGTGTGTGTGTGTGTGTGTGTGTATTTCAGTACGTGTAGGAGGTATCAGGCGAGACAAGGTAAATTGGTGGTGCTTGACGCACTGCTCAACATATCTGTTGTACAGTCAGTGAAGAAAAGCGTATTGAAAGGTCATGAAAGACAGACTTAAGGGAATAAATGTACAATTCTGATGTTAGCGTTGGAAAAACAATAAGGTTGGTGGGGATTTCTGGTGAGTGTTTTCAAGATGGCGTCATAGATCGAAAACTCTCCTGGTCAATATAATATAAAAAAGTCCACCAAAACACACATTTTGAGAAACTAAAATGATCGTGGATGATGCGTGGAGATAGATCCAAGAAAACTAAAAACTATGATGGGGGGTAAATAAAGGAGAACAACGAACGACAGCAAAACCAGAAAGGAAGAGGATGGAGGCTAGCAGACTAGACCACCGTTTAAAATGTTCAAAGCCTGGGCAGGCATGTACGAGACCTGTAAACTGAACTCAATCAGGAACCAATGAACTTCAAAAAAATTACTCCAGAAATTCAGCCACTTTTCCCCCAGTCTTTTGCCATTTTTTCGAAGTTGCCATGTGCTTTGTGCCTTTTACTTTCTACCCTCTGTAATCTGTTACCTGAAACCTGGAACTTGTTTCCTGCCTGGTTCGAACATAGACTGATCTTTGGATTATTTTTACTTTTCTTCCTGTTTGGACTGCCTTCTGGTGTTGCCACGTGATTCCTATACCTGCCTACCAGTAAGATTATATACATATATACTTTCACTTCAGACAATAAATCCCTGAACTTTACCTGTCTGCATGCTTTGTCTTCGTTTGGGTCCAATCTATAATCATTCTGTCAGTGCTAAAAATCAACAGTTTTCCTGAGAAACTACAACAAACACAAAATGTCATCACATATACGTGGGTGGTTTATTTCTGCTTCACAGCAGACATGGCTTGGAATGTGATTTGTGTGTTGTTTGTTTGAGCAAAATAGTCATGTTGAGAGAAATTAACTACACAGGATACACTTATTGGTTATTAAGAAGGAATAAGTCACCCACAGAAACTGTATGATTCCTGCATGATGTGTTCTATGGCAAAGAGGTCTATGCTGTGCCACCTTGCAGCAACTCGGAACATACTTGTGAGAAGGTCATTTGTTGTTAGCTTTGGCCTTTTCATTGGATTTAATGATAATATAGACATTATAAAATTAGATTTTTTTTTTCCAAGTCAATTTCTTCCAGCTCAGGCTTAATTTCTAAAGACGTTTCCAACCTCGAGTTTTTTTCTTTAGTTTTTTTTTTTTTTTTTTTACATTAGAAGTGCCTTTTTATGAGTTATGAGTATGCAGGTTGACCACCAGTAACCTCTATGATGCTCTTTACCAATGGTGGCTTGAGGTTTGGACTCATCCTAGTGGTTAAAAAACACTAGCTGCTGGCACGCTGGTTCAGCAGATGAGAGACACGATTGTGTTGCCGGAGGTGAACAGGGTGCTCGAGCTAGATCAGGATGTTAAATGGACTCCAGGGATCTCCAGGAGTTACTTTGACATTCAATTACCCTTTTCCGTACTATGTCCATTCACTGAGCATGAACTCATGTCCACTTTTGGGTTGGCGCATTAATGAGGGAAGTGCTCACCTGCCTGCATTAGTTTTGATCCCACACCGTGTTTTAAAAATAAAAATCTGTGGTGCTGTTGGAGTCCGTCTATCGTAGCTGCTGTTTTGGATACTAAGAGGACAGGCTCTTTATTAACACCTGGGTCCTCAGTCCACTGCTGATGGGTCTTACAATAATTAGATGGCATAACACACAGATTGACAGGATGTACCGGCCCAGTTGTTTTTCAAAGAGTAATCATCAGAAGTAAAGTCTCACTGTTTTTAAAGCTTTTTAAAAAAAAACATTTTTATCTGTTGAAATTGATTGGCTCAGGCATGTTTCTTTTCTGTCGTTTTTATGGTTGCCTTGCAATAGTGGGGCATGCTGTCATGCAACCCCCAAACCAATAAAAGGGATTAATGAGCCCCAACAAATAAGGGAGGCCAACTGTTTTGGTAAGCATCACTAATGATACAATATGTGTGTCAGGGCAGGCGACGATTTAGAACCAAATGAACAATTCCACTTTAGTATTGGTATTTTAAGCAATGCTGCTAATTCCATACCCATAATTGGCCTTTTGAAGAAATTAATCTACAAAGTACAAGAGTGTGGGCAATGAGTCTCGTTTTGACAGTGGGTGTGTTTGCGTTTGCCGGTTAAATTTGTAAATGTGTGAGTAATTTCATTTTAATTGATACTGTACACAAAGTTATTAGGTATACTTGGTACAACAGTGCCGCTAAAAATGTCAGTAAAGCTTGGATTTATTTATTTTTGTTTGTTTTCGTTGTCACTTTGTCAGAGAGGTGTTGACTCGGCTGTGTAGTTATTTTTGGAACCTCCTAGTTGGTAGCGGTTTGAAAAGTTCTATCACAACATTAAATTAGATTGGTCTAGCATCCCTAACGTAGTGTTAACCTCTGTAACTGGAGTCCGTTTTCATAGCTACCTGGTACATATCAAGTCAAAACGGGCAACATCCCCCGAGTACCGTTACAGTCAATGATGAAACGGGCCCGTTTTAACCAACAGTTTGCATCCCTTCTATTACTCCATTTCTATGTTTTGTTACCAAGTTCTTTTTCTCAAAAATGCATCAAATGACACCAATTTATGTAATATGCTGATATGCATATGAACAGTGTCACAGTGCAGTAAGTATTAGCCATTTTTGGATCAGACATGCATTTCAAATAGGCATCAGCTGTAGGCTACTTATCTTTCAATACTGTGGGAGTTACCATAGTAACATTGTTCCCACTTCCAAGGAAAACGTTTTTACTCACTAGTTGACTTTGAGAATTAAAGCATTGATGTAAACTATAAAGTTTCTTGATTTAATGAAAAAGTTGCAAATTTGGCAGCAGTTGTGCGAGTTTCAAAAGTGTCCTGAGCCAAAGAGTGGTTTCATTTCACGATAGTTCTACTCCCTGAAAGAGTTGGGAAGATGACAGAATGCATTTGAATGGCTGTTTTAATAAGTTTCATGCTTCAAACTTCAGTTCGGCTCCTGTCAGAACCCCTTCAGCTGCCAGCTGCCTAGCTAAATGGCTGCTTGCTGACCTTTTTGACATTCTTTTACAATGAGTTTTTGTATTGAAATAATAATTTTTCCACAGTGGATCACTATATTGACATGTCTTTTTAGTTGTACAGGAGACACGCCTCAAGCCTGGCGTGTCTTCGCTCCTGTTACATTTATTCAAGGCCGTAGCCTCTTGTTGTGAAATTCAAATTTCTTCAGTCCACTCACATGTTTGACACAGACTTGATTTGACAACTTAACGGGTTCAATGATGTGTAAAGTTGTCCTACACACAGACGAAAGGTGAACGTTCGTGCAATGACGGATATTCCTCACATTTGCTGGTTTTATTGGACTTGAAACACTGTGCTGACATTTGGCAAGGACAATTGATTATTCAATAACTCCTGTCAGGCCATGATAGATTGAGCTGAATCACAGGCAAGGTGCATTGTCTGCAGCTTTACCTTTTGCAGTTGCTACACGCTGTGCTTTTGTTTGGTGCTAATTGGGTGTAGTTTACTACTGCAGTTGTCTGAGATCGAGTTTTTTTTTTTTTTTCTTTGCTCACTACAGTCACTGTAGTTTCCTGGGCGTTTATTGACGTGCTGCATGAGGTTGTCACTTATCAATGCTCAACACTCATGATTAGTGTAAACAACAGTTTCTCTTTGATGGTGTGACCTCTAATCGTGGCTGCAGTATATGTGTTTTATATATGTTCCAATTGGATCCACTGGTTAAATCCCATTCTGATGGTAAAACGGTCATATTAATGTGTTTGTACGATATTAAATTCAGGCCAATAATGGAAGCAAGATAAGAAACGGCAACTCTGTGTCACTGTTTGTGTACAAAATGTTACTTTAATACTGCTCAATGTTTAATTCAGTTAGTTTAAGCTCTTGAACAAATCTTCTGAGCTTGTGTCCTCTTTTATCATTAGTGTCCAAACGCTTAAGTTCCAACACCACAAATTAATTATAGCACACTCTTGAATGCCCCCCAATGTGCCATCATTAAACATTCTTTGAAATGTAAACAACTATTAAACCAACTTACAAGTGCTGTGAAGCTTGGTATATGGCAGTACAACATGTGCTAAGCTTTATATGATATGCATTTGAATTGCAGTTTACAGAGATAAAACCGTAATCCCTAAATCTGTAAAGTTCCCATCACCTAAAGCCATTTTTGACACAGTGCATTCATCTTTAAGGTACTTATCACTGCAATTGTTAGCTGATTTCAGTCTGACACATTTGCCACAAGAGGATAAATGTAAAACATTATTTTGAATGGCAATGCCAGATGTACCAATCCCATACTGTGTATCACTACTATATCTTATACCTACCTTTTAAAAAAAAAAAAAAAAAAAAACTGATCCAGTATGGCCTAGATGTCACGTGAAAAATCCACATGTAATGCTGTTTCTTAGTCCCTGTTATTGTAACAAACTACAGCAAGTTCTTACTTTACTCCAAACCACAATCTTTCTCTAAAACTAACCGAACCTTAAACATGGCGTTTTGAGATCACGGGCTATTGTACTTTTCTTTTCTTTTTAAATCGCTTTTGGAAGGTAAAGACAAACAAGAAGCCACAACTGCAACATTTGCACAATCCTACTCTAGTTACCATGCATAGATATAATAAGAAGCGAGTATTTGAAAACATGTTAGCATTAGATGAGATGCATTATTGAATACAATCAGGGGTTTTGCAGAATGGTCCAATATTGACATTCTTGTCCAACCACCATATGGTGGCGTTCCATACAGTGCAAATTTGAAGTATTTAGTATTTGCTGGTGATTCATGCATGGATGTAAATATAGTCAGGTCTTGCAGACTACTGGCACTATTTGATGATGTTCAAGCCCTAATTGCGTTTGCCCCATTTCCCTAATCGATTCGCTTGATTCTCATGACCACATCAGCCCAAAAAGTCAAATAAAATCCAGTAGCACTTTATGATTAATGGGTTTGTTTTCCATCCAGATCCACTATTCCTCAGTAGTTATGTTCTATGCCCCCGTTGTTGGCGAATAAAATAAGAAAAAACTGCCTGCATGTGCATTTCAAAGGCCTCAGCATCATAAAAGGAAGCGTCAGTCTTGGATGAAAGCTTCAGTGTTGACTGAAACATCCAGCACCATCCCTCTCCGAGCACTCCCCCGATGATGACACATGTTCTAATCATTGGGTCATGTCACATCTGATGCTCTCACCAAACATCAAAAGTAACACGTTGAGATGCAGAAATTCTCAAGGAAGGAGAAGGAAGGAGAAGGGGGAAGCCGCCTTCCTATATTAGTTATGACAGGGAGGAGAAGAAAACCTTTGACACTTCCTTCTCTGTTCTCCCATTTTGGAAGCCCTCCAGGACACAAGAGGACTGGTTAGCTGCTCTCTACCTCCTTATCAGGGGACATCCATTGGGAATTGAGCCAGTGCAGATATGTATTTTATTTACATATTTATTTTCATGGGAGTGTCACAAGGGAGACACTGCAGAGTGTCTGTCGGGTAGGTCTCTGGCTAGCACCATGCACTTTTTCACGATGTTAATAGATTGCCGAGCACTGAGCACCCTGACCTAGTTGAAGCCCCTTCAATGGGCTTTGTTACTACTGTATGTGCTGTCGTGAGTGTGTTCCATTTTGGGCCTTTGCTTGAATGGACAAATACTATTTTTAAAAACATCCACAGATTTCTGTTGACATGCAGCACTTTGTTCAGCGTGTGAGCTGTGTGTCCTACTGCATAGATTTCCCAATTGTATATTGCATCTTACTTTTTTCAATTCAATTTTAGCGTGCACAATTTTGACATGGATAAAGTGACATGGATAGATCCTTGTTTCCACAACATGGATGCTGTGAAAACATGGCGAACCGTGTTAAAGTATTCAATTATTTTTGCAACAGTTTTTCTCAATATACTGTGGCTTAATTCTCAATTTTTTTTTTTTTTTTTTTTTTTTTTTCAAACAGTGGCCGTAATGCACTGGGATCACAGGAGCCAAAGGCAGACCTGAGGAATTACACTAAATGCAGAGTTCAACATTTGGTTTCCCCCTTGACCGGTAAGTGCAATTTACACTAACACTGGATTCCGTGTGTGTAGCTTTAGAGTTCTGATAAAAGAAAAAAAAGCCCAGTTTGCTCATAATGTATTTTCATTATACCGAAGTCTACAGTAATGGTTGTTGCATTGCAGTGCCACCGTAGCAGCATTACAACTCTGAGGTCACCCGTCTTACAGGTATTTATGTATGCATATAAAATCAACCCAGATACTGTTTGTACACGGTATTAAGGTAAAGATGCAAATGTTACATGATTATTAATGCGCTCCCAAGACATCTTTAGCCTGATCCAGATGGCGATGACAATATTTTAAAAGTTGACAAACTTTTTACGATGAATAGTATTTTCCATTTATAGCTCAACAGCTGGCTGGTAAGGACAGAGCCAACCACAATGTTGCATCCCCATAGAGCTGCTGCTGGCTGATAAATGGCCATAGAAGTCACTATGTTACTCACTATACATAATTCCAGGTAAATACGATCTCCTCGACCAATGTGCCTGTGAATCTTTTTTCTTATACTTGTACTTATTTGTCGTCTAAACTTTCTTCTTTTGGTGTAGAGATGATGGGCGTGATGAATGAATGAGTAGAATAGTAACTGGCTCGAGCACGAAACAATGAAAGAGTGAGTGGCAGATTGATCTCTCTCCCTCTCCAACACAGTCACGCACACGCACAGTAACACCCACCTGTTAAAGCCGGTGCCAGCATGCACTGCAAGAACAAAACACACAAACCTAGACACACACACACACACACCATCTTGGCCGCAGTGCACCTGATCACAGCCCACACATGGCGAAAACATACACATAGCTCCACTTGCCAAAAGAATCGCAGCGTGTCGCGTGAGAGCAGCGGATGACTAAGGCAGGAAATAAAACAAAGTCAAAGCCTTTTAGTGAGCAGAGAGGAGCGAGCAGAGAGGCTGGTTCTTTGTTGTCTGCTGAGTAAACTACATTGTGGTCGCTCCGCTGTCTTGTGCTTTTACACATTACAACAACTCTGCCTCCCAGTAGAGCTCTCTCTTTTCTGTGAGCTCTCCCACGTCTGAATATTCCCATCGTGCAATGTGTTTTTGTTCCTGGTTGGGAAGATGTGGAGATAAATATAGATGAGTCGCGTCTGTTGGAAGACCTTTCTCTGTACTTCCTTCTCGACTTCTCTGTAGCCTCCCGGCTACCCCTCACATCCACTCACCAACTCTCTGCTCCACATTCACCTTTTCACCCCTAATAAGGTTCAAGTACTGTGGCACTGTGTGCTCGATGCCGGGTACCGCTCTGCCACTGACCTCTTGGCCTTATCCAGCGACTTGCCTGCGCGCGCACAAGTGAACACCCATCGCTGGTGCATGAATATGTGCACACACACGTGTCGTGCCTTCGTATGGGCACTGCACGGGTCACAGTGACATAAGGCTGGAGCTCCTTAAGGGACAAGACTTCACATGTGGACACACGCACACACAGCCATGTTATTGAGAAATCTCTGTGGACTTTCTTGCATCACTGCTTTTTGCCCCTGAGGGAGAAAACTCTCTTTTGTCATGACGGGGGCACAGTGAACATTGCTCCTCACAAACATTTGAGCGCATTTGTCACAGTACAGTGTGCTCAGTTTTCAAAGCAGTGTGTGAACATTTTTATTTTAATACTTTCAATTAGCACAAACAAAGCATGTTTTCATAAATTGCTCCTGGCTATTCTGCTTGATGGTGTGATAACAGTTTGGTGTTGTGTGAACATTTGCATTGTGTGTGTGTGTGCGTCAGTAGCAAGAAATCCTAGGTGTAATTCACCATTTAGAATATAAGAAAAGCTTTAATTATAGGATTAGGTGGCGAGAAAAAACAAATGCATGAGCCTGATTCACCTAGGACGCTTCCACTGTATCTTCAGCTCCATTACAATGCCTGGAAAGAGTCCGAAAATGTCGCTCTCTTGACGTGCGTGCGTGCATCTGTGTGTGTGTGTGTGTACGTGTGTGTGCGCGTGTGGTTTAAAAAAAAAAAAAGGTAAGTTAAATCATTTATAAAGCCATCCTAGTGAAAAAATAAACATCAAGCAAACTCTCCCAAACTCCCCCGCTTCTACATATTTACATATTGTAAGGACAAAAAGTAATAATTCACATATTTTATTTATTTATTTTTTATATATACCTGGGAGTATTGAATAGAGGAAAGTTAATAATATAGCATTGTTACCATGGTGACAGCAAACCAGTTGATTTATCTCCTGCTGATTCGTTGCCAGAGAGTTCAGTTTTGAGAGCGCTCTGGGAAATGGAGTGTGCAGCTAGTGAATTACAGCGCTGGTAGATGCACTTCCCGGCCAATAATAACTTACATTCAAACACACTTAATGAGACTTTATTTAGGCAACCGAAGTGGAAGAGTCATGGTAAATAAATAAAAGGAAAAACCAGAGGAAAGTCCAGAGGCCGTTCAAAGTAGGTTACATTCATCACAAGTGTCTGACCTAATACTGTTCATCAGATAGACCTGGAAAAGGGCTTAGGACTAATAACTTTGTGTCACACAGCAAAGATTTACAAGGACCTTTGAGCCGAGTTGTGGGAAACTAGTATGCAAATGTTGCACATTATCTTGCCTTTCCTGTCTTCTCCATCACCAAAAACTGTCACTAATGTGCTCCGCCTGCTGTGTGGGCTACATAGAGACAGGAAAGAGACAAACAAATGCAGGCAAACAGGCTGACATGAGTAACTTCATGTTTTTTCCCCTCTTATCTGTCTCTTTCTCTTTTTTTCTAGTTGTCTTACCAGGTCTTTCATCCTCACACATAGAGACACTTTGTCAGACTGATCTATACTCACACAAATGTGCCATGTAAACAAAAAGACAGAGTGCGAAACAAAAAAGAGAAGGGGGGGGGGAGACACTCCTTTCGCTCTTTTGTGCATCCACGTCTGTGTGGACAGATACGCATGCGTGAGCACATAAGAGGACCCCCCCCCCGTAAAGCCGCACTCACGGATGCATACAGGAACAAATAATAATATAGTGGTGAGTAATCAGGTCTGCGGTCCTAATTACACTCGCATCTGGCATTTAGTCACCCATGAGTAGCCAAGCACACCAGGATAAACAAGCCCCTTTGTTTCACATCTCGGCAATAACAAGGGTGACACTAGGGCAGTGACATGGCAGCATTGAGAGAGGAAACTAGAAATGTATCAAAATTAAAAAAAAAAAAAGCCCACCATGGAGTACAATTTGTACTGCTCTGTAGCACAAAATGATAATATATCTGTATCAGGTTGAAAAGGTTAATGATGCAAACCAATGACTGAACAATTACTATGCCGTGTGCAAAAACTCACTCCCCAGCCTCCACTGTGACACGGATCAAAACAATCCCTGTCTCGCAGCCACCTACTCATATCTTTGACTCCTCAGCGATGGAGATCTGCGTTGTTCGAGCGAACAAAAGGCTGCTGCAAGACATTTGAGATAAGGAGCCTAAAAAAAAAAAAAAAGCCTTATTCTTCAGGAAATGACAAAGCAGCAGTGTATACGGATCGTGATCACTTCTTAACTTGACTGGGAGTTTCTCTTTGAATAAAGACGTTTTGTTCTCTGATTAGCTAGCTTGCTCGCCTCTGTTGTGACTTCATTGCTTGCTACAGGTCAGTGAAGCGTAAGCAGACAGCAGTGGTGGGAGGCTGAAGCAGTGCCAGAGGCTTGTGTAGTGAGGGTCTCGTCAATGTGGTTGCATTTGCTGGTGATCACTGGTAAAGGTCAGGAGGTCACACATGACCAAAAGCCAAGTTGTCAAGTCATTCGTGGTCATGTTGAGTGTAAAAAGTGAGGAAATGTGTCGGCAGCGTGACCAACAGAGCGAATCTTCTTCTTGTGCATGAAAATGTGACACTTTTCTTTAGAAAAGATCTCGAAACAAACTGGTTTGCACTGGAAGCAAGTGTAGTTATGTCACCCTATTGGTATTTTACAAATGTATATATAAGAGCTGCTAAAGCTAAAATTAGAAATTTGGTGACTTAGCTTCCTAAATTAGTTTTTCTATTGCGGCTTTTCCAAATATAATCCACCAGGAGGCAAATTCAGGTCAATCCTTGCCGTGGTATTTCATACTTACTCTACTGTGGGGTAGGCTATTGACGGGTTTAGTATTAGGGACAAACACTTCAGTTTCAACCACAGTTAAGCTTGCATCTCACAGATGCATCAGAGTTAAAGCAGCTACATGCTAGTAAGATACTTAACCCTCCTGTTGTGTTCGGGTCAAATCTGACCGATTTACTACTTTCAACAATTATAAATATTGTGTTTTACATTTGATTGCTTAAAGGCCTTATGATATCCTCCACAGTAGGCATTTGAACATACAAAATTGATGATCACCACTTTCATTGAATTTTGAGTGGTTTAGTCAACTTTGTTACATCTATGGTGTTCCCAGTCAAAATTGACCGCCATAAGAAATTAATGGGTAATAGCTATATTATGTTCATCCATCCGATAGTGTACACACACACACACACACACACACACACACACACTATATATAGCTTTTATTTGTGCCTTGCTCTCACTTTACTCTGTGAGCACAATGAATAGGCGACCGATTATGCGATTATCTGTCAGAGAGGTTCTTGACCAAATTTTTTAACCAGTTCAAGTTGACCCAGAAACAGAGGATGTCCCTGAAATGGAAGACAACATCGATCCTGATTTCGATCAAGACCTTTATGAGACTGACCAGTAAACAGATGCCAAGGCAGAGGCCCCTGAGGAAGAGGCCCGTGAGGAAGAGGCCCCTGGGGAAGAGACACCTGAAGAACAGGCACCTGAGGTGACATTCCAGTCCAAGGGTGGCAACTTGCTCTGGTATTCATCCTCCCAGGACAGAGGAGGCAGAGCGAGAGTGGAAAACCTTGTAAGGATGACGCCAGGGCCAACACGGTGCAACATCTCGTGTGGATGACATCAAGTCCAGCTTCCAACTCTTTTTACCAAAGTCCATTGAGGAAATTATACTGGAGATGACAAACCTGGAGGGGAGGCGTGTGTTTGGGGACACGTGGAGAGCATTGGACCAGGTAGACCTCCAAGCCTACATAGGTCTGTTGATTCTAGCAGGAGTTTATCGGTCAAACAATGAGGCTACACAAAGTCTGTGGGAGTCTGGGAGGCCTATATTCCGGTCAACTATATCCTTACAACAGTTTCATGTCCTCTCGAGAATTATCCACTTTGATAACAGAGATACACGACCTGTCCGCTGGTGAAATGACAAACTGGCTGCCATCAGAACCGTTAGGGACATTTTCAGTGTCTATTCTTTGTATATTTCCTGCAGTTATTCATGTAAACCTGTAGTCTGAGACATTGTTTACAACTTAAAAGGGTGTTAAATAAAATTTGGTGATGATTAATGGTTTTTGTGTTAATGTAAGAGCTGTTAAAACAGACCGGTCAAATTTGACCGGGAACACCAAAGTAAGGGGGGAGAAACGAACACAATAGGAGGGTTAAGTCAAGCTATTTTGAGCATACTGTAGCTGTGTGGTAATGATGTGTCCTGACAAGACAATTGGTTGGTTGTTATGCTTAAAGCTAGGCTAAAATAGAGATAAAATGTCCTAAGACGGCAACCTTTTTGGCACGGCAAGCTAAAGCCCCAAAACTTGATCCGTTTGTGTCGAAGTGAGTAAAACTGGGGACTGGAGTTGCAAGCTGTAGCCAGACTTCCTAAAACATGGCGATTGGGGCTGACGTTAGATTTTATGTCGGGCGGCCTGTCTGGTAGCTGGAGCACAATTGCAGACGCGGCTCATAACTGTAACTGGTAAACTTTGGGGAGAAGTTTTTTTTTTTTTTTTTTGGTTTTGGTTTATTTGAGCAAGAGGTAGTGGGACATTTGACTCGAAGCCTCACTGCGATGATGACAGTTGCAGAGACGAGGGAGCAGGAACAACACTCTTGGAGTGAATTGCATCATTTGCCAGGAAATCTAATACAAGCTATGACTGCCAGGTATATATTGTTTTTAATACTAGAGAAGCCTGCATACAGTAGATTTAACTGAGATCCCCTCCTAGATTTGGAGTTCGACTCAGTGCATTAATTCAGTGCTTAGACCTGGATGCCTGTTTCATTATCTTGAGCCTCGTCCTTAACACGAGGGGTGTGCCCAAATACGTCATTTTGGGAAAGCACAAATGACGCAATCCAGTCCCTCGTGATTAGCACACAACCATCTCGGTGCCACATCCACCACGTCCAACTAGAGGTGTCAATGTGTTAAGTAGAGGTGTACAGAAACGTCATGACCTGACCTGCTGTATGAGTAAAGTGTATAGCGCATTAGCTTTACAATGCCAGCAGGGGAGGACTGGCAATCTGGAGAAGTGGGGAGTTGGTTGATGGTTGGTCCTCCTGCTCTACAGTGGCTGTTAGACGGGTCTTTCTTACATTTTTTTTTTAACAATGACAGACTGATTATGCTGTGCGCAAATTGTAACCGATTCAACCTGGCAAATTAGCATTATGCTGCCTAATGCATTATGCTGCCTGTCCTTAAGTCCCTTCGTTGGTTGCCTGTCAGTTTTAGAATAGATGTTAATATCCTTTTGTTAGTGTTTAAATCACTTCATGGACCAGCACCTGAATACTTGTCAGACATGCTCTCACATTAATGCTAACCCTAGACCCCTCAGGTCCTCTGACACTGGCCTTTCAATTATTCCCAGGGTGAGGACGAAAGCATGTGGGGAGGCAGCATTAAGTGTCTATGGTCCTCACCTTTTGGAATAGAATGTCAGAAGAGCTGAGGGCGACAGCAAAAAAAATCTGTAAATACCTATAAATGAAAATCGGAAGACATATCTTTTTACTTTAGCAGTCTCTTAATATATTTAAATATATTTGAACCTTTTCTCTAGCATTTTTAAAAATGTTTCATTGTATTGTTGTGTTTTCATTGTCTTTGTTGCTCTTACTTTGGTTTGGCTTATTTGAAGCTATTATTCTACACTTCTACACATGATTACACCTATTTGAAGCTTATGTACTTGCAGAATTCTCACTGTTTAGAGTTGTATCCTCATGCTTGTTTGCACTTATTGTAAGTCGCTTTGGACAAAAGCGTCAGCTAAATGAACTGCAATGTAATTGAGCATCTTGTATTGCTACTTGCACGAAAGGCCCTATATAAGTACATACAGTTTAAGTTCAGATGGTTGTTTAAAAATATGAGTGAATTGAGAAAGAATGACAAACGAGGGGCTAAATACATTGTCAACATGGTGACTCTGTGACTATTTTATGGTAGATGTTTTTCACGAGACAAACATTCTCTAATAGTCCGACTGCCCCTGTGCTCACCTGCTCTTTCCGTTGATGCTGTTTCGTTGCCCTTCAGTTACTTTCCCCCCCTACATGAATGTCCATTTGCTCTCCCCAACGTCCCAGCATCCACCTGTGAGCATCGTCCCTGTACTAAAATTTCCTCTCCCAAAATATTCACACGGAGTGGCAAGATACACAGCCATGATACGGAAATGTACAAAAGCAAATGTTTTGCCTACTTTCAATAGATGTATTTATAATTTTTGATGAATTAAAATGTCAGACATTTGATAAGCCACTTCAAAAATATTAAACTCCTAATACCATTTTAACACAATACTGTGGCTTAATCGTTGACTCTGAAGTACAAAAGCCACACTACAAAACTACATATATTGAAAAAACAACAACAAATGCTATACCAGTCAGAATTAAACCGGTGCAGACGAGAATAAAATGCCTATGAAAACATCAATGCCAAAGGAGTTAACATCACCTTTGTTGTGATGACAGTCATCATTATCGCATGCCTGTAATGTCATTGCAGTAACCATCACCATGGATACAACTGGTGAGCAGACACAAAAAGTGGAGAACTGGTTATAACTCCCCAGTCTCAGCCTGCTGTATGTAGAGCCTCATTTGCTCCCGGTGTTTCTGAGAGTTTAAGTTTGAAGTATCATCAATAGAGAAAAGTGTATTTGTTTTAAGCCTGTTTTTTGAAGACATCAGTGCCAATTCTTCTTTAATCACAGCAGGGAGACTCTTTTATATATAAAAAAAAAAAAAAAAAAAAAAGAGCACAGTGTACAGAAAGCTCTTCTATCAGCAGTATTTTTATTTTATTTACTGCTGTGATGGAGGAAAAAGCCTACGTGTGTTTGGAGGTTGCATGGTAATATATGCGTTGCAACAAGGTAGAATACAGAGAATAGGAGGCTGTAAGTCTTTGTCATGTGTGTTAGAAGCACAAAGTCACATGAATGGGAGCCTGTTAAGAAAGGATACGGTGCCGTTTGTGGTCGGAGAATCCTTTTTTGATATTTTGTCAAGATACTGACAGCAGAATACAGTACAAGATGAAGATGTTTTAGTGGCTACATCAATCAGTAAACCACTACTTGAGCTAATCAAATCATCATTTTACAATACAAACATTTACCCTTTCCAGACACCAGCATCTCCGTTTTGCAAGCAATAAGAAGAGTATGTTTTAGGATATTAATCTTTCACACACAGATGCGCACAGCAAATGCCGATTGAAGACGAGACACAAGACACACCGTGGTAGCGACCTGTCAATCTTAAGGTAGCTCCGAACTAAAGCATTCGCTGCTTCGTCTACTATTTTACTCTAAATGGGACCATAATTTACAAAATGAACATGTATTGAAGAAAACTTGAAACCCATAAACCATGTGAAGACCATAAACTAGTCAGGAAAATGTTTACTGAGGTAATAAATCAAGTGAAAAGTAGGGACATTTTCTTCTAGACTTCTATACTATATCAGACTTCCTTTTTCAACCAGATGAGCTGCCCGCCTGCTGGATATTAGAGGGAATGCAAGTTTAAGGCACTTCCGCATTGGCTTCACTTCAACGGACCCGGACGTTACCGCCTGTGCTAAACCCACTGTACACTACCTGCCCAGCAACGGCAGACTAAGTTAGCAAATAGCTCGGAAAAAACTGTGGATTTAGCATGTAGCGGCTACAGATATTACCCTTCAGGAATTGGAGACCTAAACAGAGCACACAGGATAGTAAATATTAGACTTACATTTGCTAGGTGGAAGGAGACCTGTCTCCACATGAATGTTAATGTTGCTTTGTGTCTAACAGATGTGTACATATGCAACTCCTTGCTAACGTGTTCACCCTGTCAACTTCGTAATGTGAGGTTTATCGATGCTGTGTTTGACGCTTGTTGCACTTCCCGAGAGTGGCCAAATAATCTAATTTGACCTATGAAGGAACTGCTACTCGTGTAGCCTTCAAGGGAGACGACCTTATTAAAACATAAAAAAAAAAAGAAAAAAAACCCTTGCTCAGGTCAAGCGGTGATTAGGCATAGATTCCAGGGTCAATAAGTAGCACATAATAAGGTCAGACCCCTGTGAGTGGAAACACAAATGGGGTGTGTGACCATGGTAAATGCCTCGGAAGGTATGGAGCTTTGGCATGTAGAACTCAGTTGCGGGCTGCAATTTGAAATTCTATAACACTGCTGCAACCGGAGATGCAGTTAGGGCAGCTTGTGGCAAGGGCTAATGAAATTAGAGCTAGGGCTGACATTGCAAGCTGCTGCTATTAAGACTGTGCTGCTAGAGATTAGTTTTTTTCACTTGGGGCAAGGGTGATTGACATAAGTATCAGCTTGCACAACCACTGTACATAATTCTCATGCTCTGCGATAATCAGACTAATATTACAACAGATGCAGGCTATTATTGATTGTGCATTTCCAACGCGTTTGGGAACAATGCTGATATGGAAATGTGTGCAATCTGTTAATGTGGAGCATGCCCGGCCCCGAATAAGCTCCGCTTCATGAGCTTTGCTGGCCTGATGGAGAGACTTGACTTGGCTAGGCTGGTGCGGCCATGGAAGTGTAAGTATGGGCATCTATTATTCAAGACATAATTATGCAGCAGGCCGCTTTGTCAGCCAGTCAATCAGAACCCAGCTTTTCATTAGGCTGCCTGTCATTGCACTGCGCTGGAGGCATGCCTCTCACTCACAATACACAAGCAGAACACACCCACGCACACATGTATGCCAGTGAACACAAACGGACGCATAGTCACACACGCTATTCTCTCTGCCAATATATCATTAGAAAAACTAGAGGAAGCGTCAAGCAAAAAGTGGTGGGATGACTATTGCTCATTTCGTCCAATAGGCTCCCATGGACTCAATTTAAATGTCAAATGAGACTGATTGGATTATGGTGGAGTGAAATCTGAGAAAGGCAAAGTGAGAGGGAGGCGAGAGGGAGGGGAAGATATTAGGGAGGTGCTGATGGAGGGCAAAGGGGAAGGGGAGGGCGCTTCGATACAGACAGGCCTGACACCAGGACTGCACACACACTCTATCTTTTGTTTCACGATATTTTATCAACAGCAATTTTTTTGTGTAGAACTGGCAGAACTAATGTATAATATACTACCATGATGGTTTCACCTTTTGCTACGCACAATAGAGGAAAAAAGACGACTGAGATTAAAAAAAAAAAAGTTAAATTAACTTTTACAACACTGCTCTTGAAGTCCTGCTGTCATATGGACGGCACAAGAATCTCCATACGTACTGTATGCATGCCACATTAATCGCTCACTCTCAATAGTTAAGAGTTAACAAAGCTTAAGTTACTCCCAAATAGAGTGAGTGATGTCCAGGGTAATGTCCTGTGTCCTGAGTATTTCCAATCAAGGGAACAAGAAGTGATCGTTTCCCCCTTGGTGACAACAGCATCCTGTTTTCAACACTGACTCACCCAGGCAAACGCGTCAGCTGGACGAATTGGGTAACCGGATAAGTGAAAAAAGTTGATCGCATCAGGATTCCACAGCATGTTGTTGTTTTGGCCTCATTGCACTGCCTTAATGTCTATGATGAGCACTGACAATCAATGAAAAGGGCCTAGATAGAGACGTGTGTTTGGAGTTCACTTGTACATCGGTGAAGCAAGAGCAAAAACCACTGGATGTCAGCTAAAATGAAATTGTTTTGTAATATATATATATATATATATATATATATAATTTTAATAATATATTTTCTTTTTTCCTCCAAAAGTGACATGGTAAAAAAAAAAAAGAGTAGTGTAGCTGCTAAACATTTAGCTCAAAGCACCACTGTATGTAAATAACTACTGGCACTAGGATGACACTTAACACCAAAGATAATTGAGTGCTTAACCAAAAATAATTGATGGATTCACCCACAATGAAAGCAATCATAATGTTTTGCAGCAAAGCAAACAAAAAATGTTCAGCTAAAGAGTGAGTTTCAGTCATTGTGCAAGTTAGAGAACAATGCATACAGAATTATGGACCATGGATTTTTCGGCACAACAAATCACTAAATCACAGACACGTTTACTCGCTGTCTGTTGGATTTGTCTGAATTTCAACTGTTGTGTACCGCAGTTTCTTCCCAATAAAACAATATATTGTCATATATAATCCTATTTATAAACCTACAAAATAAACAACAGGGCTATATGGTGTTGCACAAACCTTTTTTTTGGTATACGTACTGACCCCCAGAGATGCAAAAAAGAATGAGTTTTTAAAGAAAAGCTACAGTGGGACGAATCCCCCAACGCTCTCCATCTCTCGCTCTCTATTGAAAAGGCGAAGAGAACGTGGTACAACTGAAAGGGCAGAGAGGAGAAAAAGAGAGAGGCAGGCAGAAGGTCAGAGTCAGGGTGAGTGTAAAGGACAGGATAGTGAGGAACTAAACCTGGATGGATATTTGTAATATACAGAAAGGACAGAGATTAGAAGACGGACTTAGAGACATTTTAACGTACCAATGTTCTGACGGAAGACTAGGTTGAGGACATTTACTTCTGCCGTATCCCCTGCAGTGTGAGAGGAAGGCAGACTTTCAGAATATGTATGTCTACATCTTGCACACACGTGTTCTTCTCGCGCATTGGAATGTTTGCTCTCCTTTTGACCAAGACGAGTCATTACCAAATGTGACGGGCAGTGAGGGTTAGAGGAAGAGGGGGGGGGGGCCATGCCGTAGACCTCGGGAACAAAGCCATCATCTTTCACTCCACTCCAGAGAGGAGAGGAGCGACGCGGTGCGCAGTAATGATGTTGACTCAAGTCTGATCCAATGTGTACACTTACTTGTCACTCTGCGTGCCGAGAGAGGGAGGTTTGTGGATGTTTCGCTTTGAAGAGGAGTGTGCACGATCGGCGAAGTGACAGAGGGCTACAGTGAGATCCACAATTACAACGAGGCCGTCCGGAAGTGTTTGAATACTGTTGCCTAATTGGCGGCAGATATGTTTTGGGTGCAAACGAGAGTAAAGAGAGCAGTTAGCTACAGTATACTCAGCAACAGTTAAGTCAGTCACAGAGCGGCTCGCCTCGGCCCGCTGAGGAACGTTTCTGTGTCTAAAAGTGCAAAAACAAATGTAGCTTAGGCCATTTATTTTTTTTTATTTTTATTTTTAAGTTGACGTGAGTGTTTGTGAAAAGACAGACTCCTATGTACAACAATCTTTCGCTGTAGCATTGCACTATTGAACACCGCTTTTCACCCAGTCTTTTCTCCGCCTCGGAAGAAGAGCAAATGAACAATAAATTATAAATCTTTGGCTGTTAAACAGTTATTCAAATTGTCGACAGATTTATTGAATCAGTGGAAAACAGAGCCAACAACACATGAGCTGGCTGCCTGCAGGGATATGTGGATGCTAATCACGAGTGTATTTTAAAAAACGGGGGGGGGGGGCGACTTCATTAGCCAAGATATTTAACAAACGGAGCAGGAGAGGAGGGGACGGAGCGGGCAACGTGCTGGGAGAGAATGGTAGAAGAAACGAAAGAGGTGACAGTGTAGGAGTGACGGGAGATTTCATCCCTTGACAGGTTTTCTTGACAAAATTTGAAGTTGTATGAAAAAAAAACGTTTTAAAAAGAGATTACAACTTGTGATGCAGAGACATTTTAAAGAGATGATGATCCAGCCTGAGATGAAAGACACAAATAATTCCCTCTTGCTTTTTGTTTATATTGGTGGAATTAAAAAAAAAGAGAGAAAAAGCATTCGAGCTAATAAAAGGCAGCTACTGTCACGACTGCATCACGTGGCAACAGCAACATGACTTAACATGTGCAAACACAGAATTATTTTCTTAAGAAACGTTTTTTTTTTTTTACCATTTTGTAGCTGATTCAACATTAAAAACGTCCAATTACTATGCCACATGAATGAGCTGCCTGTTGTGGTAGCAAAAGTTGGCTGGAGTTGTTGGCCAGGAAACTAAAACAAAGAGTGAAAAAAGACTGAAACGCCTTTCATATTAAAACATCTAGTTTAATCAGCTGTTCATATATAATAACTTATTGTGTGCATCTCTGATATGTGGCTGCAGTGTGAAAGCACAATGTTTTAAAATCACATTTTTCAAACAAAACACACCATTTAAATGTTCAAGCGCTCGCTATCTAGAGGATATTCGATTGATTGAGTGCGATGCAGGTTATAATGAAGCACTTCCAATCGCATGAATGATATTGAAATGAATTACTTTGATATTAGCGTTGGGGTTTTCAGTGTTATTGGCACTATAAGATTATCATCAGTCGTATTATAATTAGCTACACAATAGACGAGGGAAAAAAAAGCCCAAGCATGGGATAAAAAGGTCGCTTTGAACTATTTGTACATTACTTTATCTTTGGAAGGATTATTTAACATGAAAAAAAGATAGGGCAATAACAGAGAGAGAGAGAGAGAGAGAGAGAGAGAGAGAGAGAATACAAATGTGTGCGGAAAAGAATTGGTTAAATGTTCCCTCTAATTAGCATGCATAAAAGAGTGATCAAATTCTACAATCACCTGACATCCAACAGTAGTACCACTACAAAGCCTTGAAGGTCCTCACAGTGGTCTAACTTGAAAGAACTCAGAATATCTGACCCAATTATCAACAGTAAAAATGGAATGGAATGGTTTAAAATGGAGACTGCTTATTGTATTTTGGGGGCATACAAAAGGGAAGACTGGGAAAACCTGTGTCTGTCATACACTAAAGGAAATATTGCACGTCTACCCTCGCCACCTGCCTTGCAGCTTATTGAAGTTAATATGTTGCCCTCACATATATTTCTAATCAATTCCTCTCCTTCACTCTTCTCAGAAAGAATATCAGCACGACTGTGCTTTTCTGCATTTGGTTTGGTTTATCGGGGGGGATTTGGTTCGCAAAGAGTCTCGAACTTGTCAGGAACAATCCTATTTTAAGAGACAAAGGGGTTTTGTTCAACGGATAATGTCACCTTCCATTTTCTTGAAAAATGCTTTATTAAAACGCCATGCTTGCCTGCCTGCCATTTACATTTTCTTTTAGTTCATTTGTGCTGCTTTTTTAAAATTAATAAAAAAAAAAAATTGTAATGCAAAAATGTTCTTTTATCGCGGCACTAAAGCAAGAGAAAATGCAATCGGTTGAACATGAATGAAAGAGAAACAACAATGAGTCAGCCAGCGAGGACAAGGGCCTTGACTGCCTCTTCACCTGATCATGCTTTTGATCTGATGTGTCACAAGATGATGCACAGTTGAGAATCACCACTCCACTGCAGCACTCGGGGAGAAAAGCACTCTTTCCAGCCCTCCTACGCCGCACGCACGCATACGAACCAGTCTTCCTGCCATTCGCTGTGCATTTTGTCGAGGCCACTTGGACCAGCCTCCGACCTGTTGAACACAAAGACGAGATAAGATGGATTCCGCCGCCCTGTCTCTCTTTGTGTTTCCCCGAGCAAAATGTCAACAATACAAGGTGTCCTAGGGAGTGGCTCAAACTAAATGCCTCTCCTCTATCAGTCTGTGTGGCCTCTGATCCCCTTTTGATGACACGGTGTTCCATTAAAACTGTGAAAGGATCTGGGCACCTTATCTTCCCATCTGCTCTGCGGCTGTCATGCAACCGCCAATGACGAACCACACACTGCTTGCGTTGCCTCTGTGTGTGTGCGTGCGCGTACAATTTAAAGTATACTACTAACGTGTCTTTGTGAACATAACCGTGTATTAGTTTGTGTGCGCGTGTGTGTGTGAAGATGTGTACTTTGGGAGGTAAGTGGCTTTTGACAGTCCTCCTGGCATTGTGGAGAGCGCCTTGAGTGACGTGCGGTATTAAAAGTGTCAGTGCTGGGTGACATGACTGTGATAAGGAGCCAGTGAGAGTCATCCTCATTAAACATCAATCCTGCTTGGCTTACAGGCTTGTTGCCCTGGGCGACACCCTGCATGGAACAACAACTAATGCAAAAAAAAAAAAATCCAAAAATTCAATTTTTTTTTTTTTTTCTTTTTTTGTGCTTTTCACCCGGAGGTAATGTGGTGTCCTGTTTTGTGTAGATCTGATGAACACTGAAGCATTTCTCTGTTTTGACACTTCTACAGTAAACATATGAGCAGATTAAGCCTACTTAGAGGTGCATGTATTTGCTTATTGGGGGTCTTAAATCAAAATCTAGTCATCTGTTGAGTATTATAGGATTAAAATAGCTTTGTTACCAACTGCAGATAGTGCTTAAAATGTTTTGTTCTCACTCTCTCTCACTCTCTCTCGCTCTCTCGCTCTCTCTCTCTCTTTTTTCCTATATAAAGCATACGTAGGTCATGAATTATTGCAGGCTTTCCCTAATAATTTCTGCATATTTTACGATGCATACATAAAACATACTGTATATAAAGTAAATATTCCATCCAAGCGGCAACCTGAGAAGTTAGGCTTTTGTCTTACTGCAAAAAGGTTAAAGTTGTCTGTTTTTTTTTTATTTCATGAAAGTTAACTGCAACACTTTGGTCGCCTAAACATGTCTTGTTCTGCATCCTGTTGCACTTAGCTCCACACTCTCCTGTCACTTCTTGTTCCGAAAAACTAAGATGGCGACGGCCGTAAACTAACTCGTAGCTTCAAAAACAGTAGTCCACAAACCAATGGGTGAAAAGAATCACGGGGACTATGTCCACTTCTTTTATTCAGTCTATGATTCCACCTCTTTCGGTCTACTAATCTTAAGAATCAGAATCGGAGGCTATGAAGAACTATTGTATCCCCATATGTTGGGAGCCATGGATCCGTGCACCTAACTAACGGGCACTGTGCAAGTTTTACAATCTTTTACATCGTGTACCTCACACTACATGCCATAGTCATGCTTTTCGCACAACTAAAACATAGAACTTCCGTGAAAGGGTTCATTCATCCTCAAAGATGTTGACATGAAAAGTGAAAGGTAATTTTAATCTGTGCAATTCTTCTATTAACGTTAAAAAAGGGGGGAAAAAAAGTAAGGATTTAAAATTGACTTAATCTGTAAAATGTTTACCCAGTTCTAGATATAATCTGATATGTACCTGTGCCAGTGTGTCATTTCCTGTTTCTCAGGAAACAACACCCAGATCCACCAGTGAGTCACAGCCAGATTCATTTTAATGGCGCTCAGAATTTATTATTTTTGTTATTTTCTCTTGAAGATAATTCTGGAATTGTAAACTGCGCAGGGGTATTGATCTTGTAAAATGAGGTGCTCTAGCAGAATTACAAGCAAATTGAAACACCTTTTTATCTTTTCATAGGCTAATTTTGTCAGGTGAAAAATCAATCGGTTTGGAAAGTGCTCCACTAGATTGTCAAAAGCGCATAATGTGCTTGCCAATCGATCATGTAAATGCAGAATTGGCAGGTGTATCAATGCTCAAAGGGCGGAAAAAGATGGGACATCCAAAAAATCAATCCAGTGCACATCCAACTGGTTTCCCACCTCGAGGAACTTACCTTTCGAGATAGGTAATCTAGGTTATCTCTATTCATGACTTGCTGCTCATTTTCTCCTCATGTCCAAGAAATCCTGGAGCATGTTTTCCCATTGCCCTCCATCAGCTAACACCTATAACTCCTCTAAAATTGGACCTTCCTCCTGTGCTTTTCAGCAGCCAATCGCATCATTTAGTGGCTAGTGTCGCGCTAATTACCATCAGGTTTCCGAGCCCAACTGCCTCAGTTCAGAGGCCATATTGGATCCAGTCTTGATGATGAGTCATTGGCCAAGGGGCTGGCACCTGCGGTTGGATAATTTGCATGAGGAAACCTGCAGAGTTTGGCTTTAAAAGAACAGGGTCAGTGGAATAATAGAGCGATTCCCTTTGCTTTTTAATCAATGTGGTGTCCTGAGGCCTTGTGCAAGGCTGTTCTGAGAGTTATTAGGAGCGCTTTGCTTTATGTACTCTGCTCATGCTGAGCATTTCGCTGACAATCAGCAGTATTGGATCATTGCTGGATACACTCGACCCCATTTGGGCGAGCATTAGATACCATGGATTCTCCTCCCATCGCTCTATTCACTCTTTTATTTTAACTGCAACCCACTGCTTCTCTTCTTCAGTTTCACTGGTGTCAGAGAGGCACAACTGATGACATAAACCGCCAGTTCAGATAAGCATGATATCAATGTGGTTGTCCATGCAAAGACGGGGACAGAGATCATCTAAGATTTTAAATGTGGAAAATGAACTCTTAAAAAAACAAGTAGTAAATGAACCTTGTCAATACTACTGACATTGCACAATGGTAACCAGAATGTTGAACAATAGTTTTCAGAGCACTTTAAAGACTCTTTGTCGTCGATGTGGTCTTTAAAAACTGGGGTCAAAGGTTCACCCTTAACCCTGGAAATGGCCGCTGAGAAAACAACTTCATCACAAGGTCTATTTAGTAGCTATTTTGGAGCTTTGGAGAAACGGAAAGTCTTATTCAGAGTTCACATTATGTACAATACTCACAAATGTACTGTATGCTATCTGTTATACCTGTTTTGGAAACTAAACCACAGTATTTGTTCCATGTTAGAATAGTTTTGGTGTCAGGCGAGGTCAAATACAGGGACAGGCACAGTGAATGAAAGTAAGCAGACCATTAACAATGCTGCTATTCTTGTAGGATATACCCATAATTGGGGTGATACCTCCTGCTTACACTATTTAGAGGGCTATTTAAAGCATGAATTCTGGTGTAATGATTAAAAAAAAAAAAAAATAGTCATAGAAAATAAATAACAATATATTTGCTCAGCATTTCTGTAGCTAACCATGACTGAAACACCCACTGCAGCATTATAAACAAAATGCTTATTGAACCACTTCATGTCATAAAGGTACCATAACCTTAATCAAATTGTCTTTGCAGCTTATCTCTTACCAAAGATTTAGTGTCCTTCATGTTCAAGCTAATCATTTCACATGACGAACACATCAGAATGGCGTGACCCATTTACCGTGTCACATTACTCAGGTTGTGGTGGAGAAATGTGAAATTCACATAATTTATGTCCACATCATGTTATGTGTTTCACAGCTTGTTCCACCAATAACATTTAGTGTGGCAGTGTTGCTTATGTCATGTGTATTTCACCTCAGTGCTTGACATAAGAGTAAGCACAAGCTTTTTAAGTTAAGTGCGGGATGTATTACTTGCCCGGTAGAGATAGAACGTACCCGTCCAAAATGGAAAAAGTAGAAAGGCACCAGACTTTCCTGAAGGTAAAACAAGTTGTCAAAAATCCTAAATGCTATCTTTTTACTTTATTGTTGTCATCTATATTGGTTAGTTGCAACAAAACACACAAAATCAAATGATTAGGAATTATTTATTTTTTTTATTCAAATAATAAATGCAAATAAATAATTCCCTCTTTAATAACTAAAGTATATTGCTGTGAAAACATCTCCTTCTAACAACTGTATTTATTTTAGTTTTTTTGCCAATAACTACATTTTACAAGATTGTATTTGAACATATATTGATAACATGTTATAATTTACCTTCACACAATGTTTCCTTCTCTCTCTTAGAATGCAACCCACATACAGTCACATGTTAAGAGGCCGCAATGCATCGTCGCTCCACCAGGAAAAGTGAAAGGTGAGATTGCATATATACAGTATATAGGGAATGAAAAAGATCATGAGGAAGAAAAAAATGCTGAAAATCCCGCTAGGCCGACCTGTGTCTTGTAGTATTTCGCTTTTTTCTTGTGCTGGATTTACCCGAGTGCATCTTTCTATGTGCATCTTTTCGCTTTCTGCAATGTCTGAGTCATAGATGCTGACAAAATGCATCAAACACATCAAAATGAGTTATTTTGTGCAAATGAAGTGCCATTTTGGTGACATTTACATTCATATTGATTTTCAAAAGTAAATTTTGCCATTTCAAATCTTTAGTTTTTCAGTAAGCCAATACATTACAAACTGTGTCATTTGGCTATTTGAAGATAGTGTGTTGTCATGATTTTATGTTATCTGTCCTGCAGCCTGATTGCTATGCAGAAATATTTATTTAGAACTAATAAAAAAAATAAAAATAAAAAAAAACTCATTACACTTCTAAGGCAGGATGTGTGACCATAATTTAATGCAACTAAAGAGTAGGAAGCAGAAAATTCAGTGACACTACGCACATAGCAGCCAAACGGCGCTGCAGCTGCAAAACCAGTGTAAATTATGAATCAAGCATGGACCAGCCCCATCATACATGATGCATCCATTTATTGTTTTGTGGGTGCCATCATTCGGTCATATCTGAAACTGGTCTATAAATCAAAACCTCTGCTGACCTTGGTATCTCTGACGGAACTCTTTGTTGACCCTCTGCATCAAATCCGACATTATTGTGCTCGTGAAATTTGACTATCAGGGTGGCAAAAAAATCTAAACTAAACTCACTGCAACAAGCCTATAGCTTATGTACAAGCAGATATGCAGCAGAGACGGAGCAACATGGACGTCGTATTAGAGTTATTGCCACCTGTTGAGTGGAAGTCTGATGTTAACTGGCATTCTCTCCCTGTTTAATTCAGCAACTCCTGGGAAAATATGGTGTCCAACCTTGTTTGCCATACACATGCCTACTTTACTTAAGTGAGAGCAGCTGCCCGCAGTTTCATATGAAAGCGCAGTGTTCGTTTTTGTCAGTCCAATAAACAACACACTGAGCGTGAAACCTGATAAAGCATTTGCGGATGTGCACAAAATAAATGGCATGTCTGAATTCCTCTGATGTGTTCAGAACCAACAACCAATAGTAATTGGCTAATACTTTGCGGTGGACTTTGGCTAATGTATGTTTCGCCCAAGTATCATCCTGCAGAATAGTTGCAAATCACAACACCTTTTTGAAGAGAGACATGAACCGATGACCCTCACATGGCAGTTGACACACTGTGAGGTATAGGTAAAATAGAAATAAAGTAAAAGGTACAAGGGTGTCGTAGACAATTGGGAAAGGCTCATTAGCTAGGCATTGTTTTACGTGGCGTTAATTGGCCACGTAAAACAACTGATGTTCCACACCCCCAACATAACATCTTTCCTCATTTGACAGTCTCTGCAGTCTGCCACACTGCAACACTATGGACTCAGGATTGATTTTAATCAGGGCTGTCACTGGATCAATGGAAGTTTATTACCCCCAGAAGGAGCACTGGCAATGAAGGTCTGCCTCCTGGGAATTGGAGTTTCACCAGCCTTCATCATCCAACCTGCTAACACCCCTTTGGGAGCATCTGGTATGGGAATTGCCGTTTTTATTGTGCGCAGTAGATCTCATTGTTGTTGTTTTGAAATGCGGTGGTTTGGCCAACATTGGTGTCATGAAGGAAAATTGAAAGAAGCGCCAGAGCAGAGTATACGTTATGAATAAATAGCTGAGAGCAAATTTGCCTTTTGTGAAATACAAAGCGGTGTGGCCAGAAGTGGATAGACAAAAAGGGAACTGAACAACAGAGCGAGGTTTTTAAAAACAAAAATTCACAGTCCCGTCAGCACATAATGTCAGGCATTTGCGTGCACCAGGCGTTCTTTTGACAACCAAGCTGCATCGTTTACAGCGCAGCATGGTATCTTGGAGCCATTTAGAGAGACCACTTGAGCCCACTCCCCACTGCTCTCATTACACACTGATTCTCAGTTGCCCAGGTGACTAGTGTAAGGCTGTGATTAATTGCACTTTGCTAATAAACAAGTCCTCCAACAACTTCCAGTGAGAGCAATTTGATTGTACATATCTGCCCGCTTTGTTAGCGGAGGTATATCTGCACATACACACACACGCACACACACGCACACTCACACACACTCACACGCACACACACGCTTGTTTCTGTGCTCAGCCTTTGCGCCTCCGTGCCATTGTACAGGTTCACGTTCACTTGGGGGTTAAACAATTACAAACAAGAGAGGTCTTTCCCCCCAATATCGTCCTCATTCCTCACTATCTCCACCACTAGTATTTGTCCAATGATATATGAGGTGAACCTAATACTGTTCTCACCAACCCAATGTCCTGATTACAAACAATTATTCATTGTTACTTACAGTAATAAAAGGGTAATGGGGCCTCATAAATCTACCAGCTCGTACTCCCATTCGTTCCCCAGAGGGGTGTTGCCAGTGGGCCCAGCGGGAGACGCAAGACTGGGTGAGCAGGATGGTCAACGCCACTGTCAAACGTTTGAACTGCTTTATTGATTTACGTCTGCTTTAATGTGACGTGAAGAAGAAAAAAAAAAAGCATCACATTATTGTTTGGTAAATGGTACTGATGATACATCTTGGCTGCAATTTATGCTCAAAGGAAACTAGGTGACGAGTCATAAAATATTTGAGTTTTGTGAATGGATAGGGCGACAGAGTTGGGATGCATGCCTGCCAGGCTCTGATTGGATGTATTGGATGACTCTGATTAGATGAAAGGAGGCCTTGAGTGTGTGGAATCAGATTATAGAGCATAATGAAGAAGGTAATGTTAAATTATCTGCAGCAAGGTTGCTTTCAATTACATCCGAATGCCGGTGTTGTAGAGACCTATGATTAGCACATGTCAGGGGAGAAGCTTTTGATGTGCAATGTCAGGAAATGAAAAGAGAGGAATGGGGGAGGGAGGTTGGCGGGAAGATATTTTTATTATCTGAGCACATGATTTAGGTAACCTCCCTCATCTAATTCAAACTTGAATGAAATGCAAAATTGTCTCATCACGTCAAGCGATTTCTCATTTCCCACGCTCTTCCTCCCACGCCACACACACACACACACACACACACACACACACACATGCACACACACCCACACACACACACTAGATTCCTGGACTACCCTGCAACAGAACGGCAGTGTTACCATGACGCTACTCCGGTCAGTCATCAAGGACAGCTCGTTGAAATTCCGCTCCTCTCTTCCCTTTCTCCCTCGCTTTGCCTCCATCCTCCATCCTCCTTCTCCCCCTTCCACGGCCATGGCGAAGCGGCCTGCTTTTGTTAACGACATTACATAAGTGCCTGAAGAGGAGCAAGGCAGAGAGCGAGGGACTGATGGAGTGTACAAATGCAAAGAAAGAAGAGGGCCAAGATTCTGCAAAAGAAAACAAGTCTTGTATATATTACTCAGATAATCCTCTGTAAATCACTTATCATGCGCCTTTGTAAAACAGGGATAAAATGATTAGGAGGCCATTTGAACAGAGCCCTGCTTGTCCCCCACCAAGTCCACACACACACAAAATCACACACATACATTCCACCACTAAACCTATGATGATTACCAGGAAGCACTTAGCGTTGCACTGACCTCAGTGTTTATTGTAAGGATGGAAGGAAGGATTATAGAAAACATATTATAGGGCTGCAGATGGGAGAGGAAAGAGGTTGTCGAGCGTAGATGGACGGAGGAAGGCGAATACTTAAGTAATGTGTGACGGCAGAGTCGTTGAGGGAAAGACCTTTTGATGGACTGCATGTCCGAAGCTCCAAGGACGGGTTGAAGCGAAGAGTGGTGCATGTGGAGTGCGTGCACAGGGGGGGCGGGGGAGTAGTGGTTATGGGAAGGGATTGGTGGGTGTAGGGTGGTGGTGTTGTAATGCAATAAGTGGGCCGTTTGATTCAATCGCATTCCACGCAAAACACGCGTTTCATTCCGTGTTACTAGGCCCAGCCTCGGCCGGCCAAGGAGACTCTGCGACTCCCACTTGTACTGGAACACACTGATGTATTCAGAACCACGGGAGCACCTGCTTACATGTGCTCACTTGACTACACTCATAGGCGCCAATGGCATAAATATCCATCAATATCATGCAATAGGCCTAGAATGCACACAAACGCATACTTGCACACGTGCACGCACACACATGCATACATGGAGCTGCACCTGCCATTGGCTGGCCCATTAACCATGTTGAGAGGGAGGAAAGTCGGGTGCAGTGGAGTGTCTCTTATTCATACAATCAATCATACATTAGGCAGATAGCATATCCGACTGAGCAAACTGCCAACCATACAGGGAGACAGAGAAGGGAATCGGCGCCGAACACCAGGGGCCAGATTCATAAAAGTCTGTGTAGGTTCAAGAAGAAGAAGGCTCATATTTGTAAAGCTGCACGTACCAGCTGTTCTGTTTCGGAAACTGTGTGTACGTACACAAACCTGATTTCCACCAACACAGTTAGCCATGAATGGATTTTTAGAAGCTGTTTTCGTATTGATAAAACTGTCTGATCTACGAGTCTACGGATCTGCCAGCGAGAAGCATGCAAAGCAAAGTCCTCCAACAACACCAGAGCAACTGTGCCTATTTATAGCTCCCACTCTCTTTAATTGATCGCATGCACCTGTAAACCATTACGGAAGCAGCCACCGTGACGTCACCCATTGGTTTGTGGAAGACTGTTTTTTATGAAGCCTCGATTTTGGTATTTTGGCCGTCGCCATCTTGGTTTTTTGGAACCCGAAGTACAATGGAACACTGAATATTTTTTAGGCGTTAAAAATGTTACAATTAACTTGAAAGTGGACTGTGAACGGTTTAAGTTCTAGGACAAAAACACAGAGAGCACCCACACCGGACAACACAGATGTAGCGACCTGTCAATCACAAGGTAGCCACGCCCTAAAAGCATACACTGCTTTATTGTCTATTTTAGTCTAAATGGGAGCATCATTTTACTGTGTTTACTGAAGTAATAAATCAAGTGAGAATTAGGTTCATTTTCTCTTTGACATACTGTACAATCTGACTTCTTTTTGCCACCAGTGGAGTCACTCCCTGCTTGTCATTGGAAAGAATTGGCTTTACTTTTTAGACTCCCGGGTTGCCACCTGTTGTTTGTGGCATGCATAGTGACCACTGTGACCAGCAGAGTTCAGAATGACACAATTACAAGAATATAAACTCATGGAAATAAAATGTTTTGGAATAAAAAAAACAAAACAAAAGCAACATAATTATGCCTGTGTGTCACATATTATTGAGGAGTGTCAAGAGGGCAAATAAATCATGAGCACAGTGAAACTATGGCTAACAAAATATTTTATTATATACTTTCTCACATTCTTTGCTTCCACTTCACTCTATTACACGTTACACGCAGACCTTTTTTGATGTGTGAATGTCCATGTAAACCCATGGCCCCATGTGTACCAACTTTTGCATTTTGAATATTTGTAGAAAGTAGAAATAATTTACAGCAGCCTGTTCTGTTCACCCACCAGTTGCGATATAGCAAAAGGTACCATGAATAAGTCTGAGAGAATATACACTTTGATATGAATTAAAGGCCTTGACGGTAATCATAAGGCAGTGTGTAAACTAATGAGTGCAGCATACAGTATCTTCTACTGCACTAGCAGAGGGCATTGCTCAGGTTTTATTAACGTTCATTAATTTATGTTGTGTTTTTCCCACTCAGTGAAACTTATTCATTACTGACCCTCCAGTGCAGCGGCTTTCTCTGTCTACTTTTCATTTTTACTTTTCCTCTTATGTGTCAGTAGAGGAGTACTGCTACATCAAATCCACACTTTATTATACATTATCATCCAGTGTTAAAACATTTACACTTTTTAACACGACCTCAGCAGTTACAGTCTGTTTTCCCTTTTTTTTTTTTTTTAAATGGTCCATGCACCTTTTGACCTAATGTTTCTTATAAAATCATCTTGCAGTTACATAATATATTTCATCTTCACTACACGCATAACAAAAAATACTGCTGGAACCAGTGTTTCTTCTTTTTTCTTTTTTTTTTTTCTTCGTACAAGTAGAAAACAGAAGACCAGAGTACATGCACTGGTTTCTTTGAGGGGGAGTTTTTTTTGCTGCCTTGGTTTTTAGACATGCTAGTGACATTGCTCTACGGATGGCAGTCGAGTGGTCCACCACTATATGGATTTCATTGCATTTTCTACAGACATTTATGGTCCCCAGTGGAAGAAGCGTACTGACTTTGGTGCTCATGTGTACTTTTCCTTTGCCACCAGCAGGTTGATATTGTTGGCTTCTGGCGAAACGTCTCGGCAACTCTCGGATTTATTGCCACGATGTTTTCACTTAGATACCCATGGTGGCCAGACGACGCATTGCAATAACTTTGATGATTCCCCCCGGGTCGAAAGGTCAATTTGTCCACTACTCTGGTTTATGACCAAATACCTGCAAAAACGAATGACTTTCTCATTAGCCTCGGCTGTGCTTAGTGCTGATTAGCAAACTAACTCGCTAATGTGGTAAACAACAACGTAACAGATAAAAATCCGCCAGCGTTGCCATTGTGAGAATGTTTGAATGCTAATGTTCACATTTAACTCAAAGCACCACCGCGCCTGAGCACAACCTCACAGCTGTAGTCTTGTTTGCTTGTGTGCCGCACTGCAAAGGCTACTAATGCTGCATTTATGCAAAATGCCTTTTAAAAGGTACAATTAGTTGTTGCAGGCGTGAATGAATGTGGACGGAGTAGGTACGAGATAGTTGGTCATTGCAACTAGCGGTTGTTGTATTCGTTTTATAAGAGCACGAAAGCATCGAAGAGTACAAGATAAGACTGACCATTAGGGACACAAACGGAAGATGTATAGTGGTTTGAATTAAAATGATTTGGAGGAGGACAAGTCAAAAAGGACAGACAGGAAACAGTAGGATGACATAATTAAGACTCTAATATAGGCATGAGAAAACCACAAAAAACGAGCAAATTACAAGAGTCTGTGTAGCCTGGCACAAAGTCTTTTAGTAGCTGAAGCTCTACTAGGAGTATACTGTATTATGCACAGTGATAATTTTCAGGACAGTGGGTGTTTACTGCCATTAAAGTCGAGCTCTTAGAGGTTGAGTGGACCTACAGGAACTGCTTTCCCATTTCCTTTTATTTTATATCTTTAGTTTGCTCAGCTGTTTTCTTTTATTTTGCCGTTGCGTACATATCAGCTAGAAATACTGCAGTCAGCACAACAGACAGGAACACATGCTCCAGTGAAAAGATTCAGGATTTATGTTTGCTTTTCTGTCTCCTGACATTTGTAAATATTAAAATTACATGAATCTCCCTTTTTTCAGCGTTGCCACTGCTGCATCAGCGACCTTGCACAAGTCTAATAAATACATGATGAAAAGTCATAAAACTCTACTTAATGTCACAAAACAGATGCTTTTATCACATCAACAAGTAAACAAAGTGTGTGTGACAGAGGGAAACAGGTGGAGCTCTGCTCGTTGAAAAGCAACATCACAGGGTTTGTTGCTCTAATGAAAAAAGGAGAGCCCATAAAAAATGAATGAATTTTAAATACAGTAACAAGTTCATCAAGTTTAAGATGAAGCAACTTCAGAAGTTAGTTACAAACTAGCCAAGCCTGACTAAATGGGTGTTCGGAAGTCATGACATGCTTGACTGATCTAATATGATTGTGTAAAATAGTAAAATAACGGAATCCTATCTGCATATCATAAATAAAGTAGCGATGCATGATGGTGTAGGTTTTGCATTTTAGTGTCAGTGAAAGGTATGTGCCATTTTTGGATGTGTGACTTTCATTTTAGTGATGCATTATTTATATCGGTGCTTTGGTAATGACAGCAGATTGAGGGTGCGTATACACACTGGTGTGTAACAGGGAATTAGTGGTAACCAGTTACGGGTCAGTGACGTGTAAGTTATGTCACCGGTTGTGAAACCCAAGCTTTTGTCCCTTTTTTTTTTCGAATGGTTGCTTCTCTTGTGTGTTTTTTTTTTTAACACCCTGGGGGAGGGGGAAATGTCAAAAAAGGCATAACCCTGAGCTCAAAAACATGATTGAATTTCCGAAGGACAATCTACACAGATGCCACTCGGGGAGCATTTACTCTTCAAAACATTTTTTTTATGAGGACACATAAGCTTCAAGGGTTTTTTTCACACACAATACCTGCAGTAATCCAAGGACTCCAATGTATTTCTTTTTTTATTATCAATACTTCCTTTTTCTGATTTCTTTGAAGTATTTAAGGACACTAATTAAAAAATAACTTGTGTATGTCAATGTCCAAGCCATATTAAAGAAATGCCCTTTATTTCATGAACTCAATAACATGAGTTGGCTGTTGTATGATTTTATTATGGTGCATTTCCATCCAGCTGTTATTATGCACAGTTTCAAGTTGCTCATTAAAAAAAGAGTGAGTGGAAATGGCGGGAAATTCAGAAAAAAACGTTTTTATGCTTTGCTGAGGTGGAAAATTTGGTATATTGATAAAAAACTAAATTTGCCAAAGTGCAACAGAAACAGAAGTAGCAAATGAATGATGGCGTACGTGATGCTTCCACTCCAATGAAGAGACTAAAATATCAGATCTGTTTGGAGCATTGAGGAAATGTTCCTCAAATTTAAAATGTCCCTCAAATCTAATACCTGAAAACAGCATATTTCTATCATGTTTTGTTATAAATACATATCCACCGTTTGAGGTTTGACTGGTGCCCTTTTCATTGCGTAATCTCCTTGTGCCCTTTCCTTTTGAACTGATTTAATGGCACCCCACTGGTAAATTTGCACCGACAGCTGTATCTTGATGGGCTGACAGAAGTGGATGGAAACAGGCGTTCATTTGTATTTCCTTTTGCAGATTTTGGTGAAATTTGGTTTAAAAACTTTGCTGCATTTTAATGGAAACCTGACCAATGATGTAAGTCAAGTTTAAATGTATTCTCTGACTGCAACATATATGACACTATGATATGGTTTTGGCCTACATAAATTGGTACTGCAGTGTCCTAAAATCACTAGCTTTAAAGCACGAGAAATAGCCAAAAGACAAACGGGCAGCAAGTGGCCTTCTAAACCTTTCAGGCTAAAAACTGCCTTCCTTAGGAAAAAAAAGAAGTGGATTGTAAATATTTAATTTTCACAGCAGTCAAACACCATGTGACGGTGCTGTTTGGACAGGTTTTCTTCTTCTTTTTCCTTGTGCTTGTGAGGTTATGAAAGGCTTCTCTTGTTGCGACAGTATGCTATCGTCATCGATTTCACCCGTCTGCCCGACAAAAACGGGCAACATATTTTTTTGAAAATGATTCATGACCCAGTGAACACTGCTTGTGAATTGCATTGAGTGTGCTGCATTTTTTATTTCATTTTTTTTTTTCTGTGAGCCCGTCTATTAAAAAAAATACGTATATGTATGAATTATGGATGGACTGTTGGAGGCTAAAATTGAGCCAAAATGGAATGTTCTCTTAGGAACAGTGCATGCAGCCCGGAGAGCTTGAGTGTTGTTCTCTATGCAGACAAACTGTTCATGTACCTTTTGGCACAGTACAGTATGTGCTCATTATGTAAGCCCATCTAACGGAGTTATGTTTGCGCAGCGGAGTGCATTGGAAAACAACTCAAATCTACAACATGTGTAACATGATTGATAATGTCTTCTGCTTTCCTATCTCTCCTCTCTGACTGTGTTTCCCCTCTCACACAAGCAATCACAAGCAGACTTGGGACTAAGGGCCATGGCCTTTTACCTTTTAGTGTTTGCGGTGCTTATTGGAGCGTGCCGTCTGTGCCGTGGCCCAGCTCTCAACAATGGCCCCAGCAAAGATCCCATTTAGTTAAGAGCCCATAGAAGACATATCTTGAGGCTAAACACAGAGTAGCAAAGAGGGAAGGAAGAGCAAAATGGGGAGAGGGAGGGGGAGCAAAAGAGCTATTAGAAGACTGAGACTGATGCTTGTTGGGTGATTGGTTGGCGAAACCTAGACCAGTCTTAGTTGTTCAGTCATCTCTCATTCAACCCAAAGGAAACCTCAACACCTGTATTAGTCAATAGCTCTCATTAATTTCAGCGTTTATCTTTGCCCCTCCCTCCTTGAAAGTCCAACTCTCCATCCCAGTAGACCGAGTGATCTCGCTCTCATCTTGAATCCCTTTCGGTATTGTCAAAATGATGGAAATAGCAGCAATTCTTCAGTGAGTGTGGCTCTCTAATGGTGATGGGTGTTTTTTGCTGGCATGAAATTGCTAACTCATCTCTTAGAGGGCAAGATCAACCGTCATCACTACTGTCACGGTGGGTTTTATTCATCGTCTCGCTCTTCCCACCTTATGGTGATGGAGTACAACAAAGCCTCGTATTTCATGTGCCGTAAAAACGCTCAATTAGGATCATGTCTGGCAAGGCGAGCGGCCATAGGTATATGCCACTATCATGATGCAGAAACAGTTTGAAGAGCTTTGGCGAGCCTTGCTTTCCTTTTCTGAGATTTTCTCTTCCATATAGAATCATTAATGTTTAAAGGGCAACTAAACCACTGTTTTGGGATTAGTAAATTACATGGACAGTCACGTTATTACACTATGAGTTGATAATGGGCTCCAGCTTGTAGTGTTCATTGCAACAGAAATCCTTTTTTAAGAAAGTACGGTAATCCTGACCCCCTCTAAAAATCTGTGAAAAATCTGCCCTGGGACACTACGCCGCCACCACATTTGTTTTCCAGAATTAGCCCTCATTTGCTTGTAGTTAACATTTTTTAACTTTACCTAAAGCTGGGGGTGGCACTTTATTTTTGGCGTCAGAACAATTCCACAGTAGCCTTTTAAGCAAAGGACAACAATAGTCACTGGCTATTCCCGCATTGCCTGGCATCCCACAGTGAAGCAAATTTCTGACATCCCAATTTAAAATGAATAGGGGCGAACACTAGAGTGTGTCGAGGGTTATTTAGTAGCTTTTTTAATTTTTTTCAGTAGACATGAAGTGCTTTTTATGCTCCACATGAGAGCTACTTGACATGACATGGTATATATTGAAGACAATGATTGTGCCTTGAAGCCAATCTGAATGGATTCTGGATTATGCCATGCTAGAGAGATATATAATTACATTACATTGCATTTAGCTGACGCTTTTGTCCAAAGCGACTTACTATAAGTGCAAACAATCATGAGGATACACCTCCGAACAGCAAGAATGGTGCAAGTGCATTAGCTTCAAATAGGTGAAATCATTTAAACGCAGTAATATAGCTTCAAACAAAGCCAGTAGGTGCTGCATACAGAAACAATAGAATACTAATTCAACCACTCGCTTCAAATCAGCAAACCCAATTTAAGTGCTACAAGCAGAAATAAAAAATAAAAATGTTATAATGATGAAAAACTCTTATTCCTCTATGTACTTGGAAACAATCATGCACAGAAGATGCCCTTTAATCCAGCACAGTACAGTCGGCTACTGTAGTCGGTGCTGTATTGTTTATGTTGGCCCTACTGTCCATATATAATGCAAACCATTCATTCTGTTTGCTGGACGTGACATTGAATAAACAGACTGTCCTTGTCCTGATTTGATTGTTCTTTTCAATCAATGAAAATAAATAAATAAATAAAATCGAAATGATGCAAGCAGTTACTGTATGAAGGCTGAAGAAGAGTTCAGAAGTTTGCTTTCATAGCGAAACTCTTACCAAAAATGACTTCTATCACAGGTTTTTAGATCTAAGAACCAGCTGTGGCACAACAGAGCACCCCGCCCAGCCGAGAGCAAGGTAGACTTAAATCATAGCTTCTTTTTTTTTTTTTTTCCTGGACCTGTTTGGCCTACAGTCAGTCATGATGGATGGGGCAACAAAGTATCGTCTGCTGTGGGCTTCCGCTGCTCTTAAATGTATGGGCAGGGGGCTGGAGAGATGGGATGAATGGAGCAGACGGAGAGATGAGATGGAGAGACCAGAGGAGATATATGAGAAGAAGGCCGGGGAGAGGTGATAGATGTCTATGAGGAGGAAAGGGATGGAAGGACTGAGATGACCACAGAGAAGTTATACTGTGGTCCGAGGGTGCAGGGGGGCATGGTCAGCATGTCATCCGTCTCTGTCAGATGAAGGAAAAGGATTCTCTCCCTCAGATAATCTTAAATGTAACACAGGAGCTGAAGGTAAGGGTGGTTGTGTGTGGGTATGTGAAAATGCACCTCTCACTACGTTACCCCATGTGAGTGTGATTTATAGCATAGCGGGAATGGAACCTGGATCTTTCCTGATGAGCCTGAATCTGTTGGCTCACCGTCATGACTGCAGCTCAACCCTGCAGGTTCTCCGGAAGATAAAAAGAAAGATAAGGGACACAGATTAATAGGCATAGTAAGGGAAGAAGGTACAGATTAAGCTATAAGAATACAATTGTAGATACATTTTACCTCTTAAGCATCTCCCTTTGTACTTTTACTGGCTCACTGCACAGTTGTGTCCCTTCTCTTTTATATTATTTGTCATATATGATTGATTTCTTTGTTTTCGTGATTCACACAAAGTGCCCAAGCCCCATGGGTTTAGACGACACGAAAATGATAGTTGTAGCAGTCAAACATTTCATTCCAAATTATGGAATTAAACCAAATATTCTGCGACATTTTGTGGAGTGGTATATCAGATCTTTTTTTTTTTTTTGCTCTACAGTGAATATATCCAAGACTGAAGAAGTCTTTCAGCAGTCATTCGTATGTTTGAATCATCCACATCTACAAATACCTGGGAACTGGGTTTGATGACGGATTGAAATTTAGTCAAAAATACAGACGTCATGGTGCTCATCGTACTGCCTGTCAAAAACCATTCGATCCATTTCTATGAAATGTTGCACAGACATCCATGGTTCCCAGGCGACTTTCTGTGATCACCGATTTTTGCTCGAGTGCCAGAATTAGTTCAACGTTTGTGGTTTTATGTGAAACAACTATTGGATGGATTGACATATAACAGACATGTATGTCCTCCTCAGGATGAATTGTAAACTAATCTAGTGCATCCATTAGGTCAAAATTACGCCTTCAACAATAACGGTTTATGACAAAATACCTGCAAAACTTAACTGCCCTTAACTGTACCTCTGTTTAGTGTGTATGAGCTAATGTTAGCGTGCTAACATGCAAAACTATGTGGGGCGGCCTTTTAATTGAATTTTTTTATCATTTAATAAAATATTTAATGTTGAATAAATACAGGCAGCGGAACCACTTTCGACTGGAACTACGTTTTCTACCGGACCGACTCACAAAAGGCAGCTACTCTAGCGGAATTATATCGGAAGAAGAAAAGAAAAAACTTCAAACAACAACCTGACTCTTTTCAGGTCCGCACCGCACATCGAGTCGGCAATTGACAATGATCAGACGGGACCAGAAAAATTAGAGAAATCTCAGAAGGCCCTGGACAGCTCCACAAAAAGTAACAAAAGAAGTGCAGTTCCATACACCTCGGATGGATTTAGCCTGCATTTCCTGCAATGCTGTCATGTTGCCTTAAGAGCCCATGGTGATCACCTGTCCTTCAGTGCCTCTTACCACTATGGAATAAGGACGAGAACCCTTTGCAAGGTGCCGTTTAACCTTAGCCTTAGCTCTAAATGCATTAGCAAAACACAGAGACTTCTTGCACAGCTTGATATTGAACAAGTCCTCAAAAAGGCATCTGAGATCATCAGTGACTCTCACCATTTCCTTTACGAGTACTTTGAGCTAATACAAACAGGAATGTGTTTTATATCACCAGCAAGTAAAACCGAGAGGGATAAATGCACTTGCATGTTTGCCATTGGGTGTATTGATATAATGTGTCATGGATATTGGATATAGTAGGTGACCAGCTACACATTGTCCTCCGTCATGTATCCATGAGTCACTTTCTTAGCTTACCAGCTTTTGTTGGTTTTTCTTTTCTGTGTGAAGGAATTGTTTGTGGATATGTGTGCTTACATGCGTGCATGCCTCAAATTGGCCCTCGAGGGATGAAGGATGTATTTTGAATTGAAGATGAATGCGGGGAGAGAAGAGCCAGTCTTGGACTGAATTGGTTAATGGGAGATGAGAGAGGTAGATTTCTTACTTTTTAGTGGGCTGAGTATAAACGCATAAACGGGAAAAAAAAAAGTTGCATGTTAGAGAAAAGGGCAAGAACCTAAAGGATGAAAGAGGAGGTGGCATTAGGAGAGAGGAGCCAGGAATGTGTGGGGGAGTCATCGGGGAGTTTTGTACCAAGGAGCACTATCCTAATTGTCACATTTGATCAGGGAGGAACTCCAGTTAGCTTCATGGACCACTGCTTTTTCCAAGCTCCCACCCCACTGAGGATTCAGTAGGATAAGCATTAGACACACACAAACAGGCCTGCACGCTCAGCGTTTATGTATATGGCCGCTCACGAACCCACACATGTGCAAGCACAAACCTGATCATGCTCGCACAAGTTTTCACATCTGTACATTTACAGAAATAAAGAAAGATGAAAAAGTACGTTTTGTCGGAAATTGCGGTATGTTTTATTCAGGTGTTTGTGTGCTTGGATTTTAGCTCGACACAACATCCCCAAAGCACTCTCTGTCTTGATTTGAAATGTAGGCAGAGGAAGAGATGCATTAACACAGAGAAGAGAGGATTACTGAAGTGTATCTCTGGAAAGTGTGAATGGGAAAGTGGCAGAGTGAAACCGTTGGGGTGTTTGTGTTATTTTTGATCTAAGTCGGTGCATTGGCAAACTTCAAAGGGATTACTGCAAACGGGGATCAGAAAAGGAGGGAATGAATCCTAAAGGGAAGTGATACGTACGGACATTCAAACAGTTGCTGTGGTCCTGCAGGAAAAAATGTACAACGCGAATGAAGTGGGGTGGGGGGGGAGTGAAAAACAATATTTACAATGGGAGTTCAACCGCAAAGCTCTGGCCTGTCCTTACTTGCTCTCATTCACGGGAAGCAAATCAAACACGCCATTGTTCAGGAGCCATTTAGCCTACACAAAATTAATCAAACCGGGGCAATACAATTTTCGGACGAGGCAGGCATTTTACAATAACAGAGGGGAGGAGTAGGACATTGGAGTTTTGATTAGGGGCCCAGCAGTAGTGTTGTGGGTATTGGCATGCCTTTTTTCTTTTTCATTTAATGTCAGTATTAAGGCCGTATACGCAGAACTCACATTAAGTCTTAATGACACTGAGGAAAATGCTCATTGTCACGGCAACACATTACTTCTTTAATGATAACAGCAGAACACGAGCTCGGCCGACACTTTTTGGTCAACGGCATCTAACTCTCTGACTGTATGTCGGCTACGCCTGTCCTTCCTTCAGCACCTCGCCGGGTGTATCGCTGAGGACGCGAGGAAGTCGAGTGTGAAGTTGAAGTTGTTTGGGTAAACGGTTCTGCGGAAAGCTGCAAACGGCAATGCCGGAGGGCGATGCCGGAGGGCAAGCAATCGGCAAAACAGGAACCACTAGCAACATATGAGGAATAAATGTGTTTACTTGGACAAATAAATATCCAGCAGCAATAAACATGTAGGTACAGTACATACAGCACACACCAAAGGGATGATTGTCACATCAATCTGCTTTGAAGGATTTATTCTACCAGTTTTTCCTATAGTGTCTGTACAGGAGCACTCCCTCTGGGTACAGCAGATGTCTGCTAATCAGGTCGAGCGGACCCATTGACGTGTGCTGATGTATACATACACGGTACACACCGTACTGTATATGTTATGCAGTTGCATGGACAATACAAAGCTTGACCTAGCTGCTTCCTGAAGCATGGCCACCAGAGGTGCAGGTTCAGTGCTGTGGAAGTGTAAGATGAAATGCAGTGGCAGTCATTTGGTCGAGTCATTTAGTTAGAATCAGTGAGTTCTGCGGTAAGGTTGTACGGTTGTTTCCTTTTACAATCATGATTAGTGAAAGAAAGAAAGAACTGATTTTTTTTCTCATGAATGTTGACGAGTCTTTTGACAACAATTAAAGCTTGGCTTATTCTCAGACTCGCGTGGAAGACAAAGTCGTCTGCTATTTAAACCTGAGAGATGCTGTGTTTGTGCTAAAGAGCTGACATTTAGGAAACGCAGTGAAAGCAATAAAAAAGACTTTTAATATCCAATGGGGTTCTTATAAAGCTATATTTCTGTTCTTTGTTTTCAAGAGGAAGACAATATAGTGCAGAACTTACAAATTCCCTTTGGTTTGTTAGAATGGAATCACAACAATATATTGTATTGTATTATAGTGTGTGTGTGCATGTGTGTGTGTGTGTGTGTGTGTGTCTGACTGTCTTTCTGTCCATCTATCTATGCCCAAATGTGTGTAAATAGGCTCCAAATCACCTTCCATGTCTCTGAGATACTGATGGAGCTCTCCATGGTGCTGAAATCTTCTGAGAGTAATGTGTGTGAGAGTACTCCTCTGTCTGTGTGTGTGTGTGTGTGTCTCACTAAAACCATGATCTCTAAGCTTCGAGGAGCTCTCCATGGTGCTGAAATTGCAACAAACTTGGCATACTCTGTGTTCCTTTCCATCATCCAACTTTCATTATGTCACTACTTTAGCTTCCCTTTCACTGTTTATTTTGAGTAACAAGGTCACACAAGGTTGCCAGTATAACCAGGAAGGATGAGGAGAACAGTCATTCATTTATATATCCCAATATCATAGTTAGTCCAATGTCTCAGAGGGCTTTACAGACCAACAACGGTAATGATTCTCAATCCAGCCCAAGCTCTCTGAGAAGGACAATGGACTATAGTACGGGTATGATCGTCCTAATACTAAGTTAGAATGGCATTCGTTGAGCGCAAACTTCTGCCAAGGCCAATGGTGCATTCAAATGCTCCGAAGGATTGTCCCAATTCCAGAGTTGGGAAGTTGTTCTTCTGGCTTTGGTGTGTTTTTATGAGCTTTTAAATTTTTATGTGGAAACAAGATGCTACACTGAAGATGTGTTGTATTTTATTGCTCAGAGCCTTTAAACTACATGTTGCTCGCAGTTTCCGAGTTGCTGTTGCAAATTCAGGGGAATTTTCCCTTGCAGGAGCTCGTTTTTCAGATTATTCAAACACGACGTAAATGTAGCACAAATGCCCTATCTGGCCTAAATGCGATGTTTAACACAAATTAAATGTTATTTGAGTATTAGCTTTGTGATTGGGATCCGCTCCAAAATGTAGTGGTTTCTTCCTTGGCCGATGCTTCACCCTTCCACCGAGTTTCATAGATTCAATGACATAAATCCAATGAAACCGGTCCACGAGGAGCACTCTTAAGATGTCATATTTTCAACGTTTCCCATATGAATGAATGTATGAGATTAGAAATAATTTCAAACATTGTGCTGGAAGCCTAGACCAAATCCAACATCTAGCGGTGGATTGACAGCTAGATTGACTCTGCAATGCAGAGGTACATGCATGTAGTTCCTGCCGACCGTCCCTATTATAAAAGCACAGGGAAACATTTATAGTCCCGACTATGCAATTATTCTGTTTCTGCCAAGAATTTAGCAAAATACGTTGCTGTAGTTGATGGAAAAAATCTCCTTTCCTAGTAATACCACTATCCTGGGCATTTAGTGTGGAGAGGAGACGATTGCTGAGCAATATCTGTAGTGTGCCTTCTATTAGAGGAGTTAACCTTATCAGAATTCCTTTTCCAATTATTCATTGGAAATGATAAATTCTAAAGAAATATTTCTGCCAGTCAGTAAGTGAATTAAAGGTGACAAGTGGAAGATTTTTCATCAATACATGTAGCCGCAGTATTAGTTGTGATGGCATATTCTAATGCTAATAAATGAGCATGATTATTACAGTCGCAGACGGTCTCCCTTTTGATCTGCTTTGTGCTTTCATTTGGTCCAATTTGGGAAGCCACAAATGTGATTCTCTGCAGAATCCTCTCTGGCGGATGGCACAATGTGCACAGAATGTCGCTTACAAGAGTTGTACAGCAGGGGGAAATCATCATTGGCAAATCTTCTGACACTGGTACATGCAGGAAAAACCCGAGTTTCTCTTTTAATAATCGTAAGCGGAGTAAAGACACCAACTTATTCTGACATTTCAGATGGTACAGGGCCATTTCGGTATTATTCAGACACACAAAAATCATCATTTGACAATAAAAAAATGGATGTATGTAATGCAATACATCAACTCAATTAGATGATGTAACTCTTTAAGCCCTGCAGCAAGTAAGTAGCATAGTTTTAAACATACAAAGTTTACAAAAAAAAAACAATAGAAAATCCAACTAGGATCTATTTACATACAAATGAATATGTGTAGAAACAAAAGAAATCTAATAAGTTACATAAAGAGTCGGAATAGAGAAAAGTTCCCCTCACTTTTAAGGCGCTACCTGTGGGTTTCATGGTTAAAACATGGGCTCTGACACGCTGTAATGTGGCACACACAGTCCCGTGATAGCTTCTATTTTCTCTGTATCATCCTTCGCTCTGTTCCCTGAGCCCAATGGTGAGCAATTTTCAAATCTGGGTTGTGAAAGTCCACTTTGGACTTGAGAGATACAGACTTCATTTCGTTTCATCACACAGTGTTCCTCTGTCTTTCTCTGCGTTTGACTGCAAACGTAGCACCTAGTTGTTGTCTGTTCATTTTGAGTAATTTCTTTTTTTTTTTTGTTGAAAGAAAGAAGAAACTTCAATGTATACAATATCTGTTATCCTCTGTGGTGTGACTCGTGATGGGGCTAACGTCTTCGAGTAAGAGGCATTTAATAACTGTAATTGTGATTCAGAAGAAGCACTTGAGCGGAGTAATGTCCCTTTACTCATCCATACACAAATATACTGTGTGATGCATGGTACCTCAAGATCTAATCACATCATCTGCTGTATAGAGGAGGCCGTGTTATATAAATATGACAACTTGCGCAATAAAAACAGTAAGGAGGGATAGTTGCATGTTTGTATGAATTGGATTTTTTACTTCATCCAGGGTTGCAGGGTTGATATTGAAATCATAAATAGAGCAAAATCTCTTCTACATTGTGTTTCTGGCGGAGGGCTGGAAGAGCTAACAAGGACATCTGTTAGTGATATAAAAACCTTCTTTTTGTTTTTATTATTATAAATGAACTATTAGCACTGAGATGTGGGGTGATTCGTTTTCGGTCACAACTATGTGACGATGTATAAATCACGTATTTTAAATGTTTAAGATTTGTATTGCATTGAACTAACAGCGGCATTGCCATGGACTGATAAATGCCGCAGAACAAGCTTGGTTATGATAGACTGGTGACAAACAAACGGGAAAACGTGGCCCATTACAAGTAAGTGGTAAAGTGAAGAGTACTTTGCATGTGCATTTGCTGTATATGGAAACTGCACGTGCTGACGTCACTACGGGCGATGGTAGTGGAGGAAGAGTTCCGTTGTGAACGCGCCTGACGGATCCCCGGCGGAGGGCAGCGAGGGCGCGCATCTCTGTCCTCCGCTTGTGAAGCGACTGCAGGGGAGCCAGATGCCCGACTGTGAGCCGCTGCCTGTGGATACATATCCCAAATGCCAGAGCAGGCGAGACCCACAGACACATTACACCCTCTGAGAGGAAAGAGGAGAGAATAGGGGCAGTAAACGGAGTAAGAATTGTATTTTTTATGTTAAGAAAATATATTTTTCCTTTCCCCTCCCTTGTTGCCTCTGTTGCAACCTCTGCTTCAAATGAAGAGCTTCCTTGGACTTGGAGTACCGGGTATCAGTAGAAAGAAAAGCCGTTATCCCACTCAGCCCCTGCTGCTGCGGCGCTGCTGCCTGTGAGCGCGTCCTCTCGTTGCACTGGAATATACAGCGTGCCTATATGCGCAAAACCATGGAGATTATATGACGTGGATTTATTTTTTGAACAAAACTGGACATCTACAAAAGCGACGTTCCCTCTTCTTTTCTTTTTGTTGTGCATTGCTTTCTTTGCGTTCATCCGTTCCGTTCTTTCGTTTGATCTATGGCGACTTTATGATTTCATGTCCTTAGCGGTCCTTCCTTATTTTAATTTCTTTCCCTTTTCACACTTGTTTTTTTCCTTGGTCCGTTTCGGAGGCGCAGAAGTGGGATGCCTCGCAGAGAACATTTGTGGGGAGAAGAATCCGCGCAGCAGCGAGGGTGAATGAATGATAGTCTCCCTCTCCATCTGAGACGTGCCATGGATGGGAAACTTAATTTGTATCCACGGAACCGATCGGGGAATAGCCGTCGCATCAAATAACTACTGCTGACAGCGATCAGGTAATGTATCTCATCTCTTTAACTCAACATCTCTGTAAAACCGTCGGACTGTTTTTTTTTTTTTTTTTTTTTTTTTTTTTTTCTTTGCGCCATGTACTCCAGAATGCCTTGCAGTCTTCCGGCTTATATATCTATTAATTTGATTCTTGACATCCTTGTGTAAAGCTCACATTCTATAAGTGTAGTCCGGTTTTAATGACGCATAGAGTAGAGAAACTGGAACCCCTCATTTTCGCCAGTTTCGCTGTTTCAAGACTGAAGTGTATAGACTGTAAGTGCAGCTATCCGCGGGGATGTGTGATCTGTGAACCTGAAGGGTACGCGAGAACCGGTCACAGAAACAAATCCCCAAAATACATTTGAGGAGTTGAATTACAGCCCATTAGTTGAGCACAGGTGGACAGCAGTAGCCTCCTGCATGCTGAATCTCTCAGTGGGAGACACAGGGAGCTGTATGGTTGCCTCTAAAGCCGCTGGCAGACCTGTAACTTTGCGCAGTGGCCAAAAAGGCTCACGCACACACAGCACATTGTGCGCACATAGCCTCCACAAACACTTTTATTTCCACCTTTCATACTGACTCCCCTCTCTCAACGCATGCACATGCTCACGTCCGCCGCCCCCAAACACACACACACACACACACGCACAATGATGGTGTTCTCTTCCCTCTTATGGGGTTATCCACGATGCCATTTTGAGTTTAGAATAACATTTCTAAATCGGAGCTCCTCCAGCTTCTTTTAACAGTGCCTGGAAATTATTTTCTCGGTAGGGGGATGTCTCCTCCGTGGCCTGGTTCACGTCTATAGCATTTGGTTACAGTGCTGTTTCCGATGTGTCTTCCCGCCTGTGCGCCTGGGTGAGTGGGTGCCTCCTGCCGCTGAATGCTAAAGAGCCAGGATGTACCAAAGACGCCAGTGAGTGTGCACTGGGGATCGAAAGAGGGGGCTGCTTGACTTACATCCGTACTGGCAGCTCACGACGTAACAGAAAGCCCTTTGAAAGCTACCTGATCACGCACTGAGGTCCGATTTATTTGTGCGCGCCCCTGACTGTGAAGTGCGTCTGCCGCAGTGCCGCTTCTCGGTACCTGCTCACAGCCTATTCTGTGTTATCTTTAGTAGAATGAAAAGTATGTGTTTTTATAAAAAAAAAGAAATGTATATCGAGTCTTATCGAGACATCAGGTTGCTCCTGTGACGCTGAGCGGGAATGACAACCGGGACGCGACAACGGGAGTGCAAAGAAGCCCCCGCGCCCCCCCCCCCCCCCCTCGCTCTCTCTGCTCCCCCGTCTCTCTTTTTCTACCCATCTGTTGAGCATGCAGTGTGTGCGCTCTCTCCGCACGCACCTTTTAAAAAAACTCGCTACTATCTAACCCCATTAAATAATGAAATGTAACACACATGGCAGCAGCGACCTCGATGACTGTATTCCCCAAATAGCCATCTGTGGCATGTTGAACAATTTCCTTCATCATCACACTTATTCCACCACTGAGTCGAGCCAGACTCTGCAACAGCAGCCCCATGAGTGAACTGGTTCCGGGCGCTTTAACAGGAACACTGATTCATGAGCAGTGACTGTCCCTTTGGTTCCTTGCACCATTTAGGATTTGGATTAGCGGGTCAGATTTAGCCTGTAGTATTACTCACATTGTGAAAAGGAAGTATGTAAATGGATTTTTTTTAAGAACAAAAATCACAAGAACACTGTACATTATGACCACAGAACAATGTTAAAGGAACACTGACTTGTTCTCTCTGTACTGTGTCCCTGCCTTCCCCCTTAATGTGAAACCCATAATATTGACTCTTTAAAAAAAATAAATAAATAATAATAATAATTTTAAATGCAGTGAATAACCTCTTTTGTTTTATTTCGCCCGGCTGCTGTCGGAACTAATGGAGCCGGCAGGGCCGTCTCCCCTTTTAGCAGGGATGAGCAAACCACGGATGATGGCTGATGAGTTAGATGTGAGAGAAGCCTCCTTTTAAACACTGCTGTGTAGAGGACAAAAGGTGGTCAGGGGCAATGGTTCAGTAAGTCTCTTGAGTCCAATCATAGTATAATTTCCGACCAAAATTTCCAAGCCTCCTCATAGTATCCATTCAGAGGATCAGTATTATATTCATTGAACATATGAAGCAGTGACTATACTTTGCTCAGAACATCGGCTCTCAATGCTGCAGTGGTTTGATTTCTTTTCTTTCTTTTTTTCCACTTCCAGATAAAATTCTGAGGATGTTCTGCTCTTGGTTATAATGAGAAAAACTAAATCAAATTTGGAGTCATTTTGGTTCATGGTGTGTGACACAACCTGCCACCCAGTAATTGCCCTCGGAAATCATACCTGTGCCAACTTTCTTGTGGTGTTCGATACTTGTTTTTTGTTTTACCTTTGTGTTTCCTGTAGAAAATACAAGAGACTTGTGCTGTTTATTAAAAAAAAAAAAAAAAAAGATGTTTAGTTGTAAACTGATACATCTGCTTTACTTGCTACTTCCTGCTTTAATTAAAAACATAAAAAGCCATCCAACCCATTTCACATATTTTTTCATTAACCACGAGTGGCATCTAGCCAAATAGATTTGCCTTTTATTTGGCCAGATTTCAAGAAGTTTTGGGAGCTTTAAGAATACCTTTGCTCAAGTCAATGCAAAACCAGCAAATTTCCTTCTAGAATGAGAAGCAAAACTGATCTAACTTCAATATGTCTCTTAGCGATGCTGACTGCACTGGAGGGAGCTCTGTGTTGGTGCCTCCAAGTTCTAGCAACCAAGACCTGGAACAGTAAGGTATAGTGTATATAGTCAGCTAGGTAGATGAGGTAAATGATACGTCTGATCAGTCACAGAAAAAATGTTTAGCCAATGGGATGTCAGGGGGACACCCAGAACAGACCCAGATTCAGCACCATGGACAGCGGTAGTGGCAAAATTACATTTGAGAAATGAGTTACTGCTCTGTGGGTTATCCAAAGTCAGGCGGACTATTATTTTTTTTGGGGAAAAAAGGGTGTTGCTGTTCAATTCTTTAAATATGATTTTATTTTTTTCAATACTCTGAGCACCACACACAAAACTCCATTCAACTCTATTGGCTATGAGGTGGCAGCACAATCTCATCGACAGAACTCAATACCTGGTCAAATAAAACCGAAACAAGTGATATGGCTAGATATCATTAGGGGTAAGTGAGAAAAAGTGGTTTTATGTCATTTTTAAAAGATTTTTTAATGACTGTTACTGGCCGGTCGAGTATATACTAAACTTTAAAGGATACACTCGCAAATACTTCCAAGGTATATCATTGACATCTATGCATTGGGTTTCTGGTCAAAACGGACCAGTGATATATATGTTTAAAGCAAAGACACATGTATAAATACCGTCTGTAAATCATTCTAGTTGAAAACAAACCTCCTTTAGCTTGTTGAATACAAAGTTCTATGGCTACGAGTCTGTGTGAGAGCTCACAGACATGATGTGCCGTATGCAATAGTGATAGCACGTAGCTCGCATAAGAACATACTGCCTTTGTAGCCCATGACGCCGGCTTTTCACATTTTTGAGGGTGCAGATCTGCCATCTTTTTGTTTGTGTTTTCTTTTGTTTCGCTTGGAGTTAATCCAGAAGCGAGGCCCTCCACTCTGGACTTGTATGTTCAGAGCCAATCTGGCCGAGGCCAACGTCTGCGGACATCTCCAGAGATCTCCCTTAGCAATAGCCTCCTTACGGGGGAGTTGCTTGTGATTCCAGGCTGGATTTTTCTAAATGAGATCAAGTGCCTTTTTATAGTCGGATGCTTGATTCTTGTGGCGTTACCACAGAATGACATGTTGGCAAGATAAAGAAGCCGAGCAGGGGAGCAAGGTGTCAATGTAGGGGCATGCAATGTGTTTCTTTGTTAAGGCATAGAGGGTTGTCATTTTTGGGTCCCCATGTGGGGAGGAGTTGGATATCTGTATGTTGCGAGAATTACCGTGTGGCTGTAACTGGTTGTGAAAACTCCTTGCTTGAAATTTAATACAAACATAATATACATCCTTGAATATTGAGCCTGAAGGAAACCTCATGACAATCGGATAATAAAAAAAAAAAAAAAAAAAAAAAAAAAAAAAAAACCCAACACATTTATTAGAGAATTAAGTTATGAAATGGGTCTGTTTTGACTGAAGCGCAGCAGGAAGGTTAAATGGGACAGGGAAATGAGACTGCACGTAATGGCTGCTTTATCATTGGATGATCGTCTGAGCAGCTGCTGGAAAAAGCAACGCAAATGACGGTGTGACACACATCAGCTGAAGATGCATGGAAACCACCCAGATCTGTGGCAGTTTTATAAGGCCTGTAAATGTGATCCTAATAACATCTTCAATATCCGCCCACATGTCATGCACTAATGGTGGCAATGCTAAATCTTTCTCCTTCGATCTCTCTCTCTCTCTCACACACACACACACACATGCACATGCTGTACACCTCCGTCTCACCTATCTCTCTATTTCACATCCCACTTTCACTCAGGCAACTCTGATGGGCAAATGTGCAAGAGCATACATTAACACACATACGGTGGGAGGGTGAAAAGTACGCACAGGAATAGTGGCCCGTGTGTGTGTGTGCGTGTGTGTGTGTGTGTGTGCGCACATGAATGCTGCCTAAAGAGTGCATATGGAGTAGGGGCCAGGCGACAGCTTGGTCTTGCCTGGATCACTGCACCCTGGCTGGGCCATTGTTCCTCTTACACCCCCCCTTACACACACAAACACACACTTCCTCCCCTTCGCTGGCCTTCCCTAACAAGCTTCCTTCTCTCTACTCCTCCTCCTCCTCCTCCTCTTCCTCCTCCTCATATCTCTTTTCCTTCTATTCTATAGCTGTTCATCCATCCTACTGTTTTCCTATTAAGATATTATCCTAATTACTTGGGTTTCAAATCTTGGCCTTTTTGTTTGTTTTAAAAATTTCCAAGTGAGTGAGCAGATCTGATTATCTGTGAGAGCACTGCAATCCTAAGGCTCAGGTTGATGTGTTATTTTAAGTTGTGTATGGCTATCTTCTTCTATCAGTGCGGTTGGTCGGGTGAGCCTGTTCCAGTTGCGTGCACCGACAACAAGGCTTAAGACTTCTCATCGGCACATCTAGAATCTCTGCTTAGCCCTCGGTACATCAAGCATCACCGGTCAAGGCCACCGCTTAGCAATGAGAGGGAAAGGGAGGGGAAAAAAAATCATACGATACATTGACATGACATGGATAATTTGTTTGTGTTATATAATTTATATGTGTTTGTTGGAAGGTCACCAACATTTTTGGTTGTAAGGTTTTATTATTACATTTTCTTTTTTTTTTTTGGGATATTTTTTGTATTTTTTTTCACATTCCAATTCCAATGTCTGAACATTCTTTAGAATGAAAAGTTAATTTCTCTTTCAAAGGGTGCGCTTGAATTGTTTTGCTGTTACATCATCATATCGATGGCAAAACATCTTAAAATGACAATGTTGTTTATCGCAATTATTTTCTGTGGCAATAATCGGCCAAACAAAAGTAGCTGTGGTGACAGTTCTACATGAAATATGAGGATTTCTGGGTTCAGAGAGATGAATACACCAATATGCTGAAGTGGCTCAGTAGAGAAAAGTAAAAAGGGATCAGAGGTGAGAGATTTTCAAAGAGCAAGTATCTACTTTCCTCCTCTGCTCTCCTCAGTGTCATACATTGTGCCCTTCCTACTTCCTATGCTCTGCCATGCTCCATTTGGAGTCACAGATGCCTCTGTCACTGGGGCGGCATTCATTTGGCGCAGCCCCGGGTGACTGTGTCAATATTTGCAGTGAGTGCCATTTTGTTTTGGGGTGCTCTATAAGCATGACTGGGCTTGGTGGAGAGTAAGGTTAAAGTGAAATCAACAAGAAACAAAAAAACCCCCAAAAAACAAAAAAAAAAAAACCAGCCCTATAGACTCGCTCTCTACAATTAATTAAGCCTTTTGCCAAGAAAAGTGAAAGGATGGGGCCTCCTTGGGAATAGATAGGTTGAGGTTGCAGGAGGATGAGGGGGGAAGAGAAAACAAAACAAATTAATTGCCTTGAATTGCAGGGATAATTCACATCTCTGATTAATATTGATCGCACGAGGGATAAGATACTGCCACAATACAACCATAGAGAACAGTTAATTCAATGATATTTTTTTTGCACTAATAATTCTCTCCATGCAGAGATGAACAGGATTTTTTTTTTTACTTGCCGTGCGTGGATCTGTGTGTTTGTGTGTTTGTTTGCGCACGCTCCTGTTGGTGACTGACTGCGTCCCAGCAGTAATATTTGCCTTTTATGTAATGTTTTTCATAATGTGTGGCCCTTGGGGATGGAGAAAGAGCAAGAGCTGGCAGATTGTATTGATTCAGAGCATCTAAAAGCTGCTGTTTTATAGTGCATTATAGGAAGGGCCTGCAAGAGTCGCCTAAGCCTGCGTGTTTTCATGATTGCTTTTTTCTTTGGTTGGATCTCAGCAACTTACTGAACAAGTCTTACTTTTTCATTTTCGTCCCATCTCCTAGCCTCTCCCTTCCTATTTTTTGCTCCTGTTTGTCTCCTTTTTTTTGCCGTAGTCATAACATCACCATGCACCTCCAAAACACCTCCTTCTCTATTCTTTTTTTTTTTTTTTTTTTGCTTACTCCTCTTATGTAAAGGAAGATGTCGACACTCCCCACATTCACAGAAATACACGTAGATGTGCTTACCCGGCAGCTCGCACACAAACAGGCGGCTGGTTCCACTGCAGTGTTCAGAGGGCGCACACTCATCTGCCTTAGCACATTGGCCTCGTCATCAGCAGAGTGCCCTGCCGTGACACCCATCGGCCTCTATTACAGCTCCTAGAGGAGGACGCTTCGTGTTTCGGGGCCAACCAGTGGAATGCTTTGCTCTGTCGAAGCAGATGGAAGGAGCCTCGACTCCTTTGCGGTGTGATCTAATGGGATCTGATGTGTGCATGTGCGTGTGTCCGTGTGTGTGTGTCCAGTGTTGCAAGTGCAGTCTTGGTAAATACAATGTCTTGTGCATCCAAGTGCTTTTACTGGGAAACGGTTAAATATCACAAAAGTGGACCGTACAAGCAGGTTTTTATTTTGAGAAAAAAACGAAAAAGAAAAAAGAAATGTGTATTGCAGCAGACTTTTTCTATTAATTTATTTAGTCAACACTGTGCATTGGTGTCACTGCAATTGACAACTCCTGGCCACAGAATGTATATAGGAAGTGGACTTAGTCATCGTGACATCGTGACATCGTGACATCGTGGACTACGGATTTGAAGCCTTTGAAAATTGTTTTGTCATTTTGGCTGTCACCATCTTGGGTTTTTGGCCATAGCGTTGCTGGCAACCAAAAGGGACACGATAGGCTTGAGTTAAGTACAGCTGAACGCTGGAAAAGATAGTTTTGGCGACCAACATTTTACAATTAACTTTCATGAACTTGAAAAAAACAAAACACTGTGAAAGGGTTGAAGTTCTAAAAGGAAAGCACGGAGAGCCGCCAAACCAGACAACACCGCGGTAGCGACTTGTCAATCACAGAGTAGCCATGTCCCCGAAGCACGCGCCGCTTTATCATCTATTTTACTCTAAAAGGTTTTCCGACATTTTACAAAATCAACATCGTGCTGTATTGAAAAAAACTAAATCAAGTGAAAAGTGGGGTCCCTTTCTCATTGAATTCCATACAATCTGACTTCTTTTTTTCTTTTCTTTTTTAAAACCACAGGAGTCGCCCCCTGCTGGATATTACAATGTGTTCTGCTTGCCTGTTTGAATAAAGGTTAAGACAAAAAAAAAACAACTGCCAGGCTTTCAGGGACGTAACATGCTGTGATATTCCCCCCGTGCTGCTAGTTTTCATGTTTCATTAGTTCTGTGCAAGTCTGTGTGATATGTGTCTACATTAATGCGTGTGCGATTATCCAGGCCTGAGATGTGTTCCTCTGTGCGAGTCCTTGTATTTGCTTGCACTCTCAGGCCAACATGCATCCTTCAATGTCTAATTGCTGAATTCTGTTGAACTTGAGTAATACAGAGTGAGGAAAGAAAGCCAAGTGAGGGAGACCGTCGGAGGTTCCATGGTAATATCTTTGGACTGCACTGAGAAAGTTCTATGCAAATGTCGCTCTCCACAGTGGACAAAGTCTGCACATATTAATGAAGTAATTATTGATACCGTTAAACAGACTCACAGAGCGAAGGAGACTTGAGGTAGGAGGTCAGTAAAGAAAAAAACAATGGCAGTATCCCAAGAGCACTCCACCAATCAAGCACTGCACTCCTCCAACATTGTCGGACTCACAATGGACGGTTTCTGAAAAAAAAGAGGGAACACAATTGATGCAGCTAAACCAGTGATATTGTCTTTTTTAATCCCACACATTCCTCTTCCCTGTCAACACATGGTGTCTACATCACCCACAATGCAACTCACATTTTCGACAATTCGATTGGAGATGTTGTTCACGGTTTACGAATCCTTTTTGCATTCAAGCGCAGATATTTCCTAGCGAGACTTTTACCGGCTTACAAAGTTGGACATTTTATTAAAGGTGCTCACTGGACTACCGAGCACATTTGAGTGTTAAAAAAAGTGTTTCCAAAAATACCCCCAAGGCTGCACTACCTCTTAGGCTATTCACAAATCCATCTCTGTTGTCAGGATTGGTAGACTCCAGCTATTACAACCAATTGCTTCAGAATAGACGAGGAGAACAAAAAATAATGCACACGCCAACTTCCATCTACTTCTCGAGAACTTCAATTTTCAACTCTTATAGGGGCCTGGACCTTGTGTCAGGGTTGCAGACTGGCATCGAGTGCAGCAGTGTGGCTTTTTGAATATTTTTTGGAATGTCGTGCTGTTGGGTTTTTCTCTCTTGCTCCCTTTTCAGTGCATCTGATCGCTCTTGTGCATTTGTAGTCTGTGTCTCTTGCCAACATCAAGTCTATGTGTCCTTGCTGTACATGGCAGTACAGATGGTTGCTTTGAAAAAAAAAAAAAAAAAAAACACAAAGACTGATTGTGTGACACTTCAGATGGACCGATTCCACAACTCACAAAGAGCTCCAGTTGTTTTCTCATGTTTCCCTTCGGACCATCATCGTTCGCCGCTGTCTCTGTACATTCATCAAGTGGAGTCGCAAGGTTCTTTACAGCGAAAATGTGCTCGTTTCGAAACCTTTTTCACCCTGTCACATCTTTGTCTCGCTTCTTGCAACGCATCTGGGCCTGGGTGCTTCTGTTAAGCATCTATATGTACTTAGTGTGCTTTTACGCCACCTTTTTTAGAATTCCGCTATGTGCTGTATAATGCAACTGAGGGGGCAGCATTCATCACATTTGCTATGGAGCAGGACTGGAGCAGGTTTTCTCCCAGCATGAGTGGAGAGCAAGTGGGGAGCAGCACATATAAATCCAGCAGCAGCTGGGAAGGGAGTGAATAAAGAAGGTTTCGAATGGGGTGGAACTGCTACCATTCCACTCACAAATCATTGGATTATGTGTGCTGAATTGAATGGAAATGTATAGTGAATTTATTTATTCTCGTGTTATGGCGTCCTTATCGGTCAAATTCGATTGGCTTTGGTGTCCCTTTTTAATAACAATAGCGGGCTTTTCTAATAATAGGCTTAGTGTCCAAAAAACATTCGGTAATTCTTTTGAAGCAAGTGCAGAAAATGTGTTTACCAAGTTTCCTCGAAGTGGCCGTGGCAGGTAAAGGTATTAAAACTTCAATTAAACTTCAATTAAAGCACAAGTGGCCATTTTTAATGAGGTCCGTTGCGGTTCCAGTGTTAATAATTCACCATCTCAAGGGAAACTGAGCATATTTATGGACATGGAAAACAATAAGGTTGAAGGAAAAAAAAAACAAAAAACAAAAAAACCTCTGCAAAGCAAATCGCGTTAAGCCCTGCAACTTTTAAATGTCTAAAAATGAGTTACTGCAGTTAATAACATGACTCGGATTTTCATGGAGTACCACAGAGAAATCCAGGTCTTTCAGAGTCGGACTGTGGTCCCTTCACAGATGCCTCGTTTAATTTACCGTCTCCCTACTAAACATCACGACCAGAGCAGAGGCTGTGTCATAACGTGGCCCTCCCGCTACCATCGCAGCAATTAGACAGGTAGATGAAATGAGAGTGTTGCAGAGGCCAAAAATTTAATTAAACTTGGAGTAAGAGGCCACTGGGCCCCTATGAAGTAATACCCTAGTCGCACACTGTGTGAAGGCATCGCCACAATGTCCCGAGTGTGTGCTCTTCATCAATATGGTTTATCTGTACTGTCCACACGTATGGACATAGGTTGTCTGAATTTGAACCGAGAGAGGCCAGCATAATATGGACGAGTAGCGCGTAGTTCAGAAATGGGGTAAGTAATTGACATACGGCAGGTCATTTTGTGGGCGAAGCATTCCTTTTAACAGCATTTCTCTAATAGATAAAGCTTTTCGCTTTTAATATATTCAACTAATCATAATATGCGTTTTGAACGGCTGCCACAGAAAGCACACAAAGGGCTCAAAACAAGCACACACACTCCATAAACGTGCCCTGGAGGTTTGATGGACGGGCAGGGTATAAAAAATGGATTAGATGGAGGTGGATAGATTTTAGGAGTCGGAACATGTTGAAACATCATGTACCATGCGTTCATTTGTACCTTCTGTGGATTCAGTAGGATATGAGGGGATTGGTAGATGGAGAAAGGATGTGGTTGTCACAATAATTGCCCTGACTCTAGCTCTATGGGTCGGTCGGTCAACATCATTTGGTGGCGACAGTTTTCGCCCTAAGAGGCTGGAAAACAGAGGTGAAGTTTGTGGGCGCGGAGGTGAAGTCTGTTTTTTCTGGCCAGTCGGCAAAAAGTGAGAGTGGCCCGTAAAACAAATGGGTGAATAACTTCCAGACGGATTTGCATACCATAACAAAAGCCATGAATCGTTTGTGGCGTCATTGGTCTCAGCAGAGCGGGTTTGTGAGCTTGTGTGTGTGAATGCAAGCATGTGGTGGTTTTGGTCTGCAGTAAAAAAAAAAAAAAAGAGGCTTTAAAAAGACCAGAAGGATTTGTTTGTTTGGCCGATTGTAAAGATAAAGCTTCGTGGCACACGGCCATACAGTGCAGTTAGAGTTGTTAATCATTCGCCGTTCCTCTGCTAAAATTGTAATGAGTTGCCTCGGGGTCTTGAAAAACCTCATATGTCCAAAGAGTTAGCTATTCTGGGAATATAAGAAAGCTCAGGGTGATTGTCTCTGCCCTGATGGTTTTTTTTTTAAAATGCATATCTCCAGTATAGCCCCGATGAAGGATCATAAAGCATCTTCTTAAACAGCAGATGGCACAATTAGAGGAAAAAGGTTTCCATGCGTGCGGAGGATTGGAATTAATTTTTTTTTTTTTCTGTTTAAGAACCCCACCATGAAACATCAAAATACTCTTATCAAAATAACTATAATTTAATCAGGAATACACTCTTTCTTTTTTCTTTTTTTTTCATTTCATATCCAGACTGTGCTTCATCCCTTCCATAAGGTTATACTTTGTCATCATTGCCTGTGCGTAATCCTCAGTCTCCATCCGCTGAGCACATTTTACACTTATTATTTTATTATAATTTTAGTGTACACACACATATATACACCCTCTCTAGAGTGCGTACTGTATCGCAGCAGTCGTTGCCACTCATCACATTTAGCTGCACATCTCCCTGATGTTTACAGTGGGTTACTGTTTTTTTAAACAGAGAAAAGCTCAGGCTTTACATACCGAACAGAACAGCATCTCTCCACAGTGGGACCCTGACTCTGCAGGAACATAACTGCATGTTCCTTTCTATGTTGAATTAGTACTTTCCTCCTGAGCCTTGTGCTATGTGCATAGTCAAAGACGCGCGCCATGGTTCCCACTCAGCTGCAACACATACTACACATACACAGCGTGACACATTGTGACACATGAAATCTTGTCCTATTACAATTACAGCAGATGCCCTTCTCCAAGAATACTTCCTGAGCAGTGCTTTTTTCTCCAGAAGGAGCTCCCTGTTGCTAATGTCATTTCTCCTTGCTGGTTGGGAGTCGCAGAGGCACTTAGCGCAGCCCTCTGATTCCGACAATGAAGTGAATATGATGACTGTCGTGACTGACGACTGTAAATGCGGAAAAAAGAAAAAAACAGAGTAAACAGGATGGCTCCATTAAATTCGAGTCCTTGGTATTCTCATATTAAATGTATTATCCACTTTTAAACCTCACAGCAAGACGTTTTAACCTCCTTTGTGCTCACAGATATAGCCGATTTACCAGCATAATCTCAAACATAATCTCTCTTTAGATACACATGGAGCTTTTAAGTACACTTGCAGCCGGTCACTACACATGAACATTAAGATCAGCCATTAGTAGCATATGACTTTCTCTATATGTGTGCTCTAGTGAAGAAGAAAATCCCCGGTGATGCTTTGATAGGTTTTATTGCTTGCAGCCTGGCAGCCTTTTAATTCCCCTTGCGGTTCCAGTATCATAGCTGCCCAATCTCCTCTCACCACACCATCAGCACCTTTCTCCCGGACCCAATTTAGCCGGTGATCCTAAATCTAGCACGCTAGAGACTCGAGAGATTCAGAACAGTGCTCCGGGTGGAATAGCTCCCCGGCACCTTCAAGGAATAGACCGCCTCGGAAGGTAATTAGATGCTGCCAATCTCTCGCGATCGCTTGGGAACGGGGCTAGTGGGTCTCTTCATGGAGATGGTTTCTGCATGCACGTCTCCTGTTGGAAGTAGAGCAGAACTCACTCTCAACCCAGCGTATTAAACATCAAAGTATCTTGTTAAAATGCCCATTGTTGTGAGTCGTCGCCCCCCCCCCCCCCCCCCGTTGGATCTGATCTCATTTACTAAATGATGCTTTGTTAAACTTGCACGTCTTGTAAAACAAATTCATAACATTCACAACGCAGCCAGGCTTTCTATAATTAGAAGAGCAGGGTTATTTGCTTGCACACTAAAGTGTTCATCTGTTGGGAATATTGAAGATGGAGGGTCATTAAATATCACACCTTTCTGAAAAGCTTATTCTACAACTAAATGAATACCACCCAGTCCAGTATATATTTTCTAAAGTGATAATATCATCAAGTATCTTAGCTCCAACTGAGTCATGTTATACTTTCTCGACAGATATGAGTGCCGGTATGATAATCGGTAAATTATAGGGGCTGATGGCGTGTTAAATCCTGACATAAATGTGGTTTCAATCCTATAGAGTTTAGGATATGATGAGAATGTAGCTTATGGCGCTCTTCCCTCAACTAAATCTATTTCCAAAGTCATTCCAATGCTAAGCGCTGCCATTAGGGCTTTTTAGGGTGTTGCAAATATACAACATATGACTCGCTATTAATGCCCTTTATACTGGAAGATGAACCTGTAGAACGTTCTCATGCTGTACATTAGAGACACGGCAGACGTCAGGTGAAGTGTACATGTTCTGTAGAATCTGCCGAGGACGACTCTGCGCCGTACTTAACATGTGGTCTGTTCTGTATGAGACTGCAGGCCTGATCACATGAATCATTGCGGGCATACAGGCGCGTGTGTTGCAGTCTGTGGATTTGCCTATCTCTGCCTCTTTCTGTATCCCATATCTACTCGGCTTCACACAGTTACGGGATTACATTTACCTGTGTGTATCTGTGTGTGTGTATATGTGTGTGTGTGTGTGTGTGTAATGTACGTACTGAAGGGCCGACTGGTGTGAGAGCCACTGTCAGAGCTGGACAGCAGAAGGTGGCGCAGGAATAAGAGGTTACTGGCATTATTAACCCCTCACTGGGCTGACTGGAGCAGGCAATTACAACCAGTCATGTGGCTGTCACACTGCCAAAAGGAGACAGCTCTAACACACACACACACACACACACACACACACACACACACAGGCTCACACATTGACACAGACACACACACAGAGAAGAAGTAGCGTATCATATTATTTGCTTTAATTACTTTCATCGAAGGTTGATAATAAATAGTGTTGTGCTGTTATTCCTACTTGTAATAATAAGATTGTATTCGCGGAGCTAATTGCTGATATTTAAGAAGTCAGCGACTTCGACGACAAACAAAATGGTAAATGTAGCATTTTAACATTCAACCGAATTAATTTGGAGGACAAACTAATTTCGACTGCACTCCCTCCCAGTTTTACCTCCAAAGGTAAAACTGGGAAAAAAAATGTTTCCAAAAATTTTCAGGTTAAAACTGTTTACACTCTGTAACACTCCTCGTGTTACTTGCCCCATTGGAAGTTGACGTTGCCGTGCCCCAAGCGGTGAGGACAATCTCATCATAACCAAAAGAAATGTTGACAAAAAAAAATACAATAGAAGGGCACATGGAGAGCGCAGACCTCCGCTAAGGCCGTTTCCATACGTGAAAAATAATGCGTGTATCTGTGCGCTGTGATTCGGACAAGCGTCACATTTTCAAGGGTTCTTCCTCGGCCTTTGCTACACCCTCTCCTCAGGTTTAATGAAAATCGGGGCGATAGTTGTACCTTAATCCTGCTGACAAAAAACAAAACAAACAAACTAACGAATTGAACCGAAAACGTAGCCTACATGGCGGAGGTAATAAAATCACAAATTTGACAATATTAGGCAGACCGATTGCAAACGTATATAAAGGATCCGGGGAAACTTCCAGGTGCCGCCGAAAACCCAGCTGCATAATCTTCCCTGTTAAAAGGAGAAGAGGAAAGGAGAAACCCCGACTCATACAGTACACAACAATGCGCCAATACAAGCAAAAGCCCTGCGTTGCAAATCTTGAGTTTCTTTTATTGTACATTTTGGATTCATCAGCAAATCAACAGCAAAATAGACTTGCACATAAAATAAACATTAGGCAGCACAATAGCTGTTACAGTAAACCCCATCATTACTTTATTTTAATTACTAATGCATTACTGTGCAAGAAGAAAAAATAGTAGTTTGTGGAAATTAAGCTAATTTGCACTACTTTATATACTGTACTGTTTTTTTTTAAAGTGAAATCTTACCTGGCAAATGTAGTGGAGTTAAATGTACTATATTTGTGTCTGAAATGTTGTCATGTATTTGGTAGCAGAACATTGCTCGAGTTAATGTCCTCAGTTACATTCCACCTGTGGGTACACACACACACACACACATGTTTCTGAAAGCTTTTTCCTGGATCATCTTCTCTCTGTTTGCAGAAGCCACGAATGCTCCCCCCCCTTCCTCCTGTTTTTGTCTCAGAAACGCTCCGACCACACCGACTCTCTCCTTCTCGCGTTCTATTTCAGGGTGTTGAGCTGCTGAGCACGAACCAACCTTTTCACAGCCGTACAGTATATCTGATCAAATCGATACCCATTTCTCCCTCTCGCACATTTTCTTTTCTTTCCCTCCAGTCACTGACTGCGGTTAGCCGTGATGGGATGATTGGAAGGCGATACATCCACAGGGTCCCTCTCGTCTCTATGAGATAGATAGATTACCGCGGGGGGAGCAAGATCAGTGAGAGGGCTTTGCCATGCTGCACTGCAAAAAGGTGTTAGCGGATCCATCAGTGTAGCACGCTTAGTGGAAGCCAACCCAAGCTTACAGGACTTGCTCGCGATGCGATGTAACTCCTCCATCTCCCTTTCCCTTCACTTCCCCCTCACGTCCCCCTGTTAACACCTCATGCGGCCAATAAGAGAACAGATTGAGATGTCTTTACAACACAACAACAAATAGGCATTTTCCAACGTTCGCCTCCACCAGTGGTGTCAGTCGGGCGCCCATCTTTTCTCAAGAGTGTCCATTTTCATCTCTGTTCTTTCCTATCCGTGTTGTCTCTTTGGTTTCCGTTATTTCCTTACCAAACTTAAAGCTGTAGTGCGCAAAAAAAAAAAAAATATGGATTTGCATCTCCCACGAGAGCTTAACCTTTCTTCTTGCTTCTGTTCATTGAGTCTTCCCTCCCTCCCCCGTGGTACGTTCCTCTCTCAGCGTGGCGGAAGGTTTGCGTACTAGATGGATGCAGTGCATGAGGTGTAAAGAATGATTCTGTTGGTCTTTGCTGTGACCCGAGGAGGCCGGTCTGCGCCGTCTCTGTCCAGATGTCTTTGTTTTCTCTCTTTTTCTACCGTCCTGCCGCCTGCTTTCTTCGGCTGGGTTTCGATGCCTTTGCGCTCGCTCATGTCCTGTTAGTTTAGGGGAAATGTGAGGAGCCACAGTTATTTCATTAGTACGGCGGGTCCCATCACAGTAGACTGAGCAAACACACATAAACACACTCAGCGCAGCCATTTATTCATGACTCAGCAGCAGGCCAACAGGGTGTGAGCATATGAAGGGATGTGTGCTGCTTTTGTTTTCGCTCTTTTATCAACATCTAAAGCCTCCCATTGTACTCTTGTCTTCACACACGTACCTCTGTGTATAGCTGTCCATCCCTATTACATTTACCTGTGTCAGTCCCCTACTAGATCTCATCCTATGCTGTAAGCTCACTTAAAGGCGTTGTTCCCTCTCTGAAGCTTGCTTACATTAGAGGTTTGTTTTCTTTTTTTTGGTCTTACCTGGCATAAAATATTTTTTTCATTTTGCAGGCCTGCTGCTATGGTAACAAGCTGGCTATCTTTGAAAATCCTGTTTTTCGTGTGTGGTTCTGAAAGTCTCTTGAGAGCCTGCAAACACACACGTACTTTTTGTCTTTCTGTCCGTCTCACTGTTTTCAAACGTCGGCTGGGAAACCAAATTTCCAATTCCATAACGATATCTATCTTTTTTAGACTCCCACATACACATTAAATGGATTAATTTTGCCTTCCAGGGGAACTGGTTGGCTTCTTCTGCAGCTGACAGGCGCTACATGCAAAGGTCAACTAACTCAATTGGAAAAATTGAAATTAAGATTTGATTTTAAAAATAGTACATCCAAATGATATATAATTGAGGAGGAAAATAAAAAACCAAAAAGGGTTATGAGTTGGTGTGACGATGGTACTATATTGGTTGGTTGGTCACTATATTTATAATAACCAGTAAGATAAGTTGCTTATCAACCTGAATCAGTTGATACACATTAACATCAGTTCTTGCAATTGTACTCAGCAAGCGAGCAGAGAAGTTGAAATAGTTAAAAGCAGAAAATAGGCAGCTGAAATAGTTAACTAGCTAAAAGCAATGGATGAACTATTGAAATAGTCAACAAAAAGTAAAAAGTAGGGAGTTGAAATGGTGAGCTGAAATTGCTAGAAGTAACTCAGTTAAAATAGATACCATACATACAACCCATCGATTTAGTATAGGCAGTTGAAATTGTTAACTATAAGTAGGCCGAATGGATTAAAAGTTGAGCTGGTTTTCATAAGCACTTGAAACCGTTAATTAACTGAAAGCATTGGCTAAACAGTGGAAACAGTTGTCTCAGGGTGAACGGTTGAAGCCTCCAGTTCTGCCACTCCAAGTGCAAACACAGGCAAATCAACCTCCACTTTGACAACTCATTAAAATACACACATTCAAAAAACTAAACGCTTTGCCAGTTTTACCATTCAAACTGCTGACTACATGGCCATTGTCCAGATAACCCTGTCTGTCCCAGTCTCTCCCCCCCGCTCCTCGTCCAGCTCTGTCACGAAACCTCTTCCTCAATCTCGCCTTGTGTTCCCTAACTTTACATTTCTTATTTTGCCGAGTGACTCAGTTCCAGCCTTGTGGATTCAATCATCCCTTATTTATGAGAAGCCCTTAAATGTACTCCATTTCTGGAGGCGTGGTGCTGAAAGAGATTTTTTTCTTTTCTATCCCACTCATCCATTCTGCGTTTTTTTATTTTTTATCTTTGTTGGCACTCACCCTCCTCGTCTAATTTCCATCCGACTTATATTCATCTGAGGGTCCTCTAAGGGAACTAATGACGCGACTGAAGCATGAACCCAATCAAGGCTGAGCTCTGATAGGCTGACAAACGCATCCCTGCTGTTGCTTGGTCGGAACTTTGATTGACATCCTCTCATAAGCGGAGTATAAAACGAGCCCACATTAAACGGATTTGTAGCCTTCATTCACAGGAAACAGATTGTTGCTCTCATTCCCAGTACATAATGATTCATAAATGTCAGTTATGGTTATGATCAAAATGGTTGTGATGGATCCTTTTTGTCTCCTTGTCAGTAAACGAAACCCTTTTTTCGGGTTCCTCTTGGCATGCTTGGGTGCTGGGGATCCGATTCATCAGAGTAATGGCCCCCTTAAGGCAGAAAATGTCAATTTAATGAGATGCATAGCTTATCTACATATGGCCACTAACTCTTAAAGGCCTGTGTTTGTTGAGAACCATATCGCAATAACACTTTGGCAATAAAAGACAACCATGTATGAAGAATGAATAATTGTTAGTTGCTGGTGGTTGCTGATGAGGAAACGGAGTAGGTATGGATTACAGTTAGAGGAATGTGCTCTTCGCATAAGTAGCTGTTATCCTAAGCCTATCAGTAGGAATTAGTTCCGACATTGTAATTATTAAAAACAAAACCGTAACCCTTTCCACTTCAACAGTGTTCAATGTGAGCATAATTCTTTTTTATTAAAGGCTGAAGTGTAAAGCAGTTAACCGTTAGCCTAACCATTTTGTTTGCACTTGCCCGGCAAATAGAGGACACAGGCAGTGTGGGGGTTAGTCAAAGATGAGGAGGGAATGATTTTCAAGATATTTTTTGACAAGTTTTATCAGTCTGTATCCTCCTTTTTTTAAATTTTTTTTTTCACCTTTTTTTAGAATTACATTTCTTTACCAACATTACCAGCCTAACGGTAGCTTGGCTTGTGATGTGTTCACCTTAAGTGAGTGTGTGTGTGTGTGTGTGTGTGTGTGTGTGTGTGTGCGCCATCATGGCAAAATGTGGTCCCAGTGTGATCATATCACAAGATGGTCTGCAGTTTATTCTGGATTTTCCTTCCGACTCTTGGGCTCGAGTGTGTATTTCCTTCAGTGTAATGTTCAGAGACTTTACCCTACATCTATTTCTGTATGATTTTTCTTTTTTTTTACTGTAGTTCCTCCATCATATCGTTTTACTTTTTTTCCAATATATATCCACATTCTTTTTTTTTTTACTGAAGTCTCTTTGCTATTTGAAAGTCACAATTTCTTTTTTTTTTTTATTTTACTATTCATTCCTGCCAGTAAAATCCGAGTTCAGCCTGGGCCAGCGAGTAATGAATTATGGCTGTAATATCTTTCCCTGGCTGACAGCCAAATCTCTTCTCAATACACTCTTTAAAGGTGTGTGTGTTTGTGTGTGTGTGTGTGTGTGTGTGTGTGTCTTTTGCTTTTGCTTTTGCTGTTTAAGTGGAATAATCTCTCAAAACAATCCCTATTGGCTTCCTGGAGGAGGTTCCATCATGTGCATGCACATTTCTAATAGACACTGCACAGCCATGATTACTGTATAACCCTTTCCCAAAAATCTCTGAAGGTTAACGGTCTTTGAACATTCGTCCCCACATTTAAGAAAATGGGACGGATGACAATTTGATACATATGGTTCAAAACACCTCGCCATGTTCGTCTTGTAATCGCAGGTAATACAATCGCTTTAGATTAGAATCTGGGACCAAATTCATAATCGAGTGTCTCAACCAATCCAAATGTCCACTTTTTGACGAGGCTCTCACTCTTTTAGCTGACTTTAATTCTTTATAACCACCATAAATCCAGACACTCTGCAAGCAAATCATCTTGGCAACCAGGCAAGCTCTTATACAGTGTGAAATATGTGCTGGGCTGCTGCTCTTTTTGGCAGATGTCTAAAATAACTAAGCCTAATTGGAGGGAAAAGGCCAATCCCGCAGTGGGTACTTAAGTCATTCGGCTCTAGAACTGAAGACATGCAGAGTGTTTGGCCAGAGAGGGCTTTAATGCACTCTGCTTTCATCTATCACACTAGCATCATTTCATTTGATATCTCCAAACAGGTGGTGTGCGATGCTGTATGCATTTATGCATGTTTACATGTGGGAATGCATGCATGAAAGCATCCGCGTTTGTGTCTATGGAAATGTGTGGGAAACGCAACCGACTGGAACTTCCTTGTGTGAGCTAACGGGAGAACAAGACAGATTAATTACGTTTTTTTCCTCGTAGGCATTCTACACAGGGCTTTAAACATGAATAAACACCGACAACAGTGTCATTTTACCCTGTCAATTATGTGCGAGACACATGTCTCTGCTGGGTTAATGATTTTGACTGAGTGTCATTCAAGTGGACATACAACACATAGACAGTCCACAGGGTTTTGTTCCTGTGATTTGTGCTTTGTTTAGTGAAAATGATCAATTTCACTTTGATACTGTCACCACATGCGTATTGTCCGCGTGTGCACAATGACGCTGTCTGACTCCATGTGTCTTTTATTTTTTTGCATTTGTATGGCGGTTACTGCTCAACAATTAAAGCACATATTTTTCTTTCCTCTCCAAGTTGAGAGTCTGGCACTATAACCAAGAGCATGCGCAGCAGTCATTGTACTACAACAATGATAAGGAGAAGCAGAGTGTGGGAAGAACACAGCGTCTGATTTGGCTGTAGTGTTGCCTTCTGTCTGATCTTCAGCTAAAAAGGCCCTAACTCCTACAACAGGCTTATAACCCCTCGCTAATCCCCCCTTCTGACTCATTTTACTGCAGTTTGAAGCTCTCTCTTTAAATCTAATGTTCGCTCGCTGCCGTGCATTTACACGCGCACATGCACACACACACACGCACGCACACGCACACACGCATGCATGCCAAAGTCTCTGAATAACAAAACCCTTCAGTTGAAATGGAAATGTCTCGCTGGACCGGTAAATTGCACTGTGAGAAATATCTTTAGCCAAATGTTCGCACACAGGCACAAGCAGAGACACAAGTAGACACTGCAAATCCATTTTGTGATTTTGTGTTTAATTATAAGTGTGTGGATGCTAGCCACCCGTGACCTGCATTGCTCACAGATTTTTTTTTTTTTTGTTTGGCTTTTCTTTCAGCTTTTGTGTTTAATGTTTTCTTGTTTCTGAGCACAATGCTTTGCATGAGGAGAGTAAAAAAGACGTCTTAAATGGACATTTACAATATGCATTTTCACACACACACACACACCCAACAATACTGATACATTACTTCACGTGTGCGTCATATTGCCTGTTCCTTCTCTTATTAAAACATTTTTTTTTATCCCTTTTCTTACTTTATTCTGACCAAATTGAAAATAGTGGCTTTTGTGAGTGAGCGGGGCTGTCAGGGGTTTTCAGGGGACAGGAAGTAACCCCTCCCCTCGACAGAAGGCCTTTGTGTCATTATTAAAGATTAATGTTTTACGAGCACCGCAGGAATTAGCATTAGTGACGGTTTTAGTGTCAAGCGCTTGTTTCAGAGCTGTCACTCGCGTCTGCCTCCCCTAATATGAGACAACTTAATATCACAGCTCTAATAATACCACCTCACCACAGTGCCAAAATAGCAGATCACAGTCATGGGTTTAGTGGTGGGGGCAGAAATCTATAAAATAAAAAAGACCTCTTTCACACTGCACCCTAATTGTATTCATAGGAAGTTAAAGCTACTTATTTTTGTGTCTGTTTCACATTTGATTAGCACAATTGTCCCCTGATTACCGTGTTGTTTCCCGAATATAAATGGATTCTCTATTTGCCACAGCTGCTTTGGGATAACGATGTGATTTTGACAGCTTTAATCTAAATATCCGCATTTATATGTTACGTCAAAGAAAGAAGCTCCCATTTAGGCGTAGCTTCTATTTGAATTCCCTAGGGCTCAATAGTTACCCAGCTCTGTATGGTATGCATCTGTCTATAAGAGGTCCCCGCACTGAATATGATGCCGAATATTCCTCAGTTACACATGAGAACTCTCCAGCAGTTCCCTCTGATATATTGTCCTATCTCCATTGTGGCGCTGCAGCTACGCTCTCCATCATCATTGCCCTATGGAATTGCATTGACCGGTCACATGTGAATGGGCTGAGAATATGATTATGGAGAGATGGATATTTACAATGCAGAACATATCACTGTCTCCCCATTCAGAACCATTAGGCTTCGTACTTAAACAATATTTCAGCCTCTCTTTGAGGCCAGACTATGGAGGGGATATATATATATATATATTATTTTTTTTCCATATATATGATCCAATTACCTTTTAATCATCAGACAGGAGTTCAATGTCAGTGATTATAATTGTATTTGTGTGCTCTCAGCCTTGTGACACACATGCTTAAACCCAGATACTAGTACACAGTCTTTTGCGCTGCGTGTAAAAGATAAATGTGTGTAACGGCTCCGTGATGGGGGCGGGCTTATCACCAGGATATATGGACCACTTAGGCCCCCATTACATAAATGAATACACCGTAGATTCAATGAGCGAAGCAGCCACTGTAATCTTTAGGCTACAATGATGTGTTTGAGAGTTTAAAGGAAGGCTCATTGGCAGATGAATGAAATGGAGTTGCTTGTAGTTTCTACAGGAAGACACTGTATTAGCAGTAGCAGAGTATTGGCTTAACTTTGCAGCTCTAGTTGTTTAGCCTCTTTTAGCTTACTGTTTTGGTTCATATTTACTGTATATTTGAGTCTTAGCAGCTTCATAAACTGCATCAGTTTCCAGCTAAAAAAAGCTCTTATTTAGTGATACTAACCCAAACAAAGTTAGCAACTAGCTTAAGAATATAGTATAGCATCCAGCAAGTTAAAGATACAGGTATTTTAGTTGGTGTGGACCAAAATGGAATTGAAAAGACAATGTATAGTAGGTGGCCAAACACATGACAGGTTAGCCATACCAGTCATAACACCTTTTATAAGCTAATGAAATGTTAGTAGTTGTCTATGCCTCGACATATTAAGATGTTTTGTCTGATCCCAGGTCGCCAAAATGTTGGAAGTAATATTTTGCAACTTTTACATTGATATGTGTTTCACGACTCTGTGTTGGCCAATTGATATTGTATAACAAAGACTTTCAACAGGTTCATTCTTGGGTCAGTTCTAGTGAAAGGCCAGATATAGCAAAAGATATGCTCGACTTGCCAAGTTGCCCAAATTTGATATCTTCTCGAGGCACCCCCTCTCAGGGAGTGTAGGCCGGACTTTCTTTCCTTTTATACAGAACAAGAAAGTCATCTCAACAAACACTGTTCCCCCTTAAATTGTTCTCTCGAAACTCTGCTGGGGTGCGTTTCATCCAATTTCCACCCTTGTTTATTACTAATTGTTAACTAATGAATTGTTCTCGCTTCCTCTTTACACATACATAACTAATGTACAGTAAGACAGCTCCTGCTTAGCAAAGAAAAAGCCATTACACAAACAGCAGAGAACTGAAATGAGCTTTGAGCTGGGGAGGCTTTCTGTAATATATTGTGTTCACATCCTTTGTATCACTTTTGAACCTCCTTGTTTGCTTTCTGTCAACACCCATGTGTTTGAAGTTTATAGTAGGTTTGCAGAGAAACTGGTATTTGCAAACATACTGTACAGTTTTAGCACACAGTACACACCTTAACAGGCTCACAGATTCCTACGCTGTTAATTGCATTATAGTGCATTGCTCTAATACTCCAATGTCCTTGCTTGTCTGACTTTGCTACACCACCACAGTACCCATTTGTTTATCTATCAGATAGCTAAAGCTATGTGCTAATTAGAAACTAGGTGGTGCTGTGCTGGTTAGTATGCAAGTGGACACAAACAGATTGTGGCGTTTTCAACCAATGTCTGTCGATGTCAGTTAACAGCTTGTCCTCATTGAATATACAGAGTACAAGAGAGGATGGAGGGATAAGAAAGATTAGAGGGTACATGTTTGATTAGCCTCTGAAGTGAAGGATGTGTCTTTAATCCGTCCCCTAACCAATCTCTCTTCTCTTGGAGGGTCCTCACTGCCTGGGGGCGAAAAGTATTGTAAACTGTGTAGAGCCAGTGGCTATACTGTAGGGCATTTTTAATTTTTTTTTTACATCTGTCCAGCCCTTTCATTCTGCAGTCTTTTTGTGCTGCAGTATCACGTGAACTAGGATGTTTCATATTCAGTGCAGAGTGGACATATTTGCCAATGATGTTGCAGTGCAATAAACCAAAAAGAAAGTAGTTATGACCACTATTCTGTTATCATTACAGGGCTAAGGCTAGTGGCATGGCTCTAGAGATAGGGATGTCGGTTGTTCAGTCAGTCCATCTGCCGGTCCATCACACCATGATCTTGACATTTTAGTTTTTTAGTGACATACCATAAAAGCTATTGGATGGATTGCCATGACATTTGGTACAGATATCCAGGCTGCCCTAAGGATGAATCGGAATCAGTTTACCTGGATAGCTTGATGGCGGGTCAAAGTTTGCACCTATATTGCAATATCGACTTTATGTATTTTCTCAAAATTTGGCCCAGGCATCCATTTTCCTCTCATGATGAATTGTTGTAAATGGTGACACCCTAACTTTTCATCTAGCACCATAATCTGGTCGAAAATTTCAGTTTGTACACATTGTTGTTTTATGCTTGCAAAACTAATGACAGAAGATGGTTTTACTTTCAAAAACCTTTCAAGCTGAAATTATAGAACAAGGTCACAAAAGTAGTGGATTGTGAACCTATACTTCAGCCTTAATGTGGCATATGGGGAAAAAAACCGAAGGAAGAAAAACTGGCAGATAAAGCCTATTCTGATTTCCCCAAGCTCCAATGGAACATGAAACCTCAGCTTGTATCTTTTATCCAGAATACTGAGCTTCAGCTGCCTGTACCCATTATAGGCTGACATGCCAGAGCATATCTTATACTGTGCAATTCAATTTAGCCAAATGAATATCCGGGTTCAAGATAACATGCTCTAGTAGCTATAGCAAACCTCCACGCGGACATCAGCTGTCATGAAGGACCAGTCGCTGCATAATGTATACCAAATGCTTCGCCAGTGGTATCAATGTGTGATCAATATGCAATAAAAACTCATTAAAGCATTCTATGTTCTGTCATGGAAATTAATTCCGGAAGACAAATCTGCGATGTGTCACCCTGGATATGATTTCAGTCCATCCATGCAGAAACAAGTTATTTAAAGTCAGAAATTGGAAATGGAAGTGGGGGGGGAGAGAGAGATACAAAAAAAAGTGATGGAGAGAGAAGGGGAGGATGAAACCAACCCATCTGGAAGAGAGGAGACAGAAAGAGTCTATGACAGCGCAGCATAATGAGATTTGGAAGTCTGTGTGGCTTTCTATTCACCTGAAAAAGAATTAACATAAAAACAGACGCACTCTTCTCCATTCTGCTCACATCTCTGCAAACCATCATTGCTCCACATCCATTCCTCCCACTCGCAGTGATTACGGCATCTGGTGGATCAATCCTCATTTATTTCAAATGGAGTTTAAAAAAAAAAAAATGTTTTACCTGGTTTAAAGGCAGGGAGACAGACATGTGACCTGTGTTCCATTGAACACGTCCACGCTACATACCCCAGCAGGATGTCATTGGATGTTTTTTTTTCCCCCACAAAAGCTTTTTGCATTTTAATCTTGCGTCGTAAGACCTTCATGTTGGGATACCGCTGTGAGCTACTGGAGAAAACAAATACAGAGGCAGTTTTAGTGTGGGATAATCTATGTCTGCATTCCCTTTTCTCGGTTAAGGACACAGAAGTAGTGACGTTACAATAACGGCTCAATCTATATGATAAAATGTAGCAGCTGGGAAAGGAAGGTTTCCTCCCCCTCCGCGAGGGCTGACATTTTAATGGCTTACTCTGTGTTCACTTTTTGGCGGGCAATCGTTTTTTTTCTTTTAGGGAAATGGGAATAAACATAGATATATATATATGTATGTTGCACAGACAGACATACGCCAGCCTACATTTGCACCTTTCCTCCTGTTCACTTTTCTTATCCATATATTACCCTGATCCGCATTAATATGAAAATACAACCGTTTGTTGATTGTCTTGGTTCCTCCCTGCACATTTACCTGCATGCCCATGGGTAACAGTCTCAATTTCAAACAGGAATGAAGGAATGTATCGATCTGGCCTACCTCTCTCTTTGATATGAACAGAAATAAATTCCTCTACAGGACTCTTAGAGTTTGAAAATGATGCAAAGGTGCACACTTACCAACTTGCCAAGGTTTCGCTGAAGCAAGCCGATTGATTTAGTGGTCGTAGAGGGTTTGCGCGATCTTATATGTTTAGTTTTAGACGTGCATTTTAATTTCATTTTCACCTATTATCTGCTGTGCTGAAATAGTATAATGATTCATATCACATTCTCAGAGTCATCTGCAGTAGTAACCACATTTGAGAGCAATATTCATGCTGGCCCCATTGACTCATTTATGGATTACTCACATGTATTTCTGTATTAAAATCAATGCAATTGACTCATAATTATTATTCTAGGCTGGTAAATCCCCATAAAGGTTGGCACGTACCTGAAGGTGTTGCAGTTGAGTCTTTTTTGGTAGTATTGTCAATAAGCAAACTAATGGTCATCTGTGGTCAAGGCGTTGTTTTTTCACAATAAAATGCTGGCTTTTTCATCTGTTCCCGTCTTTTCGTGTGCAGTATTTTGTGTGTGTGTGTGTGTACTGACGCGCTTTTTTCTGTGCATGCTATGATGGCAGTATTTTGTTCTGAGTCAGATCCTGTGAATAGCTCGGCTAATTTTTCCATTTATCCCTGACTCTGCGTTTACAAATCGGCCCTGTCACATCCTATTCATCAGTTCCCGGCCTTTCATTTATTCAACATCCCCCTTTTCTTTTATCACATTCTCTCTGTTTTTTTTTTTCATATTCTCCTTGAACCAATTGGGCCATTTGCACCCAGACCCACAGCGTTGTGCCAACAAAAAAAAAAAAATTTAGTCCAAGTACGAGGAGGTTGCCAAATCCCAGCTTCCTCTAAACTTTTTATTTTTTTCTTACCCATTTATCTCCTTTCTGTCCCCATGTCACCTTGTTCCCCTTCATTTGTTAAGTCAAGTAGTCCACATTTGCATACCACATTGGAATATTTAGTTTCTATTTGCTTACATTAGGCAAGTCCACAGGAATAACAAGCCTTGGGAACATTTGTAGTTCAGAAATGCGTGACAACACACACCGGGTCCTCACTATGTAAAATCACAGATGAATATTTATAATTCGCCCCATCTGTTCGATGAATAATCACCATCAGTGTAATTTGCTCTGACAGTGGACTTAGTGGAGAAGCCAATCACAGCCCAATTTGACTTGAAGACACACAGACAAAAAATGTAATGTAAAAAAGATGAGCAGACCAAAGTTACTCATACTGTGGCACAGCTTTCGCTCTGGTCCCTACCTTCCATCTGAATATTCTTATCGTTTGCCATCGTTGTGGCTGTGCATCCGTGATCCTCAATATCGTTCAATTACGAGAGCTCACAGTGGTCTAGGAATTCATTTGAAATGTATGAATCGCGCCATGTCTGTCTTTCTGTCCAATCCGTCCTACATTTGTCTGGGTTAGGACAGGGCTCGATGGATTGATGAATTAGGGAAGTGGCTGGCGGGGCATTTCCTTTACTACTCTTTTCAGCTATAGCATGGGAGCCTTGCCAAACTGCCTTTGAACCGGTTCAATCGTTTATTGCTGCTTAACACTCAATGTGTGCGTTCATATGAAAAAACACACACACGCGCGTACATACTGAAGCACACATAATAAATCTGCTGTGGTGTTTTGAGTGTATTTTTGTAGTGGAGCCTCATTTCCTTTATGTGCTGGCAGACTGTTACTGTCTAGGAGTGGGGAGTCTGAGTGGAAAGGCGGCTTTCTGCCATAGAAAACCTTGTGACAGCACAATGTATATGGCTCAGCTTTCACTGCCCCGGGCTCTACATGAATTGACTCATAGGCGGTTTGTTTACTCACATTTAACTGCAGCAGATAGTAGTATCAGGCTGGTCTATGAGGTACATCTGCTTTTCATTACCATGTAACGTTTTCCATACACAGGGGTCCTGTAAGAGGACTTAAACATATTAAAACTTTGAAGTGTTCAACCCTTTTTTTTTTTTTTTCTTTGGGTCCAGTTTGGCAGCTTCACAATGTTACCAGAACTTAAAATCGTTTGCTGCATAAAATGTGTTGCACCACACAACTGGTTGCTGACCTATTTGAATTTTAAGCCTAACATTCAATTGTTTCCAACTGGAATTAACACAAAAGGAAAGCGCAGCAAAGAGTTACAGTTGCAGAGATTCAGTTCAGATTTGTTTTTCGGACTTTGCTTTCTGAAATTTCTAACTAGTCAGAGTGGCAGGTTTCCAAAGCTCTGTCTAATAGAGCTTCTATAACTGTTTGTAATTTAGATTTTTTTACAAGCCCTGCACACTTTATCAGTGAGGAAAAATGTTGAACCAAACGCAACAATGTGACAAATAAAATAAGTAAAAGTTTTCCACTTGGATTATTCCAATGAATTTGTGCCAGTAAATTATTGTACTAAATCTGGGAACTAAAATCTGCGCAATAGTAACTGCGTATGTTGTTTGCTTTTTTGTTTTTTTCTTGACCTAAACTGAATTGGCTTTTGCATGTACACCTGCAACTCGAGATCTCCCACTTAACCAGCAGTCTGCCTGCCACTGGTGAATGAGTGTCATAATCTGCATATGGCTCTACATGTTTGTGTATGCGTGTGTGGTACAGTGTGTCCATGTCACAACTAATCCTGGGGGTAGACCGCAGCTGTGAGAGATTTTAATTGACTTCAGGGGACTTGGAGGGTAGATTAGTATATGCGTTTGTGTATGTGCGTGCGTGTGTATATGCGTGTCTACGAATGCATTAATGGGGCGTCAACGTAGCTATTAATGTCACAGCTGGGGGGAAGTATTACTGTGGTAAATGGAATTTGTATACTTTCATGTACATGCATGCATTTATGTTTACGTGTGTGTGTGTGTGTGTGTGTGTGTGTGTGTGTGTGTGTGTTTGTGTGTGTGTGTGTGTGTGTGTGTGTGTGGGTGAGTGGGTACTAGTTGGTGCAATGTGAAATGTCACCTCATGGAAGGCAGGAAGTTTTTGATGTGGCACCCTTTTCCATTTTAAGCCCTCAAATATCTCCTGGGCATCCACTCAGCACTGACAGGGTGGGAGTGAAGGCTGATGGGAAATATGGCTGGCAGGAGTCTGAGACAGCTGGTCTTTTCCACCTGGGAACATCGAGGTCTCATTACTGATACATGATCACCGACCACCCTACACAAAGAGTACCCGATGCACACCTGAAATATGTGATGAATCCGATCGCGCAATCTAAGCCACAGCTCCCATCGCATGGCTGATAGCACAATGATGATGATTGTCACAGTCTGCAAGTCGGGGGGGGGGGTAAGTGAAATAAATAGAAAATAGGTCAGTCTGCGAAGGCTAAGGGAACATGCAGGAGAGAAATAGGGATTTCACACAACAACAAAAAAAACACGCTAACATATTCACACAGAAACACACAGTCCAGCTGTTATGTTTCCACCGTAGACACACACTCCCCTACCTCTGATGTGACCTGAAATAGACGAGCCTAGTGTGTCCGTCTTCTCTTCAATGTGGTCTTTTTGTCTGTGTGTCTACGTGAGCTTGTGTGTTGGCTTCTCAACCCCATTTGTAGGGATATTCAAGCCTCTGCTGCTGTAATTAAGTTCAGCTTCAGTTCAAGGCAGTCCAAGATGTATTAGAATCCAGTAGGATATGAAGGTGAGAAAATATTCTGTTTTGCGTGTCTCTCTGAAACGGATCAGACTTGACAGGTGTTATTTTTCCGCCAAAGTGCCTCAATCAATCAATATCGTACATGTAATGTTACACAACACTTGGCTCTACAGGACCTCATGGGAGTCTGTGTTTGTAGCAACGGTGCTCATCCTCATGGCCTATCACTCTGAATAATCCATAGGCCTCAAGTAAAAAAGAGTGTGAATTATACTGAATAAATAGTCTCTCAAAAACGGTTTATTAAGGGGGTTATGTTTGTGACAGTATTGGTGTTAATGATGATACATTCTTAATATTAAGAATGTATGACTACAGCAACGTCACACATGGCTCAGAGAAATTGTTACCCAGAGGCCACATACTCATTTAGTTATTACATTGACGATGAGATCAAATCACGGCAAGATCTGATTCAGCTCGGGTGACAATGATGGATCGATCGACACATCGTACACCCACTTTGAGGTTATCCTTCAGAGCCGCACGAAGGAAAGTCAACACAACAGGCATTGAGGCGAAGTCAGCAGCCGGATCCACATCTTACCCAATGCAGTCCAGTACCGAGTACATTTTTCAGTTTGGTATTGATCAGCCGACTAAGGTCAGTACAACAGGTCAGTCTGCATCTATGACTCGTATCAGAGAGTTATTTTAAAGAAAAGCTGAAGCCACATATCCACCTTTCTGTCTTCTTTTCCAAAACATCCTGTGTTTTCACTATATTTACTGTATCAGACAGAATACAGGTGCTGGCTGTTCTGAAATTGCAATAGTGTGATATCATTTTAAGGCCATATCGCCCACCCCTGTTGACTGCTTCCGTGGATTATCCACAGTTACATGCACACTGTTGGAAAGCGATGTTGCCCTTTTCCTATTGCGTTGTGGCGGCAGCAGAGATCTCCTGCTCATGCTCTGGTGCCGTTCAACCCTTGGTGCAGTTTGTTTAGGCAGTTGTGAACACAATAATCGTCCTCCTCTGCGAATGAAAAACGACCGCACTGGGCTTCGCTTGGAAATGATTGGAGGCCGCCTGCGAGAGGTGGTCTCGGACCGTTTCCAAGCGAACCCCAGTGCAGTTTGATTGCGGTGAATACATAATCATTTAGCGGACGCTTTTGTCCAAAGCAACTTACATTGAGTGCAAACAATCAGGAGGATACGACTCCGAACCGCAATAATCTTGCAAGTGTCTTCGGTGATACTGGCAGTAATCCTGTTTCGGGGTGCCTCCCACAGGTATCTGCAGCATGTTCTACTTCTTGGTGCGTCTCCGCGATTGTTGATTGTGTCCGCCGCTACATTTCTAACCAATAAGAAAGACTTCTGCAAGTGCATTTCCGAACCTGCTCCTTCATAAACGGCCATCACCAAATGAGTATTTATTCCATTTTCATTTGTGCACTATGAAACCGAACCAGACTGAAAGGGAAAGCGAATCGAAGGTATCAATTTCACTCAACGAGCCAAAGGGACATTTTAAAATTGGCCGCATGAAACCAAAACCATCCACACATTTAGATATGACTACAAGTGAGTAAAAAATCACTACTTGTCATTTTTGTTTCGGTCTGTGATTTGTTAACTCGCCAAGGTTGTTTTTGAAAAACATAAAAGCACGCTGGAAGTGTAGAGGTGGGAGCATTACACCAAATTACTCTTAACTGAGGCTTTCTCCCAGCGGCCAGTCAGACTAAGTTTCTGCTTATTAAAAGCCAAGTCGACATGAAGGTGAAGTACAGAAACCTTCTGCTGCCTCTCAGAGGTGAACCGAGCACAGGAAAGCTTAAGAGCAAGAGGAGAAGAAGAAGAGAGGCGAGCGAAGAGTGAACTTGACAGTTGGCGTTCGGAGAGCATTTTTCTGCTGACAGGTCCCACCTACACTGGGTCAGAGGCAGGAATTGAGATGAAAAGGAGGAGAGAAAAAGGTGTGGATATCAGGGATTGGAGCATGATGAAGGAGGGCAGAAAAAGGAAGAGAGGACATGTGGTGGGAGCTTTATGTGTTGCACCTTTTATCTCTTACTGTGAAATAAAGTCTGTATTTGACTTAAGAACAAGCATCTAAAGAAATATATAAATAGAAATAATAATAACTCGGCTCGATCTTATCACTCTAAGCTGTTGGTTTTTCATTTTGTACAAACTGATATCACGCGGCCCCGTCACAAAGCGTTTTCATTCGGAGGGGGGAGGGGGTGTGTGCTGCAGCACTGAAGTGTAATCCTCTCTCACAATAATACATTTATTCATTCCACAGCTAGTGGATCAGTTGACATCTTTGCTCTCATAAGCTCCTTCTTTCTCCCCCACCTCCCCATGATGCCCTTCCTGCGGATCCCATATCTTCAACTGTCACGTACACGCTGCCTTTTTGTCTGAAGCGTGAGTCGCCTGTTGTTGGTCGACTGAGCTGTTGTAAAGTCTCCTATATGTACAGTGAAGACGGAGTGACGGCAGGTCCTGTTGACTGGTGTCGATGGATGGACGGACGGTTTATCCGATAGCATTCGCACAGAGGGAGGCGAGAGGGAGGAAGAGGAGGAGATTAAAAGGGGGCGAGGAGATGAGGAGGAAGAACTGGGGAAAGTGAGGAGAAAAGGAAAAAAAAAAAAAAAAAAGGGAGAAGAGAGCCAGGCCTTATCAGCATTCACTCGCCCTACAGTGGATGAAAATTACCTTTCTCTGTCTCGCTATGTCTGCGGTCACTGCTATCTGCCCTGGCTGGGGTTTTGCAATGGTCATAAATCTGTGTGTGTCTGTGTGTGTGTGTGTGTGTGTGTGTGTGTGTGTGTGTGTGTGTGAGTGTGAGCGAGACATGTGAAAACGCGTGTGTGCGGGCCCAAGTGGGTGTTTGTGTTGCCTAGATGCCCTGTTGTTACGATGAAAGGACTTTGTGGACAGAATGATATTCGCGGGAAAATTAATCTGCGGCATGAGGAATGAGCACCTATAAATCATACGTACGTGCGTGTGTGCCTGATATGGTAGGAGAGCTAAAGCCAAAATCAAGGCCTCCGATGCCCTGCTTTCCTCACCTCACGAATAGTAAAACAACATTAGTAACAATTAAGTGTGGCTGTCTTCACTTTCCCGCGTCTGTTTGTGGGAGCATTCGTGTGTGCATGTGCTCATTTGTGAGCGCGGATTAGTCCGCACTGAGACACTAGTTAAAAGAGCCCTCCGGTTGATGAATTCTCTTTAGAGAAAAAGCGGATTTAATTGGGTTGCTCCCCAATCTTTTCACCAATAAGGACTCCTTGATAAAAGATAATTCCCCTCTTTTCCCTTCGCTTCATCTTCTCCCATTTCTTCCTTCTGCTTTAACATCTTTTAATTTCTCCTTTTTTTGTTTTCTTTTTTTCTTTTTTTTTTAAACCATTCCTTTACCTCCACGTTTTCCCCTTCTTCTCTGCATACACAGTACATTCTCAATCCTGTATATTCCAGCTTTCTCTCCTCTCCCTGCCCCTCTAATTTATTTTCTCTGTGTGCTGTGTGTGAAATGCTAAATTAGAAGTCGGGTAAAAAAGAGGGCCTGGGAGCAAGAGACATCAATAGCTTCCTTTTAATTCTGAGAACTCCCTCGCTCTCCCCCTTCCTCTATTCTTTCTCTCTATATATCCCCCTTCCTCTCTCTCTCTCTCTCTCTCTCTCTCTCTCTCTCCCTCCTTTCCCCTGCTAATAAAGCCAATTTGGCAAGAAAGCTAGTGACCTCTCCTCTCCCCTCGCCATGTCTCTTTTCTCTGCCTAAAGAAGCATGTCGGGGGAGGAAATGACAATGACAAAAAGGCTGATGTCAATTTCCATCCAAAAATATATCACCCGCACATCAGGTTCCTTTTCTTTATTTATTTATTTTTACCTTTTTTATCACCCTTTTATGCACCATAACGTCTAATCTGTTTGCTTCGGGTGCCATTCTTGCGTGCCTGCCCTCTCTTCACAAAAGACCTGAGTATTTTCGGTCTTCCTTTTATTCTGTCTCTTTTTCTTTTTTGCTTTTTTTTTTTTTTAGCATTCTCAAGGGAAAAGTGGGTCTGAACTTTTTTTTTTTTTGTGTCTGACTCGCTTGGTATGTGTTTAATAAGTCTGCCTGCCGGCCCTACCTGCCTGCCTCTCTGACTGTCCCCTTTTGAAGGAGTTGCTGCACAGCCACCCCGAGGTTGCAGAGACTTTTCGCAGAGTTTAGATTTAACAATCACACCCCTGTTTTCATCTCTGTCTTCACTGACCTTGAGGTGCACTTTTTCTTTCTTTTTTTTATACCGACAGCCTGTTTTGTAAGAAAGAAATAAACTTCTTCAGTACCTTAACTTGAACGGGGCCTTTTTTGAATTCCCGAAGGGCAGGCGAGAGTTGAGCGCACCTGTCATTCGCTTGTCCTCTCTTCTTAAAACTTTGGCTATGAATTATAAATAAAGCATTTCACTCGCTTTATCCTCTCCTGGGCATGGACGGAGCTGAGCGTTATATGCACAGGTACACACACACACACACACACACACACACACACACACACACACTCTGGATTGCTCTTGGGTTATTCATATACTCTACATGGCAGCATTTCATCCATAGCTTATTTGCATTTGCTTTGTTCTCTCCCTCTTCTATGGGCCTCTCCTGTCTTACTCTCTCAGTTTTTGCCCCCCCCCCCCACCCCTTTCTCTGACATCACGCCAAAGAGTGACATAGAGGTGAAAAGTTTTGGACTGGCGACACTTTCTTGTAAAGTATGTATGATCCGCTGTGAGTTGTTCCTATTTTTTCAATTTTCTCTCTTGGTGATTAATTTAGCCCCCCCCCCCCCCTCCATACCCCTCCCCACCCCACCCCCCTTCTGCTGTTTGCATGTTTGTTTGTGTGCCAATGTGTTTGCATTCAGCCTCTGTGTCTATGCCAGTGCGTCCCTCCGGGAGTATTTACACATTAAGTTTGAGCCTGTGATTATTTTGACTTGGTAGCTGTGTTGTACTCCAAAGAGCAGAGGCACTAATATAATTGGCAATTAAATTAAGGAAGCAAGCTTTCCACACACCCCCCGGTGAGTTTGCACAGTGTCTCCTGAAGTGCTCTGCACACATGCACTCAATACTCCGAACGAACAGACTCCCCGAAGTAATAAGGTTCCAAAATTGTTAGAAGATAAGCGAAATGTGGAATGAGCATATTTTTCTCTGTCATGGTCAGGCCTTTTTTACTGTTAGGAAACACACTTTTCACAATAAACTCTTGATGACAGAGCCAGAGCCAGGTTTTTTTTTCTAGGCCTGTGAGTATGATGTCACATTTTTTGGTTGCTTTAAAAACATCTCACTAGGTTAATTTTGTTCATTTAGATTTGAGGTGACGTTTCCAGTGAAGTACTGAGACGCAATATCAAGTCAAAGTTCTGCATTACAAATCTTACTTAAGTAAAAGTACTGTAGCACTACCAGCAAAATATACTTAAAGTATCAAGAGTAAAAGTACTTGTTCTGCAGGAAAAAAATGGGCCCTTTGTATTGGGCCCTAAGAGAAAACAAAAATCTGCCACAATTTGTATTCATTTTTGGATTAAATTTTTTTCTAGTCTTTGGATACTTTGCCCTCATTGGTCCTCAAATTGTTATTTTAAATGAATAAGATGTAAAAAAAAAAAAATAAATCCCTCACAACATCTCACACATGACAAGGGGCCACAACAAAACATACATTTCTTGTAAAAGGTACAATGTTAATGTGAAAATAAAATATTTCCCTCTTACATGCAGTGAGGTCGAAGAATAAAGTTGCCTGAATTGTGTCCTGAGTAAAAATGTACTTGCCACCGCTGAATGTTTCTAATTAGAGAGAGAGAGAGAGTATAAGTTCACATACCAAAGTAATGCGCATCCACTTGACGCTGATGAACCTCAGGCACAACAGTGAAGCGGGGAGTCTGCATTAGTATGTGAAACACCCCTCTCCTCAACTTTCTAAATTACACTCTGCTCTGCCCATTACTGGGAGCCCAATGGGAGTGAGGTTTGTTTAGCTCCGCTCCAATGGGAGTGGATGTTGTTTGAAGGCCTGCCATTTCAATCAGGCTTGTTGTTCAGCTGTAGTTGTCTTTGGGGGAACCTGGCCAGGCTCATCACCAGGGGGACACATGTGGTCCATCACGCCTATAATTGGATTTGATTTTGCGTTCTCCCCTTTTTTTTTCCCAGCGTTCAATTAAGGGACTCTGCCGCTGAAGACCAGCGCTATAGCGCAAAGCGAAGCGAAATGGACAGAAAGAAGGAAAGGCTGACATGGAGCCCAAAGTGATGCATGGTGATTAGTGAGTTGGGAAAAGTGGGCAAAGTTAATTAGTATCTATGAGTATTTGTCAGTTTACAATTAGTTTGAATCCTACTTGAGGGGATGGAAGCGGCTGTATACAGGCTGTAGTGATTGTATTAGAGACCACTGTTTTCACCTCGTGCGCATGGGAGCATATCAGTTCAACAGTGAGACTGAGGCAGGGGAGGGGAGGGGAGGGGCGGCATTGATATACGCGAGAAGCTGCATCGATTATGACGTGGCCTTCCTCTCAGGGGGAACCATGGTCAGGCCATTTGTTTGACAGGAAAAAGAGTTGGGGAAGTCTATTAACGAGGTGCCTTCATGGACTGATGACAGGCAGCTGTAGCGGCAGGGGCCGAGCCCGCTGAGACCGGCCCCTTAACTCCCACCCCTGCTGGTGGTTGAGGCAGAGAGAAAGGGGGAGAAAGATAGTTGGAGATGGGGCGAACAATGCTCCGAAACCCCGCGGGTGCTTTGAAGGTCAAGATCTTTGTACGGCCTCACATTTGATCTGAAAGAGGAGAGAGGACAGAGCGCGTGTTTGAGAGGAAAAGGATAAAGGGCTATCAACAATGGCTTTCACCTTCTATTTTTAGTATGTTACTGACCAGGAAGTCATGCGTAGTCACACACGTCACACAGTTTTCGTCTTCACTTATTACAAGAAAGTCTTCCATTTCAGTGCAGTACAGTCACCAGTTAAAGGAATGCTCCACAGAAAATCTTTCAACAATCAAATATTCAAATTTGTACTCAAACGATAATTATTTAGAGTTTACTGTACTTTTTCTTTTCTTTTTTATTTCTTTTTTTTTTTAACAACCTATACAGTTACGGTGTTTCTGCAGGTGCCACTCTTTTTCCAGTTGTTTCACCATGAAGGCTATGCTCGCTTCTACAGTTAGATTTGTCCTTTGTTCACTCTAAACAACCTGCTTTGATGTTGCCAGACACATAAAATATTATAAATTAAAGGGGATTTACAAAAGCAATCTGCACATTTCTGCCAGGGGGGCAAATTCAACTGTAATGTTTGAATTGCAAGCATGTATTCTTCCCTAAAAAGAAGTGCTATAGGTGAGGATATGGAGTTAAATAGGTGTCAGGTAACTTAAATGAGATTTTTTTGTAAAACGTTTAAACTCCTTAGACCAAAGAACGGCTGTAAACAGACTGTAATAAAATAATAACATAGCAAAATTACTTAATATGTATCCAAGTATGAGATTCAATTATAACACCCCAGCGTTGATCTCCTAGAAGCCAATAAAAAGACAGGAACAAGCACATTCAAGCAGGAGGCCACAGAGGGGAAGTAAAAAGGTAAAATTGTGCAAAAAATAATTAATAAGGACAAATAAAAATCCTTCCCCCAAAAATGTCTTGCATACTCTGCACAGGAGGATTTTATTCCCAGGACAGAGCTACCTGACGGTGGCAGTTAGGAACATCGTATGTTAAAGCTTCATTAACTGGCTAGAGGTTGAGTTGCATTGCATCAACTGACAATAAAGAGAAGCAAACAATTATTTATGGGTCAATTGTGCAGATCGCCGCTTGCAGCATTTCCAGCAACCACAATCAGTCAAGCTACTTGGCTCGCAACAATTGCTAAGTGGCTTCCTCCCTGACTGTGCAGCTTTAGCCTCAAGCTAAGGCAACATTTGCTCACTGCATTCACTGTCATAGATCAAATTTGGGCACTGATTCCAACTTATTTAAATTTCCCCCAAAAGATTGTCCATGCCCACGCATATAGCCCTGAGCTGAGCTTGAGTTAGCAGCGCCACTCCTATTTTCTTTTTTACTTCTGCACAAAATGTAATGCCTCCTTCAAAACTGCCTTTTTATTTTTTGCCTCGCTGTCATTCTGACATCCCACTGCCCTACTCGCTGCTACCCACACAACTTGAGTGGCAGTGGTTCGCCCACAGCCTTACATTGTAATCTAAGTCTGGCACTGAATGACCATCGAAACAAGTTGCTTATGTAAGCTAGGAGTCCATCAGCGCTGGCAGAGCATTTAATTGTAGATTTTTTGGTGATTTGTGAGAGTCGTAAGACTTTGCTGTATATTTAAGTAGCATTGAACAAGCCACGATAACGTGAGGAATGACCGCTTGTATTCCCCCTTGTGTCTGTGAGTAATGGTACAAGCTTCGGGCAGCAATTACTCTTACTATATATGTATAAGCAGTGTGTCATATTGTACTGGGCTGCTGTGCACACATGCCTGCACGCCAAAATGAATGAGCACTTAAGAGAAAAGAGCAGCAGAAAAGGAAAACAAGCTTCTTGTCTAGTTTCAGGTAACTTCTACAACCGTCATGTCCTTGCCCCCCCCCCCCCTCGCTGCTGCTACTGATCCTTTTGGGCTGCAGGGCAAGGTCAAAGAGATGAATCCATCCCAAGCCCTTGACTCTCAAAACAACTGTCAGTGACAGAAGTGGGATTGATTTTCGTCCCGAGGGTGCAATTTGAGATTTAGGCATAAACATGGTCATTTCCAGTGCAATTCGGAAAGGTTATGTTGTCTGAAATGAAATAATGAATAGAAATGAGTTCCTGTCTGGAAGCCACACTGACTAAATTGCCACGGAGTCAAGTACAGGGCTGTTAAAAGAGTGATGATTGTTCAATTTAAGTGACAGAGCAAAACACTGTGCATTTACAGGTTATTGGAGTGAAGAGAATTTTCTTTTGGAACAGTATAACGGTTGCGGATGTCATTCCAGGACTGATGCAGAAAATGTTTGTGTTTGCACAAAAATGCAACAGTTTCCCAAGGTTATTCTGACAAAAATGCATGTTCCCCAATATGGCATGAGATGTTTCAAAATGTAAGATCTTAATAACAGGGTTGCTAGAATAATTCAGTAGCTTTTGCCATTGAATTTCTCTTCACGTAGGTTGTTTTGTTGATTGAGTATCTGCTTTCAGATCCACAGGGCGGACATGAAAGAGTAATGGAAGTGATTTTTTTTTTTTTCTTTCTCAGAGCTATCCATTTTACGGATCAAAAAAATCTAGATGCACATGTATTCAAGATGTTTTTTGGAATAGGTATGAGTTTCTCCCCCATGAGACAGAGCAAGCCACCATGATACAAATTTACATTCGCAGAAAACCATTCAAAACTTACCTGACGACAATCTTTCCTTAGATTTTCAACACCTGGAAGAATTAAAAGGTTTTGAAGGTTTTTCTTTGTGTAATAATAAGAAATGTGTGTGTGTGTGTGTGTGTGTGTCTAGACTTGGCCCCCAACTCGTCTGTAGCTGACCTGTCATAGACTGCTCGGCTCAGCACTGCTGTAATATCCATCCACTCATTTCTCTTCCGATCCTTACGCACGCACACACACACACCCACTTCGGCACATACACACACTCATCCTCCCTGTTCTGTTCCTCTGGCCAATGCTGACTCAGGATATATGGCGACCAGAAGAACAGACAAAGAGCTGACAACACGGGGTCACTTGGCTCGCGGCGCTCAACACATCGTACAGTGAAGGCTTTTCATTTGAACATTTCCTCTCCTCCGTATTCATTGAAAACGACAAGGAAAGACACCTTCCTGCACCTCCGTCGTCACGTCGTTCACTCGCAGCATTTCATCCATCTTGGCTGTATTGTTGAAATGGAGCGGGTTGACATACAATGGGTGAAAAAGTCATTTGCTTCATGCGGCCAAGTCAGCGCCTCTTTATCTAATCATTGATTGGCTGCTGGATCAGCTACCCGCTTTGACCAGCGTGTGGTATCGACAGGCTGCCTGTCACCGTCAGGAGAGCACTCCTAGCCAATGGATAGAGCTCAATGGACTAAGGGGCAGGGGGTATCGATGCCGAGCCGGCAACCCGCGAACCTCAGACGGGTCTTTTGGCTGTTACCACCGGGTGTCATTTTCAGGGCTTTTATCGGCGCCCCCAGAGCGTGTCTGAGTTGCAGTGTTGGGCTGCGACAAATCGCTCATTACTCATTTCAAAATTAATACTGTTTAAGTTATTGCTTCTCAGGAGGAGTGCATTCATCACACTGCTTTTTATATTACCTCTGTGTAACACCCTCAAAATTGGCAATTGCATCCTGTGTGACCTTCAGAAATGAGGATAATTCAATTGTGCCACCTGTGTGTAAATGGTCAGGGAATCCAAATGGCTTTAATGTCCAACTGACCAATCTTCTCAGCTGATTTATGTGTTGCTGCGCTCTCTAGCGAACTATACCATCGTCGGAGCGAGTGCAGGCGGTCTCACTGCGTCGGCTAGCGTGATTGGATGGATCACAGTTTGACTGTTAATGGATAGGTGGTCCATGTCATTTAGCCTCAAAGCTCTAGTCCAAAACTACCAAATCCGGGAAAACCTGGTTGTGGTGATTGGCAGGTGAAAAGATGTCTAGGTGTCTGTTAAAACTGTGAATGAATTTCCTCATGCAGTAGTCTACAACATATCCTGGACATATGTAGTGGCAAAGGTTGTAGGAAAATGTTCAAAAAGAAAAATCCACTTCAGCTTCACAGGTGAGATTCCATTACAGTATAATACTTTGTTCATGTACAGTTCAGATACATCAAACATGCTTGAACGTTTCAGTTCTAGTGGTGGGCATACTTACTGTTACGGAAGCTATTTTACTGTATTTATGAAGAACAAATCAAATCACCAGTAATGATTTATTGTAAAATTCATTTTCTTAATTGCTACAATGGTGCTGTTTGCTGTCTTGGGCAAACACAACTGTGCTTTTCGAAAACTGCATCACACCCAAGTACGGATGCCGTGATGAATAAAAAACGTGTGTGTGTCTGTGTCTGTGTGTGTGTGTGTCTCTGTGTGTGTCTCTGTGTGTGTGTATGTGTGTGTGTGTGAGTCTTGGTGTGCAAATGTTTTTTTCCATTTTGCTTGTAAAACATACATTTATTCACATTGATATGTACAACAGATTCCAGAGTGCACTTGCTTTTGATTCCAGTTTGTACAACACATTATGTGCCCCCCCCCCCCCCCCCCCCCCCCCCACACTTTGTGCCCCCCCCCCCCCCCCCCCCCCACCCGTGTGTGCTTGTGCTATCAGCTACTTGCAATCAGCCATGTGTGTTTATGCACTCTGCCTGGCTCCTGAATCACGCTGGGTAGTCGGCCCTCTCTGGCGCTGCTGCCAGTCTGCAGCTGGAGATAAAGTTCTGGCCTAAAGGAGAGAAGGCAGGCCGCATCCACCCTCTCTCTACTTAATCCACCCTCTCTCCCTCTGATCCCCTCCCTTGTTCCCTCTCTCCATCTCACTATCTGTCCCCTTGCTTACCACCTCTCAGACCTGTGTCCTTCAATACACCACACTCTCTCTCTCTCTCTCTCTCTCTCGTTGTCTCTCTCTCTCTTTCTCCCTCCGCTTTTTTTTTCCACCATCCTCCTGCTGCTCCTTCCTTTTGCCCTGTCTTCCTACGTTTTATTTGTATTTCTCTTTCCATCTGCCCTGCCAAACCAATTCTATATCAACCTCTCTTTCTACCCCTGCTCCTACTTTCTCTATCTCACTTTCCCTTTTTGTTTTGATTACCTCAGATGGTGGATCACCATTTCTTTGAACAATTGCTGTCTCTGATTTGGTGTGGAGGAGTAGATGGTAACCCCATATAGAGGCCTCTCTCTCTCTCTCTTTCTCTCTCTCTCTCTGTTTTCTCTACATTAGAGATTCTTCTTGTACGCTGTTGTAACTGATGTTTGTTTTATGTATTTTCTTTTTTTTAAATGCTCCTAATTTGGGATCTTTGTTGTTGAACGTCTACAAAAAAACCCTGAAATTTCAACAGGAAATGACAGAACATACGCTCTAGTACGCTAAACCGAAGACACAAATACTATAGATAACATTTTTATTTCTCATGGATAGATCGTCATTCTGCCCTCTGTGTAGTTCTTTCATTTAGCAGTAAGTAGCACAGATGTCAGAATACATATCTGGTTGTGCTTTTGCTGTTATTATGCCCATACTGCAACTGTTTCAGGTGCAGTAGAATGATTGGCTGACCAACAACCTAGTGTGTAGGACACTTGAGAAGGAAGTCAACAAGTGCTATTCAATTGTGTGTGTACCACTTGCCACGAACCTCTTTTACAGCTGCAGGGATGATAGTTTTATAATGTAATAGGCTAAAATTATTTTAAGGCCTTGAAGATCACAGAGGATCATTTCAGCTATCGCAGGCATTTAGAAATGCATTGATTGCCTTGATGATGAGAAAAATGGGCACTGCTCTCAGCTTTTAAGGAAAAGTACACCACTTTCTAAAGCAAGCTATTAGTGTTTGAATTGATTTTCTACCTTTTCAGACTGCGATTACATCCTATTAATTCACAAATATGAAAATCAATGCTTGTATGAGTGATGCAAGGGACATTTTTTGGCCTTTTTCATCGGCGGTATGTGTAAGGAAACTGACAACAGATACGATTGGTCAATGCAGGAAGCTGTCACACTATCTGTTCCCAATCTCATAGTAAAATAAAAATAAAAATAAAATATTGCTGCCTTTCAAATGGCAGTGATGTTTAGAATGTGTCATTTGCAGTTAGGAGCTGAAAAAGCATGTGAAGGCAGTAGGTAGTAGACTCTTGTGTAGTCATGGTTCTTTAATTTGTTGCGAGGCAGCGATTTAGCTTCAATGACTAGATCTGCAGTTACTTTAGGCACATATTTTTTTTATTATTGACTTAACTGACATTCACACTTCTGTCTGACTTCTCTGTGAACTCAGCTCTCTGGCTCTTGGCAGTCTCTTGAGTTGGAATGAATCTCAGATGTCAACACACCTCTAGCTTTGTTATGTCTTTAAGGATGGCCTCCCCAACTCTTACTCGCATCATGTTCTCTTTTTGTCTCAGGACAGTTTTTGTTTTTTTTTAGACTGATCTGGTACATATTAGAGATTAATGCGTCCAAACTGGGATACAATGTCAGATCTAGTGGGATTGTTTAATTTTAATTTTTTGCGAGCCAAATTTATTTTTTCTCTTTGTGTCCAAATATCCAGACACAGATTCTGTCTGCCTGAGAGTGATTGTCCTCTGCCACTGTCATTAACATTTGCATTTCAATAGTCCTCGCTTGATTGCACACCAACAACAGCATAAGTGGTTAGGCAGGGCAATTTCCTTTTTGCCTCAAAACAAACATCCATACTTATTGATGTTTCTCTTCATCAGAAGCAAAAACTCAAATGTTGTCCGTTGCTTTCACTTTGTCAGATAGACAATTTTACATCCGTACTTTGGGTTCCGATCGCTCATCTTTCCTTTATGTTTGCTCTTTCATTTCATTCTGTATCATCGATGCCAAATCTTTTCCTTTTCTTTTATTCTTTTTTCCTGTCATATGTCAGCCACGGTCAGGGCGTGTCTCTGGGGATTGCGATGTCGGTCCACCACTTTGGTCTACACTGAAATACAGTATCTTTAAAACTGTTGATGGATTGCCATGGAATTCTGTACAGACATTCATGTTCCCCAGAGGATGAATCCTAATAATGTTGGCATCCCCTGACTATTCCTCAGGCGCCAACAGCAGCTCAATGCTTATAATTCTCCAGTGAAATATTAAGATATTTCCAAATTTGGTACCAATCAATCATTGGCACCAAATTTGGTACAATGACTTTGGTGATACGTTGTCTTTTCCTCTGGCACTCCATGAGGTTAACATTTGAGGGTTTTTTTTATTTAAATTTTTTACAAAACGTCTCAACAGCTATTTGATGGATTGACATAGTTTGGAATAGACATTCATGGTTTCCTCATGATGAATTTGAACAACAGCCTCAGCTGTACACTCAACTAAGATGTTCAACATTGCTTGACGTCAGCATGTTAGCATTATCATTTTGATCATGTTATCACACTGATGTTAGCATTTAGCTCAAAGCACTGTTGTGCCTTTGTAGACTTCTATTTTTCTTTACCACAGCATTAACTTTTTCTTCCATTACCTCCTTTTACAATTGTTTCTCCTCATGTTATATGGGTATGCGATGACTGTGACGGTGCTCACACACAGATATACAGAGAGAGACCTATACTTAGTCAAGGACAGACTGTACTGTTAAATCTTTAAACCATATTCACAGACGTGCGCTTCAGAGAAAATGGCATCAGTTTTCCATCCTCCTCATGCACATGTGTGTTTCCACAAAAAGATCATGTTTTCTGACATCAGAGTCCATCTATCGGCACACTCGATAGGATTTCATTCCCAACTCGACACATACAGACGCACAGTCAGTTTAAAACTCGGTTGTGAAAAAATCCCATGATTGATGCGTTTGTTACGTAAATTAAGTTACGTACATAAGTTAAGAAGTCCACATGAACTAGTCAACACGGGACACCAACTTTATACTACTCCACTTAAACAGCACTTGCTCTGAGCGTCTAATATTGCCAAGGCAGGAAGTGAAACGTGAAAAGGTAACGCAGGCAAAATGTACGTAAATATTCATACGCCATTTGGTAATATCAGGCTGGCACACCACAATGACGCTAAGCAAATGGAAGCAGACTCCAGCAGTGTGTCTCATATTACTTTCTTCTTTTGTATCTGCCTCTTCCTGATTGTCACACCAGTTATACTATGACCGCTGTGTCTCATTCAGGTGTCCTTTTGTTTGATGGTTATTACCAACAACCTAGTGTGTTGGTGCGCATGGACACTTGAGAAGGAAGTCAACAAGTGCTATTCAATTGTGTGTGTTCTACTTGCCACAAACCTCTTTTACACCCGCAGGGATGATAGTTTTATAATGTACTAGGCTAAAATTATTTTAAGGCCTTGAAGATCACAGAGGATCATTTCAGCTATCACAGGCATTTAGAAATGCATTGATTGCCTTGATGCCAAATAATTATTTTTTTTGTTCAATGTCAATGGCCCTGACACTGGACGGAGTTCACGTTTTTTCCGAAGGGAACATATTTGTTCCCTTCCTTTCCTCTCTCTAACCCCCCCCCCCCACACACACCTCCCGTCTTCATCTCTCTCTCCATATATCTGTCAGTGCATGAGGTGAGGAGAAGAAGTGAAGCAGACAAAAAATATATCCCTGTGAAAGACAGGTCTGGATAAATAAAGAAGAGGTATACTCAGCCCTACCCGAGGGGGGGGGAACGCTGGAGGGAGACGAGGGAGGTTTTTTTCCTGAAGGCAGCTGTCAGATTTTAAGAGGACGATGAACAGGGGAGAAAATAGGTGAAAAGGAGGAAAAAATGTGAGCGGTGTTCAGGAAGGGGAGATGTGGGCGGAATGGGTGATAATGAGAGATGGGGACCGAGTCAGTATTAGAAAAGGAGTTGAGGATGCAGGCAACATGGCTTGTACGGGTAAGTAGAGACGCGAGTGTAGTCTCGGTGAAAGGTTGTTGGCTACGATTGTGTAAAACATGACTTAATCATCAAAGTTCTAAGTGAGGATCTTAAATTGTAATGGTAATGGAATCAAAATGTGGTATCACTGACATGACAATGTGACTCACATTCTATATATGACTTTAGACATGCACATTATTACCAGATTGCGCCTTGGTTAGGGGAATTTTCATTTGGTATTAAACGCATAACCCAGAAATGTCAATCTTTCTGGAGCTGTTTTCCTTTTATTAATCTGTTTTGAAAAGGTGTCTTAAACCCGACGGCTATTTCTTCAATCCACAGAGGAGCGCAGCATCCTTCAGTGAAAGTGAAAACGTGAAAACCAAAATTGCAATAACAAGATTTTCACCTGGCAGCCATGATATGTCAAATGTTCAATATTTTTTAATAGGCTCTCATTTACATCACACTGCCAGGACTCTTAAGGATATCTTTTTTAGTCTTCAAAATTGAAACCTTGAAGATGGGAATTAAATGTTGATGTATTGGCGCACCGTTCTGTTTTTGTCTTGATCTGAGTTCATTAAAGTAACTTCTTTTTAAGTTTTTAGAAATTAAGCTTTTTGTTCCTCTGACTTTCTCCCGCACAAAACGGTGTTTTCCACAAGTGCTGGTAGCTTTGTAAAATCCAGATATTCTGGCATTAAAGTCGTGTTTCTATACTCCAAAAATGTTTGTGTCTGTTAGTAACTCAGTGTTATTTAGTCTGTATATAAAATACGTAGGCATTAGTTGAACCAATGTAAAGTAGAACTCATAATAATGCAAAAAAAAAAAAACCTGCTGTTCTCTTAATAGCATAACGGCTATAATGCGTTCTTCACACATTACATCATTTGTAGAGTAACTGCTTATTTCTTTTGAAGATAAAAGCGCTGCATGAATGGTTGGAGGAATTTAGGAAAACTGTTTTAAGCTTTCAACTCCGTCGTTTGTATTTTTAACAAGAGCATTGGCTGTCATCCTGTGTTTGTTTGAAATGGTCTTTGAATGAGAATGCACTTGGCAAACTCCGTGTTTGCCAAGTGCATTCTTCAGTTTGGCAAATACAGCTTCCCCTAGTATGGGATTACTTCTTCGAACAAACACAGTGCAGTCTCTGGTTTATCCCAGGATTTCCTCCCGATTTCTTCTTCGCTGGCTGAAGACATACACTGCCAACGCTGTATACTGCGCATGCATTTTGTTTCTAATAAGGTAGCCTACTGATGTTTATGAATGTTGCTTACTTGCATGGACTTCATTGGCAGCACGCAGGATAGTATTCATATTGTCCATAACGCTGTGATTTTTGCAGCAGTGCAACACAGCAGCTTTATTTACTGACCCACGATGTTGACGTTCATTTGAAGTATTTTGGTAAAGCTTCTTCATCACACGTTTGGCTGTGCTCTGGTTAATGAATATGATAGATGTCTTCTTAGGATGCCACATTATGATTCCTTGCTTTTAAGCGTAGACGCTTTAGCATAGTAGGGACGGGTAATTTTATCATGGTCATGTTGATGGCCTGCGGTAATGTTTCTCTGTAATTACTATGGCTTTAATGTTAGTGTGCTGCTAAATTACAGTGTGGAGGAGTTTTTTTTTTTTTTTTTACTCTTTTGTGGGCAATGTCCAATTGAGCATGTGTTTGTTGTGTAAAATGGCACTCATTAAGGCACCGGAAAACTGTGGAGCTTTTTCCATTTTTCTAAACAAAACAGCCTGATTATTCCTGAAAGCGTGATTAATTGGTTTTACTTAAAACTCACCTTTTCACAGCAAGAGCACTTAAACACCAGTTAAACATAGCTGTGATTGAACAATTACCGTGACATTTTGTTCATAATAGCCAATCTTGTACCAAACCTGCTTGTTTACTGTGCTGGCCACTTTTTTAAAATTTTTTATTTTTTTTTTTGGGGGAGGGGGGGGGGGTTCGCTTTATCATCTGGGAGGACGTGGGAGAACAATTCACTTTGGATCGCCCTAACGCAGTTGTAGTGTGTTAATCGTATTTCTATTAAATCACGATGCTCTCCAGACTGAGGGGAAAATAGAAAAAAAAAAAAAAAAAAAGGATTAAATGAATAAAGCTTAATTTTTTCACAGCGTCATTTTTGAAGATGAAAATAAGGTTATTGTATAAACAAATGATGTATTCCCTCTCGCTCTGCGAAACCTTATCGGCGTGTTTGCGCTGTAATATCATAGCGCGCTATCTTTTGTGAATGGGACCTTGAGACGGGGCAGACGGCAGTTTTAAGTGATGCGAAATTCATGGTGCTATCAGCAGCCGCAATTCATTCTTTTTTTGTTATTTTCCCGTCAGACTTTGAAGCCCAATTTGTAATCATGTTATCATCCGCGCACTTCACGGTCAGGTCTACTGTATGTGCTCCACGTTGAAAGGCAGATTGTGTATTTTGGCCTCCATGCCCTGTCAATGAACACGTCTGTTTGAAAATCACACGAGCAACATATATTCAAATAATCATATATTTGGCACCGTGTTTACAGTGAATGTACATGGTGCTCTGCCTAAAATGGGGGGCATCTACCAGACGTATCCATCACCTGGACAATAGCTGTGTGCGAGAGGTCGGCTCTCCTCGGTGACGCTGTGGGTGGCACAGCCTCAGCCAACTTTAACCTCTGAGCCCCTAGCTGAGGTGTAACATGTGTCAAACAGACGCAGGGAGAAAGGTCACACACACACACACACAAAAACAGACGCAGGTGCCCCGTAAAAATGTATTGCCCCCTTCAAGGTCTCTGTGTGTTTCTTGCTGACATGATGGATAGTTTTGGACCATGCTCAGTAGATGAACTTGTGTGACCTCCCATACCTACCATCCTGCAAGACTGTTACTGAGCAGGTTTTTGAGACGCACTTATAAGCGCACACACACGTTTTGAATATTTTTTGACATTTATTCCTTTGACGATAAGACGCAAATAAACAATAAAACCTGAATCCCCACCACGTAGGAAAGGCTATAGTAGAGGAAAACACGAGGCAGGATGTCCCATATTTACCATCCTTGTGAGGACATATCGTCCACATGAAGATGTGAACAGCACACTAACACAAACGCACAGTTGTGGGCCTGTACCTGCAGCGTCAGCGTTTCCTCGCCTCAACTCCTGTCCTCCCCTTGATAGCGAGACCTAAAAACAAGGAGAGGAAATAGAGTGGGAGAGAGGAGATAATGAAATAAATACCCTGTCTGGCAACACTTCAAAGGGAGAGGGAGAGCTTGATCTGCTCGGCTGCAGCTCGAGAGGGAAGAGATGTTACATAAAGAGAAGAGATCGGGCGATAGCAGCGAAACCACCACTTCCACAGTCGCACATAAATAGATTCACACAAACGCGTTAATAGATGTTTGACCGCTCCGTAGCCGGATAGTTAAGAATCCTATTCTGTGCCATGGACCGTTTTTGATTCGCTGATCAGCCTTAGTTGGTTGTTATTATATCACATTCAATCGGTTTCGCATTAGCGCTAACGCAGACGAGTTATTCCACCGCTTTAGCCGTGCACTGTGGATGGGGGAAAGCTGTCAAAGCAAAGGAGCAAAGCGTGACTCCCGTTTACTTCGGGTGTCGTACAAGCGTGAGCTTTCCCTCGCATTATGCTCTCGTTTAGTTCATTATTGATATATTCGTATAATACATGCATGTAGGCTGTCAGAGGACACGGCCGTTTGTTTTAAACATATACTCCGATATCCACAGGACCGTAAGGGTGGGTGTGTGGTTTTTTTTGGTCTGTGCTCAGTTTCTTAGCATGAAAGTGTGTCCTTTTATTCAGAGATATTTTGAGCGAGAAGCAATGCCTGCCTGGTGGATGTTTCTTCCTTTTTATACACGGGAGTACACGCTGTCAAATATATGCTGTCTCGCATAGTATCTTGCAGAGTATAGTCCCGCGGCCACAATTACATTAAGCCCACAATCGCTTTGTGTGACATACTGTCTTTTTTTAATGAATGTCTCTCCACGCAGCGCTCTGCCCAATCAATGGGTTTTGGAAGTTGAAAGCCTCTTTAGAGCCTTCTCCATCCCATTCAGATGACTTGGCTTTTCATGTAAATTGATATACGGTATATTCTTCAATGTTTTTAGTCTCAAAGCAAATTCAGGATCAGGTTTTTGCAGGAGGGAAATCAGAGCAGTGATGCGCAGCTGTCCCTTTTTTACATCGGCGAGAATCAATTGCTGTCCATATTTTGCCCTGAAAAGGAATCATTAGCTTGCAAGATTTCCCCCTTAACACTGTCGCGAATTGGAAATCTAATTTGGACAGCTTTGTTGCATATACGAGCCTTTTTGATCAAAACGTTTTATATTGTTTATTCTGATGACACACACATTGCAGTAGATGCATCGGAAATGAAGATCATCAGTCTGGATTCTCTTCTTTTCCTTTTCTCTGGCTGTTTCTTTATATTATCCTTTTATATTCTCATTCAACTGAAAATGGTCCAAAAAATGAAAATGCCATTATACTGTAGATGGTTAGTCTGGTTAATTAGACAGGTTAATAAACGCTTTTGCTTGTCTATAAACAAAACAAAAAGGTGAATTCAAAAAGTTAAGCGAAATCACATCAATGAGAGAATTTTCTTAGTTTCTTTACAAATAATTTTTTTTTTGTTTATCAAACCTTGGCAACAATTAATGCTTATAAATATTTTTCAAGGAGATGAAACTATTTTCAGGGCCAAAAATTGGACAACTGGATTTCAGCTGCAAACTTTGCAATTGAAAAAGACTATTTCCACTTCAAAATGTATTTATTTTTTTACATTTTTGTCCTTTTACATTAAGCTTTTCAAACTTTATGTAAGACAATTCACAGAAGAATACTTACTCCAAGTATTCTGTCTTTGTTTCTCTGCCTCCCACGCCCAATTTCTTCTCTATTCCTACCTCCTCTCCGTACCATACATTTGTGTTGTCTTGAGGGGGGTGAAAAAAAGGAAAAAAGAGCTGGTGTAAGCTGAACTGTTGGCAGGGGATACGCTGCAGAGGAAAGCCGATCACCCTCTTCCTCAGTCTGTGATTCTCTATTTCACAATAAAACCTAAATTCCCTCCAGGCCCACCACAATGCTACAAGGCCCTTTTCCAACTCCTTATTGGACACCCCTCCTCACCACACACACACACACACA